>WOVY01011835.1:0-377500 GCA_013436015.1 Rhipicephalus annulatus | reverse complement strand
TCTGCTTGCTCTGTTCATACTTGTGAATATTGTCAATCAATAACAAGCACGGATTTCCCATATTTGAGGTAAACATCAATACTTAATCATCAGGTAGTGTGTTACTCTATATATAAAATGTACAGATACGCAATTCTAAAGGCCACTGTGCTTATTACGCTGCGCTGACAATGGGACGCCATGAATGAAAAAGCAAGTGTTTCCTTCGCTTCAATGAAACTACATATGGTGCTGCCACCTACCAGTGGCTCTGCGTACTAGAAAAATTTTCTTTTTTTTATATTACTGCCAGATAGCGTCCGTATCTCACGCAGCACCTACTCACTGATCTGCTCCCGCAGAACGTCAAATAAGTATTTTATTCTCTCTCTTCAGACAGAACAACTATCATCTTTCGACGATCTTTGCCATCGAATCACGCAAGTAGGTGGCCAATTTTTCACTCTCCTTGGGTCGCAACAGTCTCTTTCTTGCCCCTATTTCTCCACCCAGTAGTAGCTAGCAAACCAGATGTTAATATCTGATTAACCTCCCTGCCTATCACTCCATGTCTCTCTGTCTCTACATGAACTGGCAGCTATTCTTTGAAGGCACTGATTTATTTATATCGAGGAGCACCACTGGAAAGTACATGAAAGAAGTGGTTTCGTATACGCAGTTTGGTAAACATGGCAACAGAATAAAGCGTCTGTGCCAGTGATGAATGATAGGTCTAATCGAGCACAGAACTAAAACATTTCGATAAGACAAAGATTTATTCATTGGCTTATTTCAGCACCCTAATGTAAACATGTTTCTTCTTCTCACCTTCAATAATTAGTTTGCTAACTTATTCTTCACGGCAACGTACACGGATACGACTATAGGCACACAACTGCCTATTTTTACGCATAGGAAGGACTAGCGATTACTAGAACACGTAGCTAGGAGGCTGTGATACCCGACGTGACTTAAATTCTTAACTTTCGTGGTTTTTAATATTTATTTTTATCAGCTTCTTTCTTGATCAGGCTGCAGAATGTGAATACGCACCAGATGGTGTTTTTGTGCGAGTATTCACGCAACGGCATGCATTTGCTTTGTTTATACAGCTGCTCAAAAGTTCAATGAACATGGAGATAGCTAAAAACAAATATAAAAGAATACAGCTTGAACTGTTTGTGCATGGTTACCCATTTTATTTAATTTTAATGAGCAACAACATATTTACTAGTTAGAGCATTTAGCATCTCGTGTTTAAATACACCTGTAATTGATTGAACTTTCATAGTATCTTGCCTCGTAATTATTCTATACAGAGAATTATACTGGACGAGAGTGATGATGTTGTGCTTATATTCATGCGTACTTATTTTCGGTAGAGCTGTTTTTCTAAAAAAGAATTAGCTAAGTATTTTCTCTATTATGTTGAATATTACATTAGCTGATTTATTTATTTCACTGTCCAATTTCTTTTCTACAGAGCAACATGACATGTGATAACGACAACTATTGATCTTGTACAGGCGCCCCACCACTGTGGTCTACTGGCTAAGGTACTCGGCTGTTGACCCGCAGGTCACGGGATCAAATCCCAGCTACGGCGGCTGCATTTCCGATGGAGGCGGAAATGCCTTAGGCCTGTGAGCTCAGATTTGGGTGCACGTTAAATAACCCCAGGTGGTCGAAATTTCCGGAGCCCTCCACTACGGCATTTCTCATAATTATATAGTGGTTTTGGGACATTAAAACCCACATATCAATCAATCAATCTTGTACAGGCGAAGTGCGCGAATTAATTCATGTCCTACGTTGTTCTGTACATAGATTCATAGATTCTTACATAGATTTACCATGCACCATGGTCTCATCTCTGTTTTGAGGCATTCACTGATGATTTTTTTGGAAAGAAGTTCATGCTGGTTTGTTTCATAAAACCAATGATGAGAGAACCATTGAAATTTATAATATAGGTCTATAAAGCAGCTGTTCACAAGGACAACAAAACAGAGGGAAGCACAGGGTACGAACTCGTAGTGTCATTATTAAAGCGTTATTCAATACAAGGGAATATACTACGTAAGTGAAAGAAAAAAAATGAAACAAGAACGCGCGATTCAGTTTGAAAAAAAAAACTAGAACAACGTTTTTGGACAACGAATGCCCCAGACAATTTATGTTGACTCCGTGACGCTGCCAATCTGTGCCACTAGCCCGCAAATCAAGCTCGCTGACCGAGAGAGCAAGAAATCGCTTGCTGACGCATGCGAGTGGCTCATGTGTCATTTGTTCCGCTTCTATAGTGATTCCGGTGTTTTTATCACGATGCATTCAAGTAACACTAGTGCAGTCTAACCAAACTATGCAATCACCGTTAGCTACTTGTCTCAAAGAACGCTCATCGATGTTCCTTACACTATTTGTGTTTATTCCGTGATAGTGCCACGATAACCTATTTTAACAAGTGATTCAGGAATGGCTATCACTCAGCGGCATATACTATGAAACTGATTCAGGAAAGGTTAACAAAAATCAATTAAAAATGATGTCACTATTATAGTATGCAGACGCGCTTTGTACGATTGTAATGCGACAATTGATGTTCATTGGATCATGTGCGTATCTATGTTTTACAACTGGGACATCTTATGAGGCTTCGTAGCACTACATTTGCGGACAACATACCAACTTCGTATACGAGCCTTTGCTGGTACCTGTATTTGGTGTGCCTGTAACTTTCGTAAATATATTGAGTATATCGACAAATATATTGATAACGCATTATCTATACAATTCAGCAACGCACAATAGACAATACTCGGTCGAAGCTTACTACGCAGCGTACGACAATTAACTATAAAACACAACAAGCTTCAGTCTTAGAATCGACTTGAGTCTTTAAATTGCGAGGAACAGAAATGAATGTATTCCGACAGAACCACTCACCTCATGCACCAAACCCCGCAATGTGTGCTGAACCAGTAATTATACAGATTTAGTCTGTCACATGATTAGAATCTAACCTAAAGCCTGGGTCCACCGCAACACTCAGAAGAAAAAGGCACCATGGTTGGAAAGTGAAACTACGCGGTAAGCCTAAAGTAACCAAAAATGAAGAAGCAGTGGCACCAATCTTTAGGCTTATTGTTACAGCGCCACTTAATACCTTTGAAAGGCAGCGGAAAGATGAAAAAAACACAAGCGTAACAGTCCTACTACTAGGTTTCAGTAGCGGGTACATATACTCAGTGCGCAAATTACCGCTATAAAACTTCAGCGCAAACTCAACAACGTGCACCTGCCACAGGAACACTCAGTGGTCATGTAAGCCATAGATCACAAGAATAAAAGAGAGCAAAACAAGCAAACGCCACGTCCTAACGGCAAGGTCAAATGACGCGAATGAAAGTAAGCAGAAAACCACCGCATGGCGTCGTGATGACCGCTGCCGGCACCTAATACCAGCTGCGCTTCTTTTTTGTTCGCCGCTGAATGGCAGTGTATGATTTCGGCTCATAAAGCCCGCACTTCCCATCACAAGGGAACTCTATCCTATTTTCCGGAGGATGGAAAAGAAACAAACAAAAAACGTATGAAGTAAGACAAAGACCTATTACACTGGGGATACGTGTGTCATTACTTTCTAACGACTTCTATTATCATTAGCGCACGAAAGAAGACCCTTAAAGGCGAAAGAAGTCGATCATAATAAATATTTATCTTTCGTATTTTTGTTAGCGTTTTCATTTATTAATTTTTACCCTCTGCGTGAAGTTAGCTCGCATGCTTTTGTCGCACAAGTGCTAGGCTCAAGAGGCTGTTCTGCCTGCGGAACAATAGCATTTGTCCTTGTTTTGCGGTCTTTCCTTCTCTCGCACTACCCCCCCCTTCTTTTTTTTACTCCTTCTGTCATATACCCTGCGGTCCACAGAATGGTCAGGCAAGCCGACAAAGTAGCTCGCTGTTAAGCAAATCCCCCCGATATAAAAAAAAGGAAGCGCTTGAGCGGGGCTATATATAAGCCTAACGGCAGGGAACATCAGAGCAAATGTGGAGGAGCTACCACGCCTAGTATTCTATTTAACGGAAACAAAGGAACGGCTTTTTCGCACGAATCTGATGAGCCATTATTTCATCCCTGGTGTTTTCCAACGCACCGCGATAAGGTTACCGCCTTCTTAATGTCGTTTCTACTGTCTTATTCTCTAGTCTTATTATCAAAAGCTGGGGTAATATTTACCACAAAAATGAGAATAATAATTAGGAGACAATTTTTATAAGGTGGGAAAGTTAATGTCCAATAATTATCTTTTCGAAGATCAGTGCTCGTGCTTACTCGAAAATGAGAGGCTAAAAATCAATTTTCTAAACTCAAAAAGAAAATTTAGTGAATGATTGAACAAACAAACATGAAAACATTGAACGTTAAATATGGAAAACCATTCACCGGTTCGGTGAAACTGCAGTGCAATGCTTTTCATCTGAAACCCAGACGAGAAGTAATTTTTCCAGGCGCCATTATTGCAATGCTGTTTAGTGTAACGCTGCCGTATTTGCTGAATGTTCTTCTATATGAAACCATGGTATCATTTTAAAACATTTGGAGGCCTCGTGGAGCCAGAACTGTAAGAAGAACTACAATGACCAGAAAACTTTTTGTGTTGATTCTTTTCGGACAACATGTTCTCAAATACAATTTTCATTAAGGTCAGTAATTTTTCAACTATATGGCAGCCGCATATTACCGTTCTTGGACCATCGAAAATACAACAGTTGAAGCCTAGTGCAGAAATATAGATGGTTGCCAGCCATACGCTAGCAAAGTTGAAGAAACTCCAAATTTTGTTTCGTTTAACAACTCTTTGGGCATCTCTTCTGTAACGTCCAGGTGTGAATATGGCTATCGTTCTTGTAACATTGTCATCTTCAGGCAACGCTTTCATTCTCAAATAGACTCATTTGGTGAAAAACATAATAAAGCCACCTGTAAAGCTGGTATAGATGGATTATCTAAGGCTAATCAGAACTCGGTCTTTAGGGAGAAGATTCACAAAGCTGAGTCTGTTTATGCAGTACAGTACAGATGCGGGAGTATTAGTTTCAAGCACGTCCTACATCATGTAATCCAGGTTACTGCACACAAAAATTCAGTTTTGCGGAATTATACAAGGTATCGAAGGTTTCAGGAGGAGCAGGAAGAAGGAGGAGACGAAGACGAAAAATAAGGCAAAGTGTGTCATGAATTCTAGGCTACAAACAAAGAAACATTAGGAAAAGTAGGAAGGTCAAGTAGATGAGCGTTCAGTTTACTATCCTCCGCGGGAGGAAGGGTAATGAGGGATGGAAACATAGAAGTATAAAAAGGAAACAACATACAAAAAAAGATACACGTGAGCTTAAACTAGACGGATGTGGTCGATAATAGTAGACGCAGGACTTCAAGCGTATCATGCTCCTTTGGAGATTGTCGGGTCGTGGTGCCAACCGAAGGGTTGTAAGCACTAGACATAGAACATCCAGTATCTGCTGCAGGGACTCGGCATGCCGTGACTTCAGCGTACCGACGAACACTATAAGTGTGTATAACAGATATTCGAAAGCTATGACGACTGGTTTGTCTTCTTCTGGCAACTTGTCAGTCGGCGATTCAGAGTTCACTCTTGCTGAGGTACACTATGAATCCGCATGTAGCTGCCACTTCGGCAGCTGAGGCCAATCTGCGCCAGTTGTGTCGTGTCTATGCCTTCCATGGTGTTATGGTTTGTACCAGCCATTGCTGGTCATTACGGATGTGGCTGTGGCAATGCAGAGAAAGTAGAATGCACTGCAACCTGAAAACACAGCAAAGATAAAAACGTCCAACTTCGTTTACTTTCATATTTACCAGCTTCATTATTATTACTTGAAGCTATTTCACAATTAAATTTTCCCTAGAAATATTTTGTTTCCAAGGCCACAGCATTCTTGTAGCACCGTATTATTATTTCCATCTCTACACGCGTGTTTTTTCTAAAACACCACATCGCGTATGCAACAACAGGTGTAATTCATTTAAAATTAACGAGAAGCGTCTTTCACTCGATCCATTCCTACCTTCTTAGCTACTAGCTTGCCCTTTGGTACGAGAGATGAAAAAAAAAATCACAGTGTGCGATGAACCTCAGTGCCTGCACTCGTTCCTAACGGATGCGTGGAGAAATACACTTTCCTGTGGTCCCTTAAAACATGCACTTTTACATGCTACGCCAATGTCGGAACAGAAAAGTCAAGTCTCACTATTTCTCCGCGGGTTCCTTCGACCGCCTATAACTGTTCTTCAAGTTCGGAGGTGGTAATAGTAGAATTCCATTTGAACAGTTTGATGAGTTCGTCTCCGCGTTACGTGGCGGTGACGCTATTTTTTGAGGGTGTAGGTTTTTGAGGCTTTGGCTGCATTATTTCGCTCATTCCATGGTTACACATAAAAAAAATGTTAAGGAGCGTTTGCAGAGACTGGGCACCAAAGGGTATTCTTATTTAAGATACAGGAAGTGTTCGCTTGGCTGTGATCAAAACAGAACCACAAATACTGCGGACACTAGCTCTGTGAAGCAAATTTAAGGGCAGCATTGCACACGCGGTGGCACCGAACTGCGCGCAGCGAGTCCTTTTGTTCATTATTCTCCGGCAGTCTTAAGAAACGGGTCCACCTCCGAGGAACGGAAGTGCCGAAAACAGCACCATACGCCTGGACGCAGAGGAGGTGTGTGAAGTTTCAAAACTGTACGAAAGCCAACGCAAGATTGGCTCAGGAACTTGCAAATCAATTTAAGTACCGACCATGCGGGAGCGCTGTAGCGCCAATGATTAAAATACTGTGTCTTTATCAGGAAATTCCATTTGCTCGTAATCAAATTTACGTGCGTAATTGGTTCAAAACGTGGCCACCACCTCACAATCGAATGTGTTTTTTAAATAATTTAATTTTTCAGTTGGTCTTTTGCTTTTTATTCTTTTCACTTCTTTTCGTTGGATAACACGTACAATGCTATATATTTTATCATTTTTAGAGCAGCCTTAAATGTAGTTTTTTTTTAATATAAGTTAGCATGCTTAATGGTATCGAAACATGTTTGCACGTAAAAGTGATAGAAACAAATCCAGTAACTAACTACTGATTGACATAAAATAACTCAAATTATTGGCTGAAAGCAGTGCTTTTATTGTAAGAATTCGCGCATAGATGTTTTATGCATTTATTCTGGTGCAAATTATTTCTAGCCAATCTAGTATATTTAATTTTAAAAACGTAATATTTTGCTCATATTCCACCATTCATGATGTACGATTGTGAAAAATGACTGAATATAGTTTCATATGAAACAAACCTACTTGTATTGCAGTCGTGTCACGTTCTTTATTCTTGCTATATGTCAATGTGTTTCTAGAAATTCATATGTTTCATGCTTTCACATTTTTCGTTCACTAGGCGCTATTCCGGCTATTCAGAAGTTCAAGTGCTTCCACCTTTATTCCAGGTATTTTTCTCAGGGTACCACCTGGCCAGGCTACCGAGCCTACCGCAGCTCACTTTTTTTCATTGCGATATTCGCTTTTGAAGCATAATGTCGTGGCTGTATCACAAAGTATGGGCTGGCCAAATGGTCCGCGAAACTGCAAGAAGGTCGGCCTTTCGTTTCCGACGTGGAAGCGAAGCACTGCGCACTGACATGAGCACTCCAGGACTTCAGTAATGTCTACAGTCCAGTATATTCCGGACTCAATCAATGTGCAAGTTTATTTGGCAGCGCATTCCCCATGGTGTCGCATTCAAGGCTCATCATATCGTGTGGGTGTTTGCCACAGAACATGAAGTCACAACCATCATCATTCTTTAGCCTTCATTCCTGCGATCGAACGAGCCACCGTGTCAAGGCTTCGCTTCTGTCGACATCGACTTCGACCATTGGACTCGCGGAGCTTATTGCGTTCTGCGTTATTATCCAAGCGTCGAGTCCCTGGTCTACTTTCAGGTGAATCTGAAAGGCCATCTTATTTTCAACTCACTAATTCTTAGCGCACTGCCTGGTATTACTGCACGTACCTTTATGAGGTTCAACTTTCGTTCGATTCGGGGATACCCAAGTCAGCCAAAAAGTTCTCTCTATGAAACAAATCTTTCTCTACCGATAAATAAAGTTCATGTTTGCCCTTTTGAAAGGTGGAGGAGAGGAGTGGCTTTAGCTTATCAATATATATTCCTCGTTCCAAATATTTTTTCTTAATAAGGAGCTATTCAAAGGATAAATGTCAGCTGTACTCTCAGTGTGAACACTACTTTCAAGTCCATGCAAGTATGAAAGAAAATATAGTATTGAAGTGCGCCAGGCATTACACAGCACGTAAGTAATGACAGTGATATCGAATATTGTTGATTTCATTGCAAGTATAAAGGCCTTTTTGAGAGCTTCTTACAAAACATGCAACCTAAGTACTGTAGACCGCGAGGTAAATGCAACTTGAAAAAGAAAAAAAAACTCCCTTTTACGCAAAACTTAGTTGCACCAAATACAATAAGGACATGTGTAATTATGTCAATTTGAAAAATACAATTGCGTAGTTCTTTTGTTGCAAAAGAAATATTGGCTTGACTTCGAATATTGCGGCTTCTATCGTGCAAAGTATCTGTTTGGGTAGAAAATATTTCTCAAATCTGTTGCACAGTACTTGTATTCAAAATGGCGCTGCAGAATCGTAAATGCGCATGGTTATCTTTTTATGTAATGTATGCACCATCGCACACTAGAACCATGCCAGTATACTATTTTTCATTCGGTATCATTGCATGCGGCACTGAAACCTGCGACCATTCTTTAGTAGCATCATAACTGAAATAGAAAGGATGGAAGGAAGAAAAAAAATGGGGTCAGCAATCGTCAGCTTTGTTCAAGTACAATTACTGTGTTTACACCACATCAACGAAGCAGGGGGGGGGGGGGGGGTAATGTGACTGCAAGTTCCATCTGGTACGGCTGGTTCTTGTGATTGATTCTCGCGGAATCAGGCAGTAAAGAGAAATCTAGAGAGCATAAACACAACAGAGTAGCTGATGATGTCATAACAGACCAAATGCCTGATTTCACTTATTGGATTGTTTAAAACAGGCATTTAAATTTGTCTTTAAATTAATTTTTACAATTGTTTAACGTTCCGTGTAACAGTCAAAACATGTGGCAGTTGCAGTTCTAGTTTCACATACCATCAGTATGCCATACATCTGCGTTTCCGAAGCTTAAGTGAGTGTAGTGACCATTTCTAGACATTTTTATTTGCGTGAGATTCGTTCGCAGCGAGTACACTGTGCTTATGATCGCACTGCTGACGTTCACAAAAGGACGCCTACCTAGGATCCATGACAACTCAGTCAATTTACAGCGGATGATCTTTACGGCCTCATAAACTCTTGTCGGCTTGTAAACCGCAATCTGTAACTTTTTCTGCTGATGTAACATGTCAGTATTCAAACAGAAACTTTCTCAGCTTTCACTGCGTGGGGGTGCAGGTACAGGCTCTAACAACAATGTCTAGCGCTTCAGCACTTTAGGCATGCGCGATGTAAAAGACACCTCATCAGTAAGGAGCAGCCATTTTGCTTCTCAATAGGTCAGGGTTGAACAGTGCTGGTGTCGCAAGCGGAAACTGTGTAAAACGCATGCGCAAATGCATCGGTACTGCAGTGTTACTTTCTGTTTCAATTGTCTTTTCAGTAGACATAGAGCACAAGACATGGCCTCCAATGGAAAAGATTCTATGGGAAAGTCAACTTCTATAACACACCAGGCAGAACTAACCGAAATGTCGCAACAAAAGCAGCCACATCCGAAGGACCACCTGCATAAGGGGCACGCAAAACATCATCACCATCAGAAGCCTCAGTACCGACTTGACCAACAACCTGAGAGACTGGAAGAGCGTCATCGTCAAGCGCTGCAACAGTCGCACCACGGGCCTCAACAACAGCCTCAGCTGAAGCCTGAAGAACAGCACCAAGAACAGCGACAGCAGAAACAAGAGCAGCAGCCACCACCAAAGCACGCTCAACAGCATTTTTCGCAAATGCAGCAAGAGCCAGGAGAGGTGCAACCTCGGCAGCTGCATAAGACACTTCCACGCAGCTGCCTGAAGCGCGCATCCTCAGAGAAACACCTCACCGTGACGGACGCTCTACAATCGGGCCACACAACAGCTACCAGTTCTATAAGCCAGCGAGACAGGAAGAGAAGCCAGCCAATTGGAGGAACTAGGGTGAGCCGAATTTCTTGAAACCTAATTGGTTTATTACTGTAGCATGAAAGTGAAACTATAGGTATACACAGACGAGCTCGTCTTCGTTATTCAGTCGTCCGACTAGGTGGAAAAGTGGTAGTGACGGTCTGCTGACCCGCGGAGGTGGCTGGTTTTATTCCGGCCGCATTGGGCGCATTTTGACAGAGGCGAAGTGCTGCAGGCTCATGTACTGTGCGATGTCGGCATACGTTAAGTAACTTCAGATGGTCGAAATTGCCGGAGCCATCCGCTACAGTGTCCCTCATAATCATATTGAGGTTTAGAAACTCGATAACTCGAATATTGTTGTTCCTTGTGCCGTCGTAGATAAGAGCATAAATGTCAGCAGTACTCACGGCTTGAAACGCGACCCTGAAAGCGCGTGGCCGCTCATACTGTACAAGCGCTACCCGAGTGCGCCAGTGGTGGCAAACTTTTGATACTCTTGCGTTGTGATAGTGCTCAAGGGGAGGCCATTCTCTGAGCATAATGATTGCGTCCGGAGGCCAGTGACCGGTTCGAGGGTTTACCGCCGCGCCCACTGGCATGGCGATAGGGAACACACACTTGTGTGTGCAGACTTACGCACGCCTGTACGCACGCACCTATAACTTCTAATGGCACTTGACCGATGAGAACACGACGCTATTCAGAGTGCACATAATAATTTGGCGTTTACCAATCCGAAACCACCACATGATTATGAGAGACGCCGTAGTGGAGGGTTCCATAAATTTCGACCACCTATAGAGTTCATTATTGTACCAAAATCTGAGCACACAGGCCTACAGCAGTTTAGCCTCAATCGAAAATACAGCCACCCGTCACCTTCGGGTTAGCAGCCGAGCGCCATAACACTATAGACTGCCGCGGTGAAGCATACATATACAGCACACAGACACAGGACTTCGGTACCCCAGTTGCTTTAGACTAAAACGGCTGTTTTCGTGATAATGTAACTGATGACAATTTCGTGCAACAATCACGTGCTTCCATAATTCTTGGCCTCAGTTACCGCGAACTGCCACAGCGTTTCATGTGTAAATGACACCGTATTTTTTTTTCTTGGATTAATTTTTCTTCGCAATGTGGTTTGTGCGTGTCTCACTTATAGTGACTTTCTTGGGACATCGCTTATGGCTGTCGTCGTCTAAGCGCCTTTCACTGAATAAGCACGCTCAGTTTTATATCCTAACGTCGAATGCCGAGACCACTAAGAGTGAGAGCCCTCTGGCCTTTCAGTATAGTTAGTTTCTTGCCTGCATAAAAGAGTGCATCCTACCTGTGCTCTTGTCATAATGTGTGTTATTATACAGCGCAACTAGAATTACGCCAGCATCATGGCTGAAAGCATGGAAATGATCACAGAGGTACTTGGCGACGTTTATGCAGGAAGGCGCGGCTACCAGTGTCAGTGCAGTGACAGATGACGCAGGAATGAAGCAACAGACAAAAGAACGGAAACTGGACGTTTGTCGTACGTAACTGTATCACTCATATGGTCAAGAAGGCTTATAAAATATTGAATTCGTTTACGTTTTCTTGTTTAACCTATTTAATTTGCCCATTATAAAAAAACTATAGTCTTATTTTCACTAATTGACATTGTAACGCAGCCATTATAAGTCTATAGACTTATAATGGCTATAGTCTTAAGTGTGTTCTTGCATATTTATTTCGACCCGAGTGAAGTATATTGCTCATACGCCGTTTCTTTAAATAGCTTCTTCGATGGTTTATTATAAACATGCGTCACTCTTGTACGTGCCTGCTTATGTTCAAAAGGTAATCACGACATTTAGAGTTTAGCACGGAAGCGTACGCCGTAAAGGCGTAGCATGATTCTCGGTAATAGTAATAAGTAATAAGTAAATAAGTAATAAGTGAAAATGCCTAAGTAATAAGTCTACCAGAAGTGATGCTGACTTGCAACTGGCTAAGGAGAGTCTGAAACAGGGTGCTCAGACGAAATTATTTTCAGAAATCTACCAGTACCGCCTAACAGTTAAACGTATACTGTGTTTTGAACACCCTGTACTTATGGCGAATGACCTACTCACTTTAGATCTGGCTTTACTTCCCCCTGCCATATTCTAAATAATTTGCCGGATTATTTTCATGCACGCCTTTTAAAATAATTGCTTTCGATAGCACACTGTATCGAAAATGCCACCCCTGTGGTGTATCGCAGTTGTGCACAACCCTCCACCGAACGATGTCTACTACGCCGGTTCTGGATTTCCGTTGTGTACATGCAAAAAAAGGCCCACTTGGTTTGACCTCTTTCTTGGAAGATCAGCGGTCAAGAAGGCTGAGTCAGAAGACAGTAAAGGTGAATACACATCGTCCACTGCAGGCCCAACAATGCGGTTAGAGCTTGGTTCATATAAATGGTTTCTGGAAAGCATTTTAGTAGCGCTTTGAAAGCGTGACAAGTAATATTGTGGGAATTCCTCAAATTTGTAGTTCAAATAAACAATTTCTTTTTTTGAGCCGTATTTAATAAATGGCTCACCCTTCCGCATCAAGAAGTATATTTCTTTCTATGTTACTAAAGATACCACAGAACCTAATGACGTTTTGGAGTATGAGCGCCGATGTATGTACTGTCCATGTCAAATGACACCCGAACATCGGCAAGCCTTCACGATAGTACATTTCACACCGTCCAGTTGGTATACCATTGACACGAACGAGCATTTTGTTCAGCAGCTCTGCGCATATATGCATGCCTGTTCATGGAGATAAGCGAACGGCACGCACTCTACTATGCTGGAGGTCTGCCACTGTTTGGGTTTCATTTGACGCTGACAATGCGTGGAAGTTGCTCTGAATTATTTGTCGGAAAGGCGCGCTACTGTTGAGAAAATAATAAAAGAATTAAAGTGCACCCACCTGTGCTTACACCTGCAACTATAAACGTGTACATGTTTGCCTAATCTTGATGCTGGACATATTGACCAGTCAGGCTGGCCATACAAACGCCAACTTATGAAGTGAAAGATTTGTTATTTTAGTCTCTAACCAACGTGTTGCTTTATGAACTTCATTTTTCAGTGGCACTCTCCCAGTTTGCGAGTTTTGTTATGCACTCTTCTTTATACCAGGAAAGGCGGAATGTCGATTCCTGCTAGGCTTCGTTTGCTACTCGCAGGTTTCCTCCACGGAGACAGCTGCACGTCCATCGAGGCATTGCAGAAGGCTCACTGGGCTGAGACTAGCGAAGTCGCATCGAAGAAGCTGCGAGGCTTGTTCAGAAGATTCCACAGCACAGAAGACACTAGCACGCAGAGTGACGTCCTACCGTCCACAGCGTAAATGTGATTTCACTAATGCTCCTCGGTCTAGAAACGCAGCAGTAAATGACTTAACGTGCAAAAAGTACGACTTATGTTGCATAATAATTGTGTGCAGCACCATACTAAATGTGCAGAAGGCGCACCATGTACCGACAGGCACAAGTCGTTCGTTTTGCGTGCTAATGCAACTCTGAGAAAACAGACCATGGGGCTAGTTATTTCTATAGGTTTAATGAAGCATTGTGCTGAAAATTCAGGAATAAAAAATTGACCTCGTATCTGCATGTTTCACGGCAAGTATTCTCGAAAGACAATATTCTTGCGTGTGGAAAGGGTAAAGAAAACGTTTATTTGATGTTCGGCGCCAGAAAATTGTTGAATTGTATTCTGGAAGCGCTGCGTCTCGATCCGTGCAGCGAAGGCGAACGAGCGTTAGACATGAGCTCCATCTGGCAGTTATCTTCGAAAACGAAGGAAGGCGTGCGCGCACACGGAGAAAGATGCGCGCCTGTCTTAGAGGCAATAATAGAGCGCAAAGTGAAGGGCAGGTGCCACCACCGTGTTGTCTTAGCAATGCGTTGGAAACACTTGCCCTTTAAACGCGAAGCATAACTCAGTGAACTTCAGCGACTTTAAGCGTATCTATCTATCTATCTATCTATCTATCTATCTATCTATCTATCTATCTATCTATCTATCTATCTATCTATCTATCTATCTATCTATCTATCTATCTATCTATCTATCTATCTATCTATCTATCTATCTAGCCGCCAACAACTTTTAGCTCACCTGGCCGTTTCGATAATGGTATGGATACCAAACTTGGTATGTCATAACATGACTACATGAAGAATATACTTGACTAGTCATAACATGAACATCGTGACGATATGTCATGAATGTCATGATTCACATTTCATGGTTCTCGAGCTATTGCAGTGGTTTTGCTCACATGGAATTTCGCAAAACTGGTATGGTATGGCATGATTGCATGGCGAACACAAGCGACTCACCCTAACATAAAACTCATGACGCGCGTGTCATGTAACAACATGACTATATGCCATGCTCATGGTGCACTCGCGGCCATTTGGATAGCTTCACTTATACCAAAGTCGGTATTACGGGACGTGAATGGATAACGAATGTACACTGGTGCAAACATGATAAACATGAGATGCGTGTCATTTAACAACATGACTATATGCTACGCTCTAGATGCGCTCGCGGCCACTTCGCTAGCTTCACATGTACCAAACTCGGTATCACGCTACGCGTACGGACCACATAGGTAAATGACACATCTAAACATGATAATCACGACATGCGTGTTCATGTAACAAAATGAATACATGCCACACTGATGACGCGCTCGCGGCCGTTTCGCTAGCTTCACATATTATAAATTTGGTATAACGTGACGCCAATGGATGACGAAGGTGTGTTGCTGGTGCAAACATGATAATTATGAGATGCGTGTCATGTGAGAACATGACTACAAGCCACAGTCAAGGCACACATACATTTCGACGTGACGCCGTATGTGTGCTCGCCGGCGTTCACTTCGTCGCGTCCCGCCGGTGTTGCCACGCCAGGCACCGGTCCTGCCATATACTCGCAGGCACGCGCCACGTTGCGTTGCTTTGATGCATGCGCGTTTCAGCGCGTCCGGCGTCCCTCCGTCACGAAAAGAGGGAGACGCAGTGTTGTCTGGGTAACGCATCGGCGTGAAATGCAGCTTGTCGCATTTCGCGCTGGTTGCCGTAAGGACGCGCCGACGCATTTTGGTCGGTCGCGCCTGGCGTCAGACAATAGAGTGCTCACGTTTTGCTAACGTAGCGTCGCTGTGCGCAGCGTGCGCGCGCGTCAACGCTACAATGCAGTATATTGGGCCATTCATGATGCGCTCGCGGCCGTTTTTATAGCTCCACATATACCGAAATCGGTGTTATGTGACTTCAATTGAAGACGAAATATGTGACTGGTGCAAACAATATAATCCTAACACTCGTGTCATGTAAGAACATGACAACATACCACGTTCATAGCGGGCTCACGGCCGTTTCGCTAGCTCCACATACACTAAATTTGGTATCATGTGACGTGAATAGATGACGAAGGTAAAGGGCACATGCAAACATGATAATTATGACACGGAAGTCATGTACAGCATCATTTACCTCCTCCTCATAACGTTGGGCTGATTTTAAACTGACATATCAACATTTCTCATTCGCGCTTCGCATATCATCGATTCGTATGTACGTGGGATCTGCCAATTTTTTCGAGCATCGCGTTGCACTGTCAGAGCAGCGTGATAAACGCTATGGTCCTTAGAATTACTTAGGTGTGCCTTCTCTAAGATAAAGCCACACATAGAAAATATTGACGTGCTGTTATGGCACCAAAGATATGCGCAATAATTGCTTTTGAATTGACAATCATACCAGTATGAAAGCTGAAACATGAGCAATATTGGTCGGCGCTGCGAATGGGCTTCGCCGTTTGACGTGTCGTTGGGTGCCGTTTAGAATATCGTTAGCACGGACGGACGGACGGACGGACGGACGGACGGACGGACGGACGGACGGACAGACAGACAGACAGACAGACAGACAGACAGACAGACAGACAGACAGACAGACAGACAGACAGACAGACAGACAGACAGACAGACAGACAGACAGACAGACAGACAGATAGACAGATAGACAGATAGATAGATAGATAGATAGATAGATAGATAGATAGATAGATAGATAGATAGATAGATAGATAGATAGATAGATAGATAGATAGATAGATAGATAGATAGATAGACAGACAGACAGACAGACAGACAGACAGACTTTCGGTGTTGAAGGTCCCCAAGAAAGACTATAGTCTTTAAAAGGATGGTGTCCGCTCCGTGATTCCGGTGTTTTCATTGCTATGGCTTTATTGAATTCAACTGCTGCTGCTGCGCTTCCTTATCTCTTGCTCTGCGCGACTTCCAGGCAAGCCGTATGCTTTATTTCTGGCATACTGCTCATGGTATCCGGGATTTGCTTGCTGCTCTATTTCGTCTGGGAAGTGGACCACGAGGTGGAGGTACGCGCACGGCGCGGCCGCTACGCTGGCCGCACACTTGTGGTGGGCGCGAAACAGGTGCACGAGTTTCTTGGCATCTACTTTGCACGCGATCCCGTCCGTAGCATGCGCTTCCAGCAGTCCCTGCTAATGGACAGACAAATGACCCTTGTGAAGGCTCTTTCGATGAAGCCGTGCTGCGTACAGGACAAGGACTACGCCATGGAAGACAGTGACCGCCCAGTGAGCGAGCGCTGCCTCCACCTAAACATCTGGACACCGATGCTGCCTGGACAGCGATGCAAGAGGGATTGCAGTCCAAGGTAACAATCAGTGCTGTTGGCCGAACTGCCCTGAACAAATGCCTTCCTTCAACACTCCAAACGAGACGCAAAGCTGCTCAGTGAGGCATGAAGGCTTGAAGGGATGAGATGTTGTCAAACCCGTAATGTAACTGAAGCCAATGCATCGATAAGGGAAGTTCTCTCGCCACAGTTGCAGAAAAAAAAATCGGGCCCTTTTTTTTGAGACGGTGGCTGCAGCAACAATTCTTTTGTAAATAGAAAAATTGTCCTAAAAGACGAAGCACAAGCCGAAAGCATAAAGGATACACAGGCTAGCCTTCTCGTCCTTTGTGTTCTATCACGTGCGCTTCGTCTTCTTAGCGCAATTTTTTAAATTCACAAATGTACGACTGACGAGTCCAACGAACCACACTATTTCAGAATTTGTTGTCCGATGACTTGCACTTCCGTCGGCATTTGAGTAAGCTTGCATGAACGTGCCGTAACAGTACTGTCAGTCGGAGAAATTTCATGGTTCTGTTAATCAGTGCATTACGTCATTTTAAGGTCATTCGCAGACTTTCTGTCTGAACGTTTTGCGACGTACGAGGTGGAAGGCGCCTACTTAATGCGACTGCAATCATAAAGCTTTTTGAACTGCATGAATGTTCGTATCCTCGATTGCTGTTTGCTCTACCTACTGATTTCTACATGTTTACATCATCGCTGATCGCCTATCTTCCTAAACTGTTCTCTGACATATATTGTCCGTTAGTTCTCATTAAACTACAAATATCACTGCAAGTTGGTTCAAGTTTACAAAACATTTATTTTATTTTTAAATTTGCTATTTCAGCATATGTGACAGTCATGCTCTAATCTAATTTTTATTAGAAGTTTGTGCGTTTACTATTACTGTTAACTAAAAACGCACCCCGCAACTAGGTCCGTTCAGAGCGTGCCCACTCGGTAGAAGCCCGATCACTGCCGTCAAGACAACGGGCGAAAAAGTCAAAGAAAGCTATTCGCTTTAAATGCGAAAGCCCGCGGTATGAGCGGCCTCTGTACAGATCCTAGCGAGCCTTCGTAATCTAACATTAAATAAATATTGTCTCACTGCGCAATCTCATATGTCGTGGATTCTAATTAAATCAGCGTAATCATGGGATCAAACATGTCGAAGCAAATTATTGGCAACGGTACGAAAAAGAAATTATCGTTTTAACATTGTTGGTGGAGTAGAACGTATCTTCGAACGTATCCTTTGTAAAGCTGTCGTGTGTAGCAGCTTACACTGAACTCAATCGTAATGAAGTCAGATTTTATAAACTTAGGGATCAATTTACGCATAGATCAACTTCTGTGTTTCTTTCTTTTTGCTTGCTGCTCCTGGAAAGAATTCTGTGGAGGTAAGTATGGTGCATAAAATGTGTCCGCCGTGTTTAAAAAAGATGAGCATTGAATTTCTTTCTTTAAAGCTATGGGAGTGGATATTTATTTATTTTTTATTTATTTTCAATACCCTCAGGGCCAAACGGCATTACAGAGGGGAGTGGTTGCGAAAGAAAAGACAAAACTTTTTACAAATGCAGCGGCGAATCTTACATCGAGCAGAAGATCTTAATTATACAGGTTAGCTAACAGGCTTTATAGCAAACAAAAGCGCGGGAATGATGAGAATTACATCAAGACAGAAAAAAACGACAAGAAAATAAATACTGTACAGGAACAACACAGCATCGGGTAATACAATACTTTGTTGGCTGTAATTACAGATAATTAGCTAAGACACTTTTGAAATGAAGGTGATTTACAATGGTTGCCGCTGATGCGGGAAGCCGGTTCCAGTCCTCAGAGGTGCGAGGTATGAAAGACTGAGAAAAGGCGTGAGTCCTGCAAGAAGGCAACCCGACCTTATGGCAATGATCCAGCCGGGGTGAGATATAACTAGGAGGCAAGATAAGACTGTCCCGCAGCGATGTGTGATGAAACAGCTTGTGAAACAAGTGGAGACGAAACATTTTACGACGGGATGAAAGTGAAGGTAAGTTGAAGCTAGATTTCATGGCTGTTATGCTAGCTGTCCTGTTGTAATTAGAAAGTATAAAAAGAATTGAGTTATTCTGTACCATTTCAAGAGAGTGTATTAGGTTGGCGTGACTAGGATCCCATACTGCAGCGGAATATTCAAGTTTAGGTCGTATTAGTGTAGTGTAGAGAAGAAGTTTCAAGAAAGAAGGGGCCGTTGAAAAGTTGCGGCGGAGGTAACCTAACATTCGGTTAGCATTTTTAATGACGTAATTACAGTGAACAGTCCAGGTCAGATCAGTTGTTATATGCACCCCAAGGTATTTATAGTTTGTCACGGATTGAAGAGGGGTGTTATCAAGGTAATAGTTTGGAAGTTGATGGTTCGCTCTCGAAACACGTAAAAATTGGCATTTCTTATTGTTTAATTCCATGAGCCATGTTTTACACCAAAGAGAAATGGAGTTAAGGTCATGTTGAAGAGAGGTAATATCGCCATCACAAGTTATCTCTCGGAAGATTACGCAGTCATCCGCAAATAAATGAATATTGGAGGTAATGCAGGACGGTAAATCATTAATGTATATAAGGAAGAGCAGTGGGCCTAGTACGGAGCCTTGTGGTACGCCAGAATGAACGGCACTTGGTTCAGAGCTAACGGGTGCTATTTCTTCTACAGACTTTTTTTTATTTTATATTCCTAGAATGCGGTTGCGTAGATGAGCATGTGCGTTGGAGGGTCTGGCATGCGTTCTTTAGGAACTTTGGTTCAGTTATAGAGACGACGAGATCAATTCTGCAAGCAAAGCCTTGTAGAAGCAATGTTAACATATTTTATTGGAAATTTGAATCGATATGGGGCAAAAAAGTGGCGATGACATGTGCATAAGCCCATAACGTTTAGGGAGGGCAAAAAATGCAAGAGTGAGAACGACGTCACACAGCTAACCTTAGCAAACCAATTTGTTCTCCGTTGGCTTGCGTGAGTGGTTCAGCTCTGCGCGATTGCCGAGCCGTCAATTCAGCCACCACCTGCTTGGAATGCATGAGGTAGGTTTCTTCAGAAATGTTCTGCCCTCGTTCAGAAAAGACACTTCTGTTAGCTTTATAGATCATTGATGTTGCTTAGACAGGGACGTTCTATAGCAATTGCTCAAGGCGCTTTCCGAGATGCGTTTCTGTTTATCGTGACACTATAAAACAAAAGCAAAGTCGGCTGAGAAATGGCTTCTGAGATTCATCGTACGTGTGGAAAGACAGATACACTTTTGATCGCTGAAGACATAGAAAACGACACTCTGCCGGTACCCTATCTAGTTTCATGGTAACATATTCAGTCATACGATGACATGATAATACGTGTTCAATGAGTTAAGGAACAGATCTGGCAAAAAGAGCAGCAAGGCATAGTTTTTTATCTTGTGTATATTTATACTAACGTATCTTCAGGAACATACTTAGGTACTATTCGGGCACGTGAACCACGAAACACAGCGACAGTGTAATGGCTCACGTACACAAAGCTCAGTTTGTATCTCATTTTCTCACTGACCGGTATTTGCACTGCAAGATGGACATATTATGATCACTTTCTTATTTGATAGGTTTTGCTGTGGAGACCAAAAGGAAGTGACTAGAAGCCATGCTCGCCTATTACATGATCGCAGCTCGACAGTTGATCGTCACGAGAAGGTCTAAATGCTCATTCCATGTTTTGATGAGTAATCCCCCAGACTGACCCATGGTGCGGTCTCCTGGTTTTCATTCCTCCCTATAGAACACATGCTTTTCATGTCTGAGCCGCTTTTAAAGCCTGTACTCGCTCTCTTTATAGCCTGCACGACTGTGTTCCTGTAGTCCGTGAGGTTTACTGCTTTCCAATGCAAGTAAATGATGGTACACGGTGTTCTGCCTTTACAACTATTGCTACAAGTGGTTACAAACGAATGCTGATAGCGAGCAGACACAACTTGCACTGATTAAAATAGCCTATTGTGTGATGTTCGCCCATCAGCCTATCGCGCGTTTGTTCGCTTTCGCTAATTACGCCGCAGGTGCACTCTGTGAGCCGGTGCTGATCCACGTTCCAGTAGACGTGCCCGTGGGATCATTAATGCACTGTTTTACACATGCTTAGAAAAGGCTGCAAAAGGTGGTTAGAAGTATTGAACATGTCCTAAGGTCATTTTGAAGAGTAATTATTGCCCTGTGCCTTGCCAAGGGTGCACTAACGGTCATTATTGAAGTTTCGTGATCTTTTTAATTTTTAAGTTTTGAGACTAACATGTTCCCGGGAATTATCGACGCGTGTTTGTTCAATTTTTTTAACATTTATTCATTAATAATGTTGTATCAGTATAATATTTATATATGCTTTCTTATTTCAGGCTCTTTTTTTTCAGTTGTTCTTTCTGTCAATAATCATTCGCGCTCCGTATCATTTCTGAAGGAACTTCTTTTCATGTTAGAACATTTTATATAAAAACCACTAGTGTTGAAAAGAAGTCGCGCTTTCTAGTTTTCTAGTTACGCCACTGCATGTAAGCTTTACATCTTCCAGGACTGTTCTGGTCGTGTTCGTGGGCCGGGACTTCCAGTACGGCGGCAACTCGCACAACTTGTACAGGGCTGAGCTGCTTGCTCTGCACGCTGACGCAGTTGTCGTGGTTCCCAACTATCGGCTTGGCCCTTTCGGCTTTCTCAACGGTCGCATCGTGGACTTTACCGGGAACGTTGGTCTGTACGATCAGAAGGTGGCGCTCGACTGGGTCAAGGAAAACATCGAGTTCTTCGGTGGCAATCCAGAAGATGTGAGCCGTTACAGCGATTGATACATCTAAATCTCTAATTAGTGGTTAGACAAAGAGCGTGCAGACAATGTGATACAAACGTTGCGATCGCACGGGGCATGTTGTGCAAATTTTATTTTCGTAACTTTCGCAAGACAGTGGTGAAGATTTATACGAAACTACCAAAATTTTACTATACTATAGAAGCGGGAGCTGAGCGGGTTTGTATATGTTGGGTGTGGTACAAAAGAATACGAAAAATGAATGACGAAAGAAAGGAACAAAAATTGTGATCATTCATTTAGCTTAGCTTATAGCTAAACGAATTCTGCCCGTAGACAGTAATGAAAGACGTATGACCATGAGCAACCTACATATTGCAAGCACGAGTTTGTTTTAGAGGGGCGCTGAAACAATTTTTATCATGGTAAAAAAATGCTGCCGATTGGTAGCAAATGTCTCACTCCCCTTGACTTTTCTCTGGTTATTTCTTTACGCGAAAAAAGCCACAAACGTAGATTCTAAATGTTATAGCGCAGCACGTGGTCTAGAAAACACAATAAACGTTCAAGGTCAGCTAAAAATTACTTTCTCTTTACACGACAAATGACGGAAGAAGCACAAAAATCCCTCGTCACAGCCATTCTATCTGCCATAGGCTGATTTCAACATGGCGCGCTCGGTCGTTACAGGAATCGCCGCGGGAGGCCTCGACTTGTACACGCATGCGCGTGCGATCCCACTGAGAAAGCCGCGTAGTGAAAGAAAGAAAAAGGAAAACTTCTCAAGGTCACAAGGCTCACGTGATAGTTTTCTCAGCCTGTGCCATCAGTCCCTGCTTAGCTTCCAGCACTTTCGTCGGGACGAGAGAAAAGAGAATGCGATTGCAGCGTGCGACAAATCTTCGTATCACCGTTCGTATTAGATGGATTCTAAATATTATTGCGGCAGTGAGTACATGAAGCAATACGCTCTGTTAGTGATTCCAATCCATGGTTACTTGAAAAAGTATTGCATGGCCCATTTAAGTGTCTATGAAAGCGTAGTAGAATGTTCGACATAAATGTAAACTGCATGAATGCATTTTTAAGAAGACAATTGTTTTTTTACAAAATCAAAAAGGCCGTGAATGGTGGTTAGATAACACACGTGTATTTTTTCCTTTCATATGAAACAGCCTTCAGAAAAGGCAGCTCACACGTATGGCGGCTCACAGTCACCAGCGCGGGTGTGCATTTTTATTTATTTTAACAAAGGGTCACATCATGGCTCCGAAATAATGTGCACCATACTAGAAACACTTACTGTGAGCATAAAGGAAAAATTTTAAAATTGGCACTGTGGCATCCTGTCCATGAGAAATTGACTTTTTGGGTAACAAAACACTGTCATCTTGTTTTGATGATAAGGCGCCTCGAATGCTGAAGTTTCTCATTTTATTGGCCACTTAGACAAAGACGGTGTAAACAAGCGTTTGTGGCCTGTTTATGTGTACAGGGCATTTTAGCTAACGTGCGCCAAGCATACTTTCCGATTTTCGCCCTTTTGAAGAAAAGCCCGAGAAATCAATATTTAACAGGGCATAGATGAAATAATCGTACGCCACTAGACAAACAATGACACTTTACTATAGAATATGTCTCGTTGAATTTGCAATTATCTGTGGTCAGCGATCTCTTTCAACGATTCACGTTGAATTGGCATTATCATATATTATTAGGTTCAGGACAAGCGCTACAACTTTTGTAGTGAAGATTTCTCGCTAGAATCACTGATTAAATTAATAATTAGAAATAGATTACTATTTACCCAGCTCTGCGGATAAAAAAAATATCATGACATGCTTCGCATGGCTAGGAACAATGTTATACCATTTCACCTGTTTTTGTAATGCAGCCTGTTTTTGTAATGCAGCCGCATGTTAGCTTGAACACCTTGTTTACATCGCTTGTTTTCACCGTTGTCTTAATAATTAATGTGTTTCTTCTTGAAGTGAGCATCCAGTCGTAAAACAACGCCGGTACTCTCTGTTCCTCTTTCTGCGTCTTCACGTTTTCTATTTCACCACACCACCTGCACCTTTTTTTTCTCTCATTCGAGCAACTTCCCTGAAGGCAGCAACATAAAAAAATTAATAAAATAGATGCTGCACTTTCCAGCACAGCGGCCAACGATGCAAACGGATGGCAGGTTGCTCTTAATTTATTCAGCGGGTTCAAACAACCCAAAGCAGCAGCACAAAGGCACAAGACATGCATTGCACGAACTTTCGAAGTTATTTCGAGCAGAGCGGGGATTACTAAGTTTGTTCCTGATGAATGATATGCGTGAATTTTCCTGATTTTGCCCCAGCAAGCCATCGAGGATTGAATCTGTGACCTGGCGTTCAACAGTCTCATGTCATAGCCACTGCACTACAATAGGGAGTGTGGTCTGGAGATTTAAAACATAAAGGCACAGGGCTTGAAATAATGAATGATTTTAACAATAGCTTTACACAAAGAAGGGTTTAGCGCAATATTAACCACAAGAAACGAAATATTTGAAGTAAAAAAAACAGAATATTGGTGGATGCAAGATAATTGTGCTAATAAATAAGAAAAATATGGTGCCGGAAGTTTGCTTCATTTATGTCACTTGAATTTCAAATTTATGAAAAAGTTCACTTCCTTTACTTCTTATGAAGTAGCCACGCGTGTATAGTGTTTGGGATAACAGGTTTGTTGTTAGCGATCGAAAGGAGATCGAAGCTACACTATTTCATGAACGTTATGTATGGCTGAGATGGACGTTACGTTGACGTTACGTTGAACTTAAAATCCATACTTTCGTTCCAGATTGTGCCCGTAGGTCATGATGCCGGGGCTATTTCGATGACGCGCCACTTGTTTGACATGAAGTTACACTGGGTGCAGCAAGCGAAGCGCGTCGTGTTACACACGTCTTCATTCTTTCGACCGTATCGAGACAACACGAAGTATGCCCTGCAGAACACCCTTGAGCTGGGTCGGTTGTGCATCTGTCACCCAGATGAAGGCATCGATGTTGTGGTTGAGTGCTTGCAGACAACACCCGCGAGCCGCCTGAAAATGGCTTCGAGGCACGCCTACAAATTGGCACCCGTCTTTGTTCCATCGAACACGAAAGGGACTTCGGTGAGTGCACAACTGCTGTGAATCTCGACAAAGGGCCGATCTCGATGTAGACCAGGTATACGTGTAGCGCAAATAAATGAAGACAAATGAGATACACAATAATGACGTGGGCTGACGCATACCTAGAAATACATTTGCACCGCCGTGGTGGTCTAGTGGCTAAGGTACTCTGCTGCTGACCCGCAGGTCACGGAATCGAATCCCGGCAGCGGCTGCTGCATTTCCGATGGAGGCGGAAATATTGTAGGCCCGTGTGCTCAGCTTTGGGTGCACGTTAAAGAACCCCAGGTGGTTGAAATTTCCGGAGCCCTCCAGTACGGTGTCTCTCATAATCATATGGTGGTTTTGGGACGTTAAGCCCTACATATCGATCAATACAATTACATTTGTCTGCTGAAAAGTGGGAAGCCAGCTTTTATATAAGCGTGCGCGACCGAGAAAATGCAGTTGTTCTGTCACACATGATGCGTCTCAAGTCGTCGATAACATGCACCACCTAGCCCACGACAGAACATTTTTAAATGGGCTAATCTCAAAGTGATGCTAACAATTTTCGAAAATGAATTTACTCAACCGTACAAATTATATGTATACAGAGACGGTTCTGCACAAATGGGAGGCTTAGTGCATGCTAATACGATATTGTATTTTGACACTAAAGTCGTATTTCGCATGGCGTACATATTGACATCAAAACGAGCATGGTGCAAGCTCAAATGCCAATTTTGGTGACTTCACGCGCCAGTGTGGCTAGTTGTTATGACCTCAGGCACCAAACCTTCAAAATGGCCACTTGTTCATCACGATCGGAGCCAATGGAAGCTTGTGGCGGGAATATTACACTGTGTATGGCCGTCGATGTACTGTAGGAACCTCAACTAGCTTTTAAAAAGATAGTGTAGGTTCCTTTTGCAAAAAATGCATTTACCTGTGCATTTTGTAGCGTCTCGTTTGCTTGACCTTTCATGTCACGCAAAAAAGAGAGAGCTGAACATTTTTGTGTCAATACCTCTTTAAATTTTGAGAAGAGTGTTTTAATGGGCTCAATTGTTAATCCGTTAACACTTATGCTCAGATCACTTGGGCGTTGCTCGTTGAAGCGAAGATATCTCTTTTTTCTTTCCGCTAAGTTCGCTTGGAAGTTTAAAAGAAGAAATATAATGCCTTGATATGCTCGGTAATTCGACACGTGGCTCCCAGGAATAGCTTTTATGACATACTTCCCATACCTCGCGCGTACATCACCAGTTACGTTCCATGCCTGATCATGGTTACAACAGCACCAATTTCAACAAGTACGAGCACAAATGCCACAAGACACGTCCTGCCCACCAACTGACTATTAAAAGTAATGTAGTTTATTATTTGCCAATCAATATTTTTGTACCTCCTTGTTATGAGATGTTCTGGCAATTGTCCCCAATTTATACAATGTAAATTGTCATTTGAAGGGGGCATTCATCTTTCGAACAACCTTCCAAGCACCATAGCTTCTGAAAATGACAAAAAAAAACTTGAGGCATATTCAAACGACGCATTTCTTGAAAAATTCTACATACGCTACGACTACAATGTTTTTTTTTTCTTGAATTGCAGATAGTGTTTTTATGTGTAATTTCACTTCAAATATTTAACCACAATAGCGAGTTACGTCACGTTCGTTCTGAAGATTTGTATTTCACTGTGTCAAACCTCATTTGCCGTATAACAAGCCGTCACGTTCCTAAGTGCGTTTTGTCTACCTGTTCATTTTTATTGCTGCTGCATACTATCTAACAAAATATTTTCTGTTCATCCGTACCTGTAATATAACATTTTCTTGTTTAAATTTTTGTACAGGATTGAACCCTTAAACTTTCTAGTTATCGGATATGTTTTCACGCTTCGTTGCGTTATCCTTTTTACACAATGCCTCAACGAATCTGAGACGCTGTGAATACTTCTTTATTTATTGTTTAATATAATATTTGAATAAATATATGAATACATTCATTTAAGAAATAAATGGTTTATATAATGATTTATTGTTATTATTCATGCCTAACCTCGTTGCTTCAACGCCTCCTTCAGCCTTCGGCTGCTATTAAAATTCAGAATTCGAGTGCGGCAAGACCATGGCTGAGGGACAAAGAGTTTCTCCTGGGCAACGTGGCGGACGAAGGTTCTTTCGAATACTCGATGATTCTGAAGAGACTGGCCGACTTGAAATACGTCCTTCCCGGTGGATATTTTTCTAATGTAAGCGCACAAATTATCACACTCCTCTCCGAACTTTCCTTGGGCGGTCAGGTTGAGGTAAGTGATATAGCTTGCTACTATGTCTTATATTTTTTTAAGGGCTCTATCATTGGATCTCTTGCCTATCTGCTCTTCACGGGATCTGTGTGTGTTGCTGGCGCTTCACATAGAACGCTCACATTCTGCCTATAAATTATTTAGGATTTTCTTTGACGCCAGTGTAATTGAATGAACTCCGTACTTCGTTAAAAAAAACTTTGTTGCATCGGACACCTTTCCGAACTGTATACTGAATGAAATCATTTGACAATTTGAGAGTGTTGCTGATTCGAAGCGATAAAACAGTTCTGAAGCAAAAAATCTTCATAAATGTTTTTAGAAATGACGAATTGTATGCACTAAATCAACTTAAAACTTTTGAATATACTCGTGTTACTATCAATGTATGAAATCGCAAATTTATGTCTAGACAGAAAATAAATTTATTCTATTCGTATATACAAAAGTACAAGTAGTTAAATAAAATGTAATAAAATTTTCAGACTAATTTCTAAGAACAAGTAGTGACACGCTTTTTTATACTGAAAACATTAGCCGCATACGTAGAATTCGTTACAGTAGGTGTTTTCGCTTCAGTTAGTGGAAATTTCCAGAAGAGCCCTCAGCGAGCGATAGCTTGGAGCACGTTTGAGCAGGGAAGAAAGCATTTGTCGGCTAACAAGATATTTGATGAAAAGCATGTGCCGAAGTCGGTAGAATTTTAGAACTTGCTTGTAGCTGTTGTGATAGAACGTATAAGACAGTTGTGCATGCGTATGAGAGATGTAATCAATTCGGTGTTTTTTGTTTATATCAATTGTGTTCTGTTCGGTATGCATAATCGATTATGTCTTTTAGCTTCGGAGATCAGTCATTTTGCTTTTGCAGTATATATTTCGGCCTCTCAACTAAAAAGGAATAAGCTGAAACGTATAATCTCTCAAATCATTTAGATTCGTGCTAAACAAAAGTAAAAGCAGCCCGAATGTGACATTTAGACAACGCAGAAGAGCAAAGTGTGGTGTTCCTCTGTGAAAAGTTGTGAATATATGAGATTTACGGCATAAAAATGGAATGCAGGGCCGCTTCTCGCCAAATATACTTTACGGAAATGTCTGCAAGTCTTTTATGTCACATATTACAAGAGGAAATTATAAAAATTGGCGTTCTATAATTGAACATAAAGTATATAATACCTATAAAATAAAATCATCTTTACCTGTCCATGTATACCTATCTACGACAGAAAAACTGCGTATGCTTTCACTGGAGAACCTGTGCTCTGGAGGCCTCGTCTGAATCACATTGCTTTATGGGTAATAAAAGCAGCAGACTGCAAAGTGGGGAAATGAAAGCGTGAACATGACGCAAGCGCTGCTGGATGTATACTCTGCCTTCGCCTCCATTTCCAAAGCGTTGTTTATTGGTGTGCTACTCGTTGCAAAACTCAACTCCCAGTTGCGCCGGTGCTTAGTACAAAACTTGGTTCCATGTCTTAATTAAAGAAGACTCCCGTCATAAAGCACAGTCTGAAACATGTCATGATGGCTTCGTGAGTACAGCAGCTATGTTCTAATGTGCGCGACGGCACAGTTAATTGTCAAGTAGCTGCTCAGACTAGCAGTTCAAACGTATACGAATTCTCGCAACTTGGGAAGTATGGATGCAAAGGCTGCTGTCTAGCCATAGTTTGGCATTTCCCACACAAACAAAGTTTTACCTGAAGATCTCCATTTATATAAAACAGTTGCAGTTGTATACCGCAAAATTTAATGTATTACACTTACAGTTGGATCATGTAAAACGAATATTGACAACGTAAGTATTGAAAGTATAGCCGCAGGGGTACACGTGAATATATTGCAGATATTGTAGTCATTAAATGGTATTTTCACTTATCATAAGCGCGCACGAGAAAACTTATGGCGGGCTGCCTGACTACACGTTGTAAAACTGCCAGTAAAATCTTATAGGCACCCTTTTATTTTGTTCAAAGAATTAACGAGTGAACATCGGCTTCGTGAAAAGGGTAATAAGTTTTAAGCGACCGTTTGAGCGCAGGCAGACTGAAATTCAATCATACTGTCTGTGATGTCAATTTTACGTCAACGAATACATAAATAACATTAGAAGAATATATTCCCGATGCGCACGTGCCTTCGATCAATAGTTAGTTCATAGTTTCTCGTGGTTTTTGATGTCGCCTCTTAGAAGCGATGTTTGTCACTGAAACACTGCCTTTTTATTCAGCATTCTCTGTGTTGTAATGTGGAGCACGTCTTTTTTTTTTTACCCACAGAGTTTTTAGGAAATATTGCGGTGGCCGCAGTCCTTCATATATAAATGCGCAGTCTTGCGGCCAGCCAATTGGCTGGTAACATAATCTGCTCACTAATCGCTTGTGAAAAAAAAAGAAATATTTGAACAGATCAGTTCCGGGGGTGTATGGTCATATTTTAAATTTGTGGTCACAACGAGAAGACTGTTAATAGGCTGACTTTAAATATTCTGAAGAAATAATGCCTGGTTTCTTGTTATAGATTGAGTAAAAGAGTTTCAGCTTTAGATAATGCGTTTGGTTTCGCAAGGAGTGCCAATCAAGGTATCTGTTCATATCTCGAGAGCACTTTTAACTGCGGAACAGTTTAAGGAACCATTTCGTCGTTGTTTCATGGTGTCACGCAAGCCCCATGCTTGATGCATACGCATAAATTGAAGAGACTGCACGTATGAAACGCTAGCGTGCGCTTGCGCATGTACGCCAACCTAACCGAAGGGCTAATTTGTTTGTTCGAGAAAGCAAAGCGACTGCGAAATGCCAGCGTCAGGAATAAACAAAGCTATACGGAAAAGAGATGTATATGGTGGCGTAACGCCAGTGCTGGCATTGATACCCACTGCGCTTGGAGCAGCAAACAGCAGAAAAACAGTAGGAACCAGGCCGAATAGAAGAAAAAAATAGACGCGAAAGAACTTACGTAATCTTAAAAAAAACCGAAAACAATAAATATATCACTTATTCACACAAAAAAAGTAAAGAAATATAAAGAGAAGGTAAATGCCAGAAAGATTGATTTGATTGATTGATTGATTTGTGGGGTTTAACGTCCCAAAACCACCATTTGATTATGAGAGACGCCGTAGTGGAGGGCTCCGGAAATTTTGACCACCTGGGGTTCTTTAACGTGCACCCAAATCTGAGTACACGGGCCTACAACATTTCAAAAAATGCCAGAAAGAAAAAAAAGAACTGAGAAAAAGTGGTTACCACATACAAAAGAAAACACAAGGAAAATGCACAGGCAAATCAATGATACGCAGTTCACAGCTTTTCCTTGAGGTGAAACTATGGCAGTGTGTTCCTTTTTTGTGTTTTTGTGTGTATTAACCTCTGCACAAATTTTCAGAGCGCGTGGGCATTTTTTAATATATCGCATTGTTATCAGATGCGATTAAGGGGAAGTGTCAGCGTATTCGTCGTATTTCCATCTAGGACATAATCAGCGAGTACAGGAGAAGTTACCGCAACGCAACTTATGATGAGGCTCACATGTGGAAGAATATATTGGGAGACGTACTGGTCTACTGCCCTATGCAATACTTGGCCGAAATTCTATCAGCCCTTGGAAACAAGGCAAGTATCAAGCTTACGCGAATAACTATGGCACTTTGTGTACCACCATGTATACCTATAACGTATGAAGCTTCCTATATTATATAGCGCTGTGAAGCAACACTTTCTGATGGTCGCATTCATGTCATAGCAGCAACATGCCACTACTTTGGTGAAACATCTATTTTATGCCGTGATGTAAAGCTTCTTCTTCTTTAATCTGTATTAGGCAGAATGAGGTCATTTTGTTATAGCTAAAGTCAGTTGCGTGTAATATTTCTTTTGCCTACAGATGGCTTAGCATTATGCTGTCACACTGCTCAGCTACAGGATGCACGTTCGAATACCAGCCATCGTCAGCCACGTTTTCATGGGGACAAAGTGCAAAGTCACCCGCTTGCTCAGATTTAGGTGTACGCCATATAAACCCAGTATCTCACCATTAAACCAGAAGTTTATACTGTTACAAATTTCCTTATCGTAATGGGGTCATCCAACCCGGGGATTGAGTTCTAACTAGCTGTTAACGTGTTCAGTAAATGTTCGCGAAATATATATTTCTATTTAAAAAAAGCACTATATCTAAGCGATTGTCCCAGCATGGCTTTTATTGCAGGATCACAAATTTAGTTTGACTCATGAATTTTGTACTTAAAAAAACTGGTAGTAGCAGCAGTCTGATGATTGATTTTAATCAAGGCTCAGACTTCTGTTTATAGATTGAGTCGGAAGATTGATCTTTGTGAATGACATCAAGCCTGTTACAAACTTGTTACAAGTCTGTTACCAATACTGTTGTATAGACAGTAATCTCATTGCGGCACGTGACTTATGATCTTTTACTATTCACTCCATTCAGGTGTACACTTTCGTCCTGGAAACAGGCCCCGTCTTCAGAGGCGGTGAACGCGCACAGCGTTACGACGATTTGCATTTCATGTTCGGGACTGCCCTTCGGTTCAAAGAAGGAGAGCATCAGACAGACAAGGAGCGTGCTATCACATTCATAAGCTACTGGGCTGCATTCGCAAAAACCGGGTTTGTGCCTTCAATTTCTAGCTAATGCCTCTCATTCAAAATTACTGATTTTTGTAGCCTAAAACTTTTGAGAAAATTTTTTTCGAAATACATCGAATGTCGTAGCTGCTTTCATAGATTATCAGACTTGACCACTTTCATATTTTCCAGTGGACGTTACGCTGCTTTTATTGCCTTGCCTATTTTTTCCTTAAGGCATCTGCTCTGAAATCTTCGCCTAGTTGCCTTTGGTGTTTTTCTCCGGCGGCCTAATGGCTTGGATGTTTCAGAAAATAATCTTAGATTATACTCAGTTTTATTGAACGCGTATGTTCCAACATGATGTTTTTATTAACCACGACAAAATAACCTACTTTTACTTGAAAGGAACTTAAAGACGCCAACGCCGAGAGTGCTCCACATAACCCACGTGCACAGTGTTTTTTTTTTTTACTCCTCACGATACTCATATTTTTATTACACTTTGGGTGAAACACTGAGTCCGTGCCGCTGGTTTGAAATCGGTTTGTGTGGGGTCAGGATCTTGGTTCGAGCATTCCGTTCTTTTGACGACCAAAAAGCTCGAGTGATATTTTGTTTGTCGATACGTTTCTTCTATGCTTTCATAATGACAGCGCTCGATGGTAATGAGATTGGGTTAAAAGCAAACAAAATATTCGGAACCGGAAGTACACATTGTCACTGCCACCATTGAAAATAGCCTGTAGGACGACCTAAAGACAACTCATGAATAATACGTGCTGTTTAACGTCCCGAATTCACCATATATACGAGTCAGGGATGCCATATTGAAGGGCGCCAAAGATTCCAACCATCTGGCCTTCTCTGACACGCACTGACACCGTAGCGTATACACAGACATCTAACAGTGTGATTCCATTAAAATGTGACGACGCCTGCCGGAAACAAATTCGCAACCTTCTGGTTGGCAGAAAAGCACGGTAACCACTACAGCAACACCGTTGATTTCACGACCTGTGAGACGTATGAACATTTCACCTTGAAGAGAGAGCTAAAAAGAGACGTCAAACAGCATCGATGAATACAAAAATATATTTCGAGTAAATATAAAAACGGCAATACCAATCTAAAAGGTCAAAATTTTCCGGTAAAACAAGAAGAAACACTGTTATTTGAAGCAAGACCTAGCAGTACTGCGCAAGGTAAAATGCGTAGCGACGCAAATATCTGCGACAGAAAGAGACATGCGTTTGCTGCCGACAAAGCTCAGGACCCCCACGACAACTTAGAATGAAAGGTGGGGATATTCACAAAACAATACTTTTAAAAAGCCCGCTTTTCATTCAATGTCGGTAGAAATATTAGCTTGTACTGTATTATTAACTAATTCTATTTCATGCAAAACGTGTGTCATGTATATGTAGCCCTGAAGGGAAGTATAAAATTATGAAGTAACAAACACTAAAGAACGGGTAGGAGACTAGCTGCTTTACTGGTTTTTTTTTATCTGTGCAAGAACTGCAAGTCAAGAAACAATGTCAGGCTTCAAGCTCTGAGACAATTAGAGTAAACAGTGCTGGTTGATCATCATCACCATTATTTATTTCAACCATAAGGGCCCTTCTCGGGGCATACGTGGGTGGGGGGGGGGGATAGAAACAAGCAGTAAAATTATATCATGCAAAAAAAGAGAACACTTGTTGAAACATGCGAACAGTAATAAGACGGGAAACATATTCGCATAAAATGTGCCCACACAAAGGATCAAATGCAGCATTGTAGGTGTGTTGTAATGTGATTCCGAATGTAGGATAGCTGTTCTCACGTTTTCTTTCTGCTGAAGTTACTGCTGTGGAAATATTTCATATTGCTTTTGAACTGTGCATTTTTTTTCAAATACCTTGCACTTTCAATCATGTGTTATCACCTCTGCCTAAATGAAAAAATGCACAACCTTCACTCAACCATAGTCTTAAATATGACTGAATCCTAAGATTGTACGAATATTTGTCTTTTTTTTCTAATATCACTCTTTTCCTTCACAGAAAACTACCACGTATAGGTCCCAGTCTAGAGCCATGGCCCTCCTTCAATGCCAAGGATCCCAAAACAGTTATCGTCAGACTGGGAAGAGGAAGCAAAATCGTCAGAACGTATCGAGCTGAGCAGTGTGATTTTTTAAGAAAATTTATTCTTCCGAAGCAAAGGGGCTAATTCATACTGGCTAGCATTTATTTGTATTAATGCTACACCGCGTAAATGCTCGCGTGTTCATACTAAACTTGATATTCAACGTACGCTTCTTCATTTATTTTGATGTGATCAGGTTTCACCCGTAGAAGCTGTTAAGCGATGGCCGATTACTTTCATCACTGCCATCAGTGTACTACTGCATGTATTTCTCGCACTCTTACTTTTCATTTCCTGAGCCCAAATTATACTATTGAAGCATTCAACTAATACCGGTTGCGTTTGCTTTCTTCATAGTCAAACTCGCGGGACTTTCTTGACTCGTTTACTTCATTAGGCATTTTAGATACTTTCCGCACATTGCAAAGAGGTGAAGTTTGGGTGAGCGTTGAGTTTGGGTGAAATTTTTAAATTACGGTTAGAAAAAAAATCACTCATTATTACAACACTGTCTAATGCAAATTCTGAGCACCCCCTTCGTGTTGGGGTAATGAGCACTGTTTTTTGAAGTTTTGGCTACCAGCAGCTGTAGCAATGTGACACACGTTACGTAATGACACAGAAACTTCCAGCGCTTGAGCCCTACTCACACCACACTGTTCAAGGCAGGCTGCACGAACTGAACGAAACGCTAACAGCGCTCGAGTAGTTCGCCCTCCACTTTGTGCATTGCAAGTGTTTATAGAACCAAGCGAATTGCCGACCACCTTATCATGATAAGCGAAGTCAGCCGCAGCCCACGAGCCAGCACTACAAGCGCACAAACTCTAGCAGAAGGGCCAGCGCTCAGGACGGAGAAACAAAGTGAGAGGCTCATGGATCGTGCCATCGCCATACTACGCATTCACTCTCTATCGTTCTCGTTCAATGCATCAGTTATGCCGCCAACGCCAATGACCACGCCATTAGACGCCGGGACAGTTGTTTAAAGGCTGCGCCCTGGCAACAACAACAACAACAACAACAACAACAACAAGGAAAATGCCGCAACTTTTTAGCTATTCAAGTCATTCGACTTGTTTACAAAGTTCCGTACATGACGTGTCACCGGTCCTTGTAAACAGATCATTTGAGTGCGGAACAGCTCAATGAAAGCCTATTACCCTGTCACATGCTTCTCTATTATTTATTTATTTATTTATTTATTTATTTTTATTTATTTATTTATTTACTTATTTATTGTTGATACCTATCAAGATGGCACTCCCACGGCTCTAATTATTCCTTGGAATTTTCGGGCTATTTTTGCGACAATACTAATCAATCTATCAATAAACTGAAATTCATTTTATCATATATAACCAATGTTGAGGAATACGAAAAAGAAAACCGGTGAGGCGTGACCTGATGTTTGGCCTTATTTTTTTTTACACGAGCAACAAAGAACAAAGAAAAACACGAATGAAGATTACGGATTAACACTGTAAAAAGTGTTATTTTAGATAACAGTTGCAGGAAATAATAGAAAGTGCACACAAAATTTTGAAAGCATAACAATAGTAATGAGCAAGCACGCATCGCGTCCTCACACATATTTATTCTTTTTCATCAATACGGCTCGTCATCAATATGATCGAGACACATCAATTCAGAGGGCTCTGGAAGAATTTCTACTACCTGAATTTTTAATGTACACAAGACACACGTATACTTTAATTTAGGTGCACGGCAGATAGCCTTCAGTAGTCAAACCTAACGCGGAAGCCCCTCCCCCCCCCCTCAATCATTAAGGCTTACAGTTTTGCCACATAACAAACCAGCGTACAACCTAATCCTCAAACCAATAGTATTCGAGTCCAGTGTCTTTTCTGTGGGCTTCGGCATTTACCATGGAGGTGATACTGAGAACTTTTCAGGAGGCAGCTTCCTCGGCACGCAAAATGACAGTAACGACAGTAATTATTATGGGCAACTGAATTCAAGTACAGCGATGGTCTTGCATTTTGCAGTCATCGAAATCCAAAAAGGTAGAAGGGATAGTCACAGGGATACCTTTTGTAAAGCAGCTTCTTAGGGGATGAAACATTAATCTTGCCTTGAGACTGCTTGTAGACAGTGCCCATTTTACTGTCCATCTGCTTCGAGCCGTCGATTTATTCATCCTCGCTTTTTTTCATCTGCTCAAGCTTTTGTTGGCTCAGGTGTGAAGCGGATTCACTAAAAATGATTGGTCCTGAGTTTGAATTCTGGCGATGACCTGTTTTTATAACCATTGTTATTTGTTTATTTGAGCCGCTTCATACTTCAAGCCACCAAATACTTGTATTTCTATTTCATGAACTGCTCACGATTTTGTGTGCTTCCGGAACACTGATTTGTCTCTATACAGTCAGCCGCAAATGTTTGCGGGATCTGCAGCGTGTGGCGGAGAGACGAAAAAAAAATTGCCCGCAGCTTCCCTCGGGGGAACACTGAGGAGGATGCGGAGCATATAATTGGTTAACGGGGTGTTAAAGTGCGACTTACTTGGGTCGATGGCTAAATTGGTTAACGTGGTTGTGAAATGGGGTGTTAAATTGCGACTTACTTGGGTCGATGGCTAAATTGGTTAACGTGGTTGTAGGAGGGGGTGTTAAATGAGTGAACACGTACACACGTATGCGAAAGGGCGGCGCAGGTCGAAGGGACGTCGATCATTGTGTTTGTGGATTCGTTGGAATTCATTTCACCGCGACCTTGGACGTCGACGCACCGTACAAACCAACCGACGAGCGGCAACTGAGCGAGCGAGCGCCGACCTTGAGTATATATACAGCGCGACGGCGCATGCACTGTCAGCTGTTGAATGTTCTCGAAGCGCGACGGCGCATGCGCGTCCACTGGAGAATAAGGAGAATTGTAGAATGTTCTCGAAGGGGAGAAGCGCGCGCGGCACAGATGGTGGGTGACGGTGCATGCGCGCGTCAGCTGTCGAATGTTCGAGAAGGGGGAGAAGCGCAACGGCGCATGCGCGCGCGTCCACTGCCGATGTTTTCGAAGCGCGACGGCGCATGCGCGCGCGTCAGCTGCCGATGTTCTCGAAGCGTGACGGCGCATGCGCGCTACATTATACAGCTAGCGAATGTTCGTGAAGAGGAGAAGCGCACGCGGTGTGTAGAGGAGGAAGGGTGCACAGATGGTGGAGGAGTGAAGCGCGCGCGGTGTGTAGAGGAGGAAGGGATGCACAGATGGTGGAAGAAGGAGGAGGAAGCTTGCGGACGGCGCCGCACTACAAGCCTCGAGTATTAGATGCTCCGCATCTAAAACTGCACCGCTGCGTCCCCTACCATGACACTGTTGGTGTTAGGATATCAGCCTCAGTGATTAGCGACGGCGCCATTAGACAATGCATCGTGGCCAGATCTTACCACGGAGGCCGGGACCGGTATCCTCAACATTTACAAAGACATGGTACGTGACACAGCGAAACAGTTTTTCGTCCCTCCTCCGCACGTTGCAAATCCTGCAGCCTTTTGCGGCCGTATGATGTTGGGTGACCATTTTCTTTATAAAAATGATATAGTTGTATTTCGATGAATACTTCTTTCGAGAAATTATTTATATTTATGTCGGAGTATATAGTTTCCCGGAACAAGGTAGCTGGACCAGCCTTTACCCCAAGCATCCCATGAGTCGGGCCATGGCCGCGCGAAGAATGAAACCATCTTTCATCTGGCGCCGACCGATAGGTTGCTCTTTTGATGGCATAAGTTCTCGGCCATCAACCTGAAAACAGCATAAGCCCTCCGCACATTGCTCGGGGGGAGGGGGGAGGCACTCCAGGTAGACGGCAGCTTCATACAACGCGGCCTTTCTGTCCACAACTTTCGGCGATTACGAAAGGAAAATGGCCTCGTATGACTTATAAAACAAAACAGGAGAGCGGGAAAGGAAATGGGAGTCAGACAGGAGACGAAATAAAAGAACGGTTGAGGAACAGTAAAGAAAAAAGCGTGGAAGGGTGGTGTGTTTCTCGCGGGCGCCAACTACAGAGGCAGGAGTTCGAATCGACGAGCTGCCTTTGCTTCCTGTCCGGCTAGCTTCTGTGGACGCTTCCTTCCTTCGGTCACGGATGATTTATATCCACAAGCAGAGTTCGCCTGTCAAATTATACCGTTGCCCAATGGAAAGGGATAAAAGAATAGCCGGTCTATAGAGGCGACCGTCGTGTTTCATTGGGAGCACGGCGCCGTGCCGTATATAAGCTCGGGGCTCTAGCGGTGACAGTGTATTTTGTTGGAAGTGCGCCACTGGAAGCGAAAGTGTGATCAAACGGTGGCGGCCATAAAAAGACAAAGAAACACAACAGGCCGCGGAAGGCAGGCACGAAAACGTACAATGGCTCGATGCTTACTTGGCTCCTTCGAGACAGCGTGGGTGCCTGTGAGAGGGGAAAGGAGGCCTGCCTAGTGCTGCGCAAAGAGATCAAGACTTGAAGAGTGCTCTTCTCGAGGCTGTTACAAATACGGCTGCTTCCGAGAGTCCATTAGTCATCGGCCAAATGACAGTTTCATTATCATTCGCTTTCTTTTGTGTTCTCCCTTAATGTGATATCACTGCGCATTGATTTGTACGGAGTGAAAACTTTTCTTCTTCTCCCTACAGTGTTCAGAAACAAAAGACGCTTTTTCGTTGCGAGTGATACTCGTTTCTGCCTCAAGGACTAGTCTTCATTGTGATCCCCTGTCAGCTGGAGCGGCGTAGCTCCTGTCCATCAAAGGAGCCCACAATAAACGCTTGTAACATTCGGCCAATTGCTTCGCGGAATCGTGCAGACGCACTGCGTTTTCTCCTGTATTTGGGTGCTCAAGAAGTTCAGTGATACCAATTACACGAGTCGAGGAATATGAAGCGGTGCGCCACTCGTACGCGTGACCTTCACACTGTCCTGTTCTATTACCGTAATCCTCTTTCTAAAACAAAACATGGTTATCACTCTGTTACAAAGCAAACAAAGTAATGTAATACTTATGAAGAGTCATCAAACAACTACCCATACTCATGAAGGAAATAAGTGAAAATTTAAGAACTCATTTTTTTTATTTGACATGTTACAATGAGAACTTACCGACAATGATGTGAAATAAGGTATAGGTTTGTTATTGGCCATTATTGTTATGCATATCATGTAATGTGAAGAAACAAAACTGTAAAAAAGATAATCGCTGCTGGCAGTTGTTCTTACCAGCGCTAATTAAATTTAATTCCACCTCTTTTTCACATTTGCATTACAAGAGCTAATAGTAACATCCCCTATAGTTTCGTTGGCAGCACTATGTGTTACTTTTGATTAATACCCATGCTCACGTGCTTTGACGCGTCCTTTTGATAGTTAAGAAGAAAAGCGTGCGCATGCTGACACTACCTTCACTTAATTTAGCCACCTCTGTACTCCTGAGAAACAGCACGTTCGCCGTGCTTGAAGCAGGTACACAGCATTACTAATGACTATGATAATGCCAACACTGCACGATGAAATTGTATAGCGCGTTCAGCTGCATGCTTTGCGTGATTGAAATCACCAGCAGGAAGGAACTCAAGGATGACTAATTTGCACGTGTAACTTGTCATGGTATCTCGCAAGCATTTGATACTCGGGGACAACTTTCTGTGGCAATGAAGGGAAAGCTATGGGGGCGGAGCCACTGCTCCTGTACTCCTCCGCGAGGTAGTCCAGCTTCGGCTCGCGTTTCAAATGATGGCCGTGCTGAGGTAATCCCACTGCACACAATTTGATACGTCCTGCTTGCACAGCTATTTCTGAGTGAAATTCGACACAAGCTCCTTCCGCGAGTCGTCCGGAATAGCTGGAGGGATGACGAGCGCTTACCTATAGACGAAGACGCCATATTGACTGTGGGAAGCACGTAAAACGTGCTATGTTTTCAGAGGCGCAAAAACGCGAAGCGGCCTTCAGAAAGCAACAACAGATATGAATATCTCCTCAGTGCATGCAGCGTCTTTTAATAAACAGCATCCAGTAGAAAATGATGTTGTTCGTTTTTATTTTTCACGCGGAAAACATGGGCACCTTTGTGGCACTATATTCCACCGTGGCGGAACACGCCCACTCTGGCTCTGTAGCCGCCCCTTCATTTCCACAAAGAGTTGTCCCCGAGTGTAGCATCTAGGAAGAGTGACGTGTTCAACAGGGCTCTTCGTTTCAGGTGTACACAGTGGGACCATGGCAGCTGCTTCGGCGTGGCTACAATTGGCGGTGTACGCACAACATTTAGCACACGTTAGATGTCTAAAAATAGGGCTAAACGAACTCCGCTTCTTTGCTAAGTGTTTTTTTTTTCACAGTGTAGCGCATCGGAATTCGTGGGTACTCGCGTTCTTAGCTCTGCGAACGTACGCGCCGCTCCGCGCACACATAAATATCCGCGTGGCAGCAGCTTAAGACCGCGCTCATTTCTCCTGCTTGGTGCTCTCACAGCCGCTTTGGCTCGCCGCTGCGTACAACCCATGGTTGAGTCTTCGCGACTCGGGAGCTAGCAGTGTGCGCTGGCGAAGGGAGCAACTGAAGGACCAGCGCTTACAGAAGTTTCTGGCGATTATAGTGCGACTCAAAACTTGGCACACAAACAGTCTTTTTTTAGGCCTTGAAGAAAGAGATCCTACGGGGCAGGTCTCTACGTATGTATACGCCTCAGAAAGCTTATAGATGTTGTCTGAGGCATCCCGACCAGCCTCCATATACGAGTAGAGTATCTACAACGGGAGCATTCCCGAACACATCATCTTAAACTTTGACTTGAAATATTATCGCTTCAAGCTCTTTTATAAGCGTACATGAGTGTCGATTTGTGGTCAATGTTGTTATGCATGAGACTACATGTTCCAGGTTTGCTGCACAGCTTTTTATGTTATATTTAATGACATATATGTTGCTGTGTCTTGATTCATTATTTTTCTAAATAAGAGAGAGTTTCTCGAAGAAAAACGACCATCGACCCTTCATTTCTTTTTGTTTTTCTATAATTCTCGTGGGATTTTGTAAAAAACCAGTGACCTTTAGCCGTGCTTACATGCTGAAAGCCTTTCGGAGAGACTCAACCTGAAACTTAAGCCGGCCTAGATTGGTAGATTGTGCACGTGAAAAAGAAGATTCGCCTCTCCTGTATAGTATATGTGACAGAATAAGAAACAAAATGAAACCATGAAAAACAGGCACGCATTTGCAGCGTTCGTCTGCAGCAAATTACCCCAGTCTTTATTCGGAGAAAACATTGACGCTGTGCTCCATCTTTTTCATTTTTCTTTTTGTTGTGCGGATGTGTCTGTCGTACGCGTGAGACCTTTGATGGAGCGTGCGACGCATTTTGTGAAACACTTGGTTATTAAAAAGGGCTTTCACGCACTTCAGCGAAGCTTTTTGGTGAAGCCCGGCATTTCAGCACTCCCTCTTAAAAGCATTTTACGCGAGTATTTTGAGTCCGGCGTCAGCTGATTCCCACTTCTTGCGGCCGCACGTTTATTCGAAGAGTATTACTCTGAAGCGAAGAATTTACGTAATATTTCCGGATAAATATCTATCGAGAGCGCTGCAAAACTGAAGGACGTGTACTTATGGGAGCCTTGAACAACTTTTTTTCCACGTAGTTCTTCAATTACCTAAGTATCAAAGTTTATTGCTAGTTGAATCAATTGCCCTACGAATTGCTCTGATTCGTCAAAATCCAGAGGAGCTTCATAGATCTGTCGCATGCTTTAAAGGGTCTGTGCATCGCTTTTTCAACATGGTCAAAGAGCGCTGCCGTTCGATAGTTGTTCTCTTGAGCACATGACCCAAACATTACAACGCAGCACATGACCTGGAATCTACAAATATCTTTTTTGTGACAGCTAGAAATCGTTCCCTCATCTTCAGAAAAATGATGCCTTGTGTGTAAATGACCACGTCATATATGCCGGAATTTACGGCCATTGGCCGATTTGAGCTTCGGTAGCTGCATAGTGTCAAGAGGCCGTGACGGGATCGAAGAGAACAGGCTGTAGGTCCAAGATGAAACTGTTTATTCGGCCGAACTTGTGGCCAGTGAACGGAAAATCAGACTACAGAGATTCACACTGCCACTAATAGCGACGAACAGAGCGTGTACCGTCGATAAACTGCCAAGCGTTGACGTGCGTCGGCATTTACAAATTTACTGTCAAATATTCCAGCGTTACCGCTAGGGACTACGTAAGCTCCAGAATAATCTGTAATGTTCTTGTTGCGCGCGTAATCTTGACAAGACGATCTACTACAGTGGTGAAGCTTCTATAACACTCAGTAGCAATTTTGCGCTGACTGTTGCTGAGAGTCTTTGTGGGTGCGAACATAATACAGCAAGAGCCAAAACAAGAAACGTACGTGGCAATAATTACCAAGGCCTTTTTGGGCGGCTGCCCCGGGTGCTTACTTGCTTGCGATCGCATTGAAAGTAAGCAGCTGGTTCGAAGAATAAAACAAAGAAAAAGTAGTCAAGGTCGTGTTCTTATTTTTCCCCCGTGTCATCCTTCCCCGCATATCTTCCAGCGTGCTCATTAGGAATAGAATAGAGAGTGACAGAAGTTATAACCGTGCGCGACAACTATCTATTTTCACCCGTACTTCACGAATGAAAAAAAAAAACGTTTGCGACTTTTTATTCGTGGGGCAATACACTTCTTTATTGAAGCCATTCATTGGTTACGTGAAAGGTGTTACAGGGTCCCTTTAAGCGGTTCCTCTCCTTCTCGACGAGTGTGCTAGAAGCTACACAGGCAGAGATCGTAACAGGAAAGAACTAGTTAGGCTAGGCAGTAATAATATATGGCGCTACGTCAGCGCGTGTCATATTAATGAGCAAGCGTGATGAAAAGTGATCGCTTCTTCTTGTAATGATTCATGCGTGCGACTGCGGCTCACTGTTTAGCGTTAGCACGCTCGCGAACGTGGAGCTGGCGTGGAGCGGCATCCCATGGGAAGAAGCGCATCTGATCACCTGTAACTCCCGATTTATGTATCTTGTTTGCCAATGGCATGCTATCTGTTCGACGTCAAGCTACAGGCGCCCCGTATGCCGAAGAGAGTGAGGACGAGCCTCTGTGCCACCCCCTAAGTGGGATCGAGTGCCACCTCCGAATAATGAAAAAAGTTTGTTTGTCTGCCTGCTTTTGTCAGTAGGGCACGCTCTAGAAAATGCTAACTTCGCACTCTTCTTATAATCTCTTCTTGCCGAGTGCCATTGCAAACAGCTGGCTGAGTCGTTCATAGCAGTGTCTGCTTTCCTGAGGACGTGTTTTCTCACCAAGCCTTACGGGTGATTCATGATCTAGTTAAAGCAGTCTGGACAGTATTAACACACTGTACTAACCTTTTACTAGCCAATATTGCAAGCTTGTAACATTGTTTTATGCATTTTGTGTTCAAGCTGTAACAGCTACTTTTTTTTCTACGCCAATAAATAGTCGCTTCATGTGCGCGAATGCTGCAAACTTATTGAAAACCACAAGATAGTAATTCATTCATGCTGAAATTGTTACACTTGGACTAAAAGATCGAATTTTAAGTCAAGATATCAGGTTTTTTTCTTTCTTCCTACTCAAGTATTCAGCTGAACACACAAGATAAGTTTTGTATTCTCTAATTTTGCCAACATAAACTAGGGCTCTTCCACGAAATTCGTGGCGGTAAATTGTAAATAGTAAAATTTGCGCTTACAAATTTGCAGTTACTTTTCATAAATTAAGGCGCATGAAAAGCTTTCGCAAAAATGCAAACCATTTTGTGCAATGTACATTTTTTGAGAGGTCATTTTTTTCGCTTCTGCACGGTGATTTATTTGCTGGCTTTCCGTTTCTACACAAATTGTATGACTAGTTGATAATAGCTCATGAACAAATGTAGAGGGAGTCTCAACGGGCCTACATGTAATCAAGCTCATATATGAGCTTGTGCCTAATATACCTGCGTCACAAAGGCTGTTGACAACAACGCCAACGTCTGCTGTAGGTTTTTTTTTTTTTTGCGGCCAAAATAAACTGCTGTCACAGCATCGCTGTCACAGAATTTAAGGGGCTCAAATGCTTTACCCAATTTCAAACTTGAATGTAGCACGATAGAGCCACCTCGGCGGGCCAACTTGTTTGGCTGTTGAGCGAACATTAAAACCTTGGGTGCGATTTCGGAGTGAAGATGTTTCGCTTAATTATCAATTTTTATTGGTCATACAAATAGGCAAAGTTGACACTGAAAGTGGAAGATAACAATTACAACTGCTTCTTCATTAAAGAATATGAGATTCCAGTTATCAATTACTCGGAAAGTCCGAGTGAGAGAAATTACAGAAAGGCTGACAGCTTGGTCTAACGAACCTGCTATACATATTACAGCGGCCACTAAGCGTGTTCGCAATATGTCGGAGCCAAGAAACGTTCTTCAAATGGAAGTTACAATAAACAGCTTCCATAACCTCATTTATGCAAACACACCATGCGGCGTCATCTCCGAAGCCCATTTGTTCTGTCCTGAGTATTCTATCAAAAAGTTATTTTTAACTTGTCATCATTGATTTAAAGTCTGAAAATGAAACAGTGAGAAACCATCAGAGCGCTGATCAAGTACCCGCGTGCAAACCCAACGTTAGGGTCAGTGGGATGCTGCTGCTACCTATGGAACCAAGCGCAATCTAAGCTAGTAGCGCGAAATTCAAGTCACCTAAAATGAGATACAACAGTCCCTTCTCTCTGATTTTTACTTTTTTTTTCATTAGATTGCGAATGTATGTGTATTGCATACGTACATAGATACTCGAAAATTATAATTGAGGTGCTGCATTGTTGTTTTTATTTCAAAGAGCCAAATTCACAAGCGCTAGCTGTTGTACCAGTTGGTGCATCATGACTGCGATTCGGGCTGGTTGGAACATATCCATCTTGAAATTTTTGCGCAAGCACACAGTGACACAGAAAAGGACACAAAGGGGTTCTTATGTGTTCTCTTCTGTATTCCTGTGTGCTTGTGCAAAAATTTCAAGGTGCATCATGAGTGTCAAGAGACAGGGTACAAGCGAATACATAGAAACACGTACACAAGAAGACGGTACACATGGACGAACGCACACACAAACACATGGATGAATGAACACTACAGCGTTCAGCCATCTGGTAAGCCTTCTTCTTCTGATGATGTCTATTTCCATTTGCTTGTACTCTGTCTGTAAAGCCAAGTTCACTTTTAATGAAGGTAAGAAAGACGCAGTTGTTTGACACTTAGAACTTACAGTATGGCCGGGTCCACTCCAAAATACTTTTGCCAGCATGCTCATGTAACCAAAATATTTCGATTTTAATCTTGCATAAAATGAGACAGGACGTGACTATTTACCAGTGAACTTACACCAATAAAATCGGAGCGCAGCACACAGAACGAGCAAACCAGTCTTCTTCGTCGTCGTTCACAGAATGGTTCACCCTTCATGCGATAGCTACGTAGCATTACCCCCCGATTGTAAGGCACCGGCTCGGTGCACTTTACACGTGTTCTTCAGAAGGATGGCGGTATGGTTTAACCTTCTGACGTGGACTACGTCACTGGGGGTGTTTGCAAACAGGTTAGTCCCGGAGACTGGAATAACCTAATAGGTGACCTTCATTACCCGTCGTATACCGTAAGGTCCCTAGTATGGACCTCTGAAAACTTGTCTGGCAACTTCTCTGACAATCCATCACGATGAACTAGGCTCCTGAGAAGAACTAGAGATCCTGGTGAGAAGTCAACATCGACATGCTTGCTGTCGTAGAGAGCCTTCTGTGTTGCTTGTGAAACCAACAGCCTAGAGCGGGCAATCGACGTGCGTGGTCGGCACGAGCGATAACATCACGTGCGTATTCGCTCGGCGAAGGTATAGTAGTCGGTAGTAGGGTGTCTAGTGGCAAGGTCGGGTTACGGCCATAGACATATAAAAAGGTGAATAACCCGCTGTATTATTCCGAGATGAATTATAGGCGAACGTCACGTGAGGTAGCGCTAGATCCCAGGCATGGCGGTGAGATGAAACATACATCGAGAGCATGTCCGTGAGGGTGCGATTTAGGCGTTAGGTAAGGCCACTTGTTTGAGGATGGTAGGAAGTGGTCAATCTGTGTTGCGTTGAAAAAGAGCGCAAAAGGTTCTCAAGTACGCATGACAAAAATGCGCGTCCACAATCGATGAGCAATTGCCCAAAAGTGCCATGGTGTACAATTACATCGTGGAGCAAAAAGACGGCAACGTCAGTAGCAGTGCTGGTGGGGAGCATTCTAATGATGACAAACCTGGTCGCATGGTCTAAGCAACGGCGACCCACTTGTTCCCAGAGTTTTATTCAGGGAACGGTCCGAAGAGGTCTACACAAACACGGAAGAAATGTTCGATAGGGGTGGAGATGGGGTGAAAGAGACCATTAGGGGGTGCGGCAGGTCGTTTTCGACGTTGGCATTTATCGCATCCCACCACCTTTTCATTATTGCTATAGTATTCCTCTATGTTGCCAGCTATGTTTCTGTGAATTAGGAACCCCACTCCCAGTTCTGTTGAATCCGCGTTATTATTATTATTATTATTATTATTATTATTATTATTATTATATTATTATTATTATTATTATTATTATTATTAATATTATTATTATTATTATTATTATTAAAACATTTCTTTGCATGCTGCCGACACGTTGAACATTTCTATCCGTTCATCCATCCATCCGTCCATCCATCCATCCGTTCATCCATCCATCCGTCCATCCATCCATTCGTTCATCCATCCATTCGTCCTTCCATGCATCCATTCATCCATCCATCCGTCCGTCTATCCATCCGTCCATCCATCCATCCATCCATCCATCCATCCATCCATCCATCCATCCATCCATCCACCCACCCACCCACCCACCCACCCACCCACTCATGTCTGGGTTTTCTTGTGATCAATTCCTTAACTTGGGGAAGATCAAAATTTGAGATTAAAAACAATTTGACAATTACGCCTGTCTAGTCACGACATAAGTGATGGGAAAATCCTGTTGAGCATGACGTCAAATCCTTGCCTCCAGACATGCCCTATAACACGGGATACGGTACATTGACCGAGGGACGGCGAGAACAGAAATCGGTAATTCAAATGCGAGAGCTTCTAAAAAACAAACGACATCAGCAACGTTCACCCGGCGAATGCAAGTGTAAATGTTATGGTCTCTGCAGTAATCGAGCTCAAGTATTCTGCGCGACAATCAAGTATTTTACCGCAGAGCCACGACGTGTGTCGGAATGGCTTTGCAAAAAGACACTATGCAGGTGCAATGATGGTGAAACGTCAATTGTGATTACAGTGCTCTCCATCTTATTTTATAAATACTACATATGTCCTACAATATTACAGGCATCACGTCAAGTTATTGTGAATAAAGGAGCCTGCATTACCGCTTGTAGGCTCTTTAGCAATGGGTCAATTGATCTGGCTGTACCGTTCAGATCGGGTGGCGGCTAACGCCACCTAGCCGTAATACTTAGTGAGCCAACAACTAGACATCTTTTTTTCCTTTAAATGGTGAAGTTGAGGACGGGTACTTCGCAGTGAAGGATTTGATTTTTCCTTGTGTCTTGATTTTAGCCACCAATTAGATAACCTCCTTTTAGTTATTTCTACCCGCTTAAAGTTCATTTTTCCCTCGCTTTCCCTAAACCCCAGTGCTTTGAAAAACTCTGCGCCATCGCCTTGAACTATCGGGTGGAGCCCTTTACAGAACATTATCAGGTGTTCGGCAGTTTCCTCCTCCTCTCCACATGCACTGCATACCGTATCTATCCCTTCGTATTTGGCCCGATAAGTCTTGGTTCACAATACTCCCGTCCTGGGCTCAAACTGTAGAGAACTACCCCGACTATTATCATAGGTCCTTTCCTTTTGCAGTTTCCTGCCTAAAAGTTCGATAGATCTCTAGTGCGGACTTTTAAATCGTGCCTATTCTCCACATGTCGGTCTTCGTTTCTTTCACCTTCTGCTTAACCAATAGTTCTTCTAGGTTTGGCCCCCTGTGCTTTTCTAAGTATTTACCCGTCAATTTTCTCGTTCGCTTCCTTAATTTTTTGTCGACATTCCTCATGTACAAGTAGCTGAAAACCTCCCTAGCCCAACGCTCCTCCCCCTGAATCGTACTTAGTTGCCAGCATGAATTGTAGTTAAGTGCCATCTACTGAGTATGGTCAACGTACCAATATATGTCGGGCTACCATCCACGCAACCACAAGCGCTACATTTCAGGTTGCCCCTTTTGGTATTTGTAATACTCATGTTGCTGTTGGCATCATTATGCAACTGTAAACAACCAATTATTTATTGGTTATATAAAGCATAAGCAGCTGTTCAGCATACATGTCTTTGTGTATACATGTGTGCGTATGTTTAGTGTCATTTCATATTGTTTCGCTCAAGAACGAATCGCACCACGGTCACCTTCTCTCTTCCTGTTTGTACGACGTGTAGTGTAGTTCCTAGACATAGAGAAGGGGAGGGGGAGCTTCATTCAGGCACGATTCATTCTTCTTACAGTATCGCTAGCTTCTAAATAGAAAAAAAAAATAACTTTGAGTACTTAGCGGGTGGAGAACAAATGCAAGATGAGAGAATGAAATATTTATTTGGGGTTTCACAATGAAATATTGAGCTGCAGGAACCTCAGTTTCACCTCTCGGTGAGCTCCTGAACTGTGATCACGAAGTTCACAGCATTATGGACAGATGGCGGCACAGATGCAACAGTGCCCAGAACGCATGATCTGGGCAAAGCTTGTGCGGAAAGTGTGCAAACAAATTCTTTCAGAACTGACAGGGCATATAGGCAAAGTTACAACAAGAATACTTCGTATTTGACGCCTACAGTGAGACAGATAAGCTACCTTTTGGAAAAACGGATTTTTGACAGCGTCAATATACCGTTGGCACGCTACTGTGTACAGGAATGGGGAAATGGGGAATTATATATTTCTGAAGACAGGGAAGGAAATAATGATGAAAGGTGTAACTGAACCTGACACAGACATTTACAACAAGGATGTCGGTTAGTTGGCCTTTTTTACATAATATAGGCAGTTGTTAAAGCGTTTCTACTCCTAAATTGAATAATATTCCATAAAAAAGGAAGCGACTGAATGAGTGGACCAACGTTGGAAACAATGGCATCGTCGTTTGTTTCTCGATACCTCGGCTTCATTGCTTAATTTGTAAGCACTTCTATGCCAACTAAATAGATCACTGTGTCGCTCCATCGTTTCTTTCCACTGTCACATGCATAATACGAAAAGTTTAACGACACACATCTATAGTTAGTCTCCACAATTTCCTTTGGTGAGTCGTTTGGAAGTACAGCGGACGCTTGGAGTTTCACCTAAGCAAAGTATATGGTGGCGGCCTTTCTTGAAACATTTTTGCAGTGTAAGCTACCCTGGCCTTTGTTGAGCAGTTTTGTGTGGTATCGATAACCATGCTGCGCATGGTCGAGGAGCAGTTACATCACACGGCGCACAGCTGGCGTGCATGCGCTTAACTCACGTGAGCTCACCTCGCTGGTCCAACCGCCCGTATTTCCACTAGTCGTCAATTCATCATATATATATATTGTAAGATGGCGTAACCTAAACTGGAGTGGTGATGATGAGTATGTACAGATGAAAAGATGGAACGAGTAATGATGCTCACACTTATTTTCCCCGCGCACTTGATCGGCCGACCCGGCCGAGACTTGGGCGGGAAAGGTACGGCGAACAAAAGGTTGAAGGCGTGAAACGTGAACTATCTCGGATGCACGGTAACGACGGTCCGAAGAACCTTCGACGGGAGTGACAAGGTAATTGACAGGAGATGTTCGTTCACTAACAACGTAAGGTCCAAGAAAGCGTGACTGAATCTTTTCACACAATCTGGGTGTACGCACAGGCGTCCAAAGTAGTACTTCGTCTCCAGGACGGAAGGTGACATCTCGACGAAAGCTGTCATATCGTTGCTTGCGGTCTAGTTTACTGGCCTCCGTGTTGAGTTGAGCACGTTGCCGTGCGTCAGCGAGCCTGGAGACGAAATTTTCTGGCGTAGTCATGGACGTTTTTGTCGTTACATTGAAGAAAGAGGCGTCAATAGTGAATGTCGGCGCACGACCATAGACGAGGAAGAAAGGTGAATACCCGGTGGTTCGTTGAACAGCGGTGTTGTGTGCAAACTTTACGAACGGCAAGATTTTGTCCCAGTTATCGTGGTTCGGTCCGATGTACATGGATATCATGTCGATTAGTGTCCGGTGGAATCCCCCTGTCAGGACATTTGTCTGCGGGTAGTAAGCGGATGTGGTCTTATGAACTGTGCCACAAGGTTTTAGAATTTCGTCAAGAATTGTCTACATGAAAGCCTTGCCCCGGTCACTCAACAATGTGCGAGGTGCACCATGACGCAACACAATGGCTGCTAAAAAGAAGGCGGCAACGTCTGAGGCGGAGCTAGTGCGTAGAGGAGCGGTCTCCGCGTATCGTGTGAGGTGGTCGATGGCTGTGACGATCCAGCGGTGGCCCGCTGGCGTTACGGGAAGTGGTCTGACGAGGTCTATTCCGACAACGACAAATTGTGTATCGGGACATGGAATGGGTTGTAATATTCCAGCAGGAGCAGAAGTTGGTCGTTTCCGGCGTTGACACAGTGCACAAGAAGCGACATAATTAGCCACAAAGGTAGAAAGACCAGGCCAGAAGAAACGGCTCCTAACGCGGTGGTAGGTCTTCTGAAATCCCAAGTGTCCAGCTGATGGATCGTCGTGGAGTGCTTCGAGAACTTGTTTTCGCAGTGAATGGGGAAGTAATGGCATTCACCGATGCCCATCCGCATTGTAAGTATAGCGCTGCAGGACATTGTTGTCTAGCTTGAACTGCCGTAGTTGACGACGTAGTCTGGCATTAGGTGGAGAAGGCGAGTCATTCAAGTACCCGATGATGCGGTTACAGTATGGGTTGTCACGTTGGCACGCGGCAAATTGAGCGCTGCTGTTTAAAGATAGTGGCCCAGCAACTGCCAGGGGTGATAACGTGAGTGCAGAGAAAGCCGCTTGATCACCTGAGGGGCCTCGAGGATGCGTGGTTGTAGATGAAAGTGGCAAAGAGCAGCGAGAGAGAGCGTCGGCATCCTGATGCTGTTTGCCAGACCTGTACACAACGTCAAAAGTGTACTCTTGCAAACAGAGTATTCAGCGACCGAGTCGCCCAGACAAATTCTTCAGCGAGGACAACCAGCATAGGGCATGGTGGTCGGTAATGACAGTGAAGTGGCGTCCATACAGATAAGGTCGAAACTTCTGGATGGCCCAAACGACAGCAAGACATTCCTGCTCTGTTATAGAGTAGTTCTGCTCTGCAGGTGTTAGTGCACCGCTGGCATACGCAACTACTCGATCACGTGAAGTGTCGTCACGCTGGAGAAGGACGGCACCGATTCCGTGGCCGCTGGCATCTGTGTGAAGGAAAGTGGGTGCGCTCTCATCGAAGTGACGGAGGATGGGGTCTGATGTCAAAGCACGCTTAAGGGCTTGGAAAGCACACTCGCACTCGTCAGTCCAAGTGAAAGCCGTTCCTGACGTCAGAAGCTTGTGTAACGGCCCCGCGATGGCATCAAAGTGACTTATAAAGCGGTGGAAGTAAGACGCCAGGCTCACGAAACTTCGCATTTGTTTTTGGTTGCCCGGACGTGGAAAATTAATTACGGCAGCAACCTTGTCGCGGGTCGGGTCGAACACCATCTTTGCTGACAAGGTGACTCACTACTTCGATGCTCCTGCTGGCGAAGTGGCACTTCTTTGTATTGAGCTGAAGCCCAGCGTTCGAAATGCACGTCAGAACTTCGTCCAAACGCTTAAGGTGCTGAGGAAAAGTAGAAGAATAAATTACGATGTCGTCCAAACATGCATAAGCAGGTTTTCCATTTTAGACCACGTAAGACAGTATGTATCATGCGCTCGAATGTTGCTGAAGCGTTGCATAAGCGAAAAGGCATGACGTTGAACTCGTAAAGCCCATCAGGCGTTGCAAACGCTGTTTTCTCCTTGTCTGCTTCGCGCATAGGTATTTGCCAATACCCGGATCGAAGGTCAAGGCTGGAGAAATATTCTGCGCATTGTAAGGAGTCCAGGGCATCATCTATGCGTGGCAACGGATATATATCTTTTTCGTTATCTTATTTATCGCTCTGTAATCAACACAAAAGCGGACAGAGCCATCCTTTTTCCGAGCCAACACCACAGGAGACGACCAAGAGCTGGATGAAGGTCGAATAATGTCCCGTTTGAGCATGTCGGCGACGTTTTCCTCAATCATTTGCCGTTCCGCCGAAGACAGACGGTATGGGCGGCGGTGCACTATGGAGCTCCCTTCGGTTTCAATGCTGTGCTCTGCAACAGATGTGTGGCCCAAAACTTTGGAATGTACGTCGAACGAAAAGCTGTGCTTTTGGAGAAGGTCTAAGGGGCCTCTCTTTTGCTCAGCAGTACTTATGGTAGCATTTAAAGCAGCATTGGTTGCCTTGGTATCGGTTGTAGCAGACAAAAGCGGTGATTCTGCGTGAAGAGGAACCAGCGAAAAAGGCTCGCTGTCAGCGAAGCAGCTCACAGCAGTGCCCTGGGGCAGCATCACTGGCGATGAAGTTGAGTTCAAGGCGGTGACCAATGCCTTACCGTCGTTAAACCGCACAAGGCCGGGTGCAATGGTAAGCCCCGCAGGTTTGGAGGGAACTGATGGAGCAATGAACACGTCACCGTTAACTATAGTATCCGAAGCGATCATGAGAGTTCGTTCATCTCCTGGCGAAATGAAACAATCTGCGGCAGCAACGAAACGGAAGCTGTATAGATCGACATCAGATCAACTCTCAGTAGCTGACATATGAATTACTCGCTCACGACACGATACGAAAGCTGATGCCGAAGAAAGGAAGTGCCATCCTAAAATGACTGTGTGAGTGCACAAAGGAAGTACAAGAAACTGAATGTGGTGAAGGATGCCATCTATGAAAACGCGGGCTGTACAAACACTTGAAGGCTGAATAGGGACTCCATCTGCGCAACGAAGGGGAGGGCCATCGTATGGTGTCCTAACTTTTTTCAAGCGGGCACAAAAGTCTGCACGAATTACGGAAAGTGATGCGCCTGTGTCTACTAGTGCCTCTGTCTGTATACCTTCAACATACACCAATAAAACATTTGATGGGCAGTCTGGAGGAGTTTGACGCAGCTCGAAAGATGCAGCTTTCCCTCCCTAGCTGCACTGTTTAGTTTTCCAGTTGGCGGTCGGAAATCGAACTAGAAGGTCGAAGGGGAGAGGAGGAACGCCGCATCGGTGAAGGTGAGCGATGACGGGAGAAACGGGAACTGCCAACTGAGGCAAAGTTCTGCGGAGACGGCGACCGGCGTGTGCTGTTCTGATACTGTCGGCGATAGGGTGGTCCAGTTGGGTATAAGTCGTCCCGTTCATAGTCACCGTAGCTTCGTCTTTCGTCTTGTTGACGGCGTCAGCAATACCTTGAAATATGACCACGGATGCCGCAATAAAAGCAAGTCGGTCGTGTAGTGCGCCAGGTGTTGTAAGGCTGGGAAGATGGTCGCGGTGCGAGCGAGTTGAGCGAGCCATGCACATCGGGCACTGGTAGCTGCATTGGGCTGTGCTGGGGTGCAGGTGTTTTAGCAGCAACCTGAGCATAAGTTGGCACGGCCACAGAATGAGAACTCGGAACAGGTGTGACAGTCATCGAGGCCAGGCTTTGGTGGGGCGCAGGCGTCGTTGCAGCAACGTGAGCATAACTTGGCATGGGCACGGCATCTGAGCTCGGAACTGGTGTGCCTGTGATCAAGGCCAGTTCCTCCCTCACGACGTCGCGTAAACTAGTAGCAGGTATTTCTGTTATTCAGAAATACCTGAATACCAGTATAGGTATTTACCAGTAGCAGGTATTTCTGTTATTATATATTTCTGTTATTCGTCGTTCAAATATCAAGGTGGCGAGGTGAAGCCTGTGCATGAAGTTCCTCGCGGATGATAGAGCGGATCAATGAACGCAGCTCTGTTGTGTCATGACTCGAGCTGAGATCAGGCATATCAGGTTGCACCTGAGTGGTTTGAAGCTCCTCGAGGCGCTGACAGGTAGCTACAACATCGGCGACGGTCTGGGGATTCTGCACCACAAGCGCATTAAAAGCGACCGTCACAATGCCTTTCAGCAGGTGGCGCACGCGGTCGTTTTCCGCCATATGGTTGTCGATGCGGCGGCAAAGGGCGAGAACATCTTCAATGTAAGGAGTGTAAGACTCGCCGGGGCGTTGAAAACGTGCACCAAGCTTTTTCTTGGCAATATCCGAGTGCACTGACGGGTTGGCGAAAATCTGGCGGAGCTGGCGCATAAAGGCGGGCCATGTCAAAAAATTGGTAGCGTGGTTTGAAAACCACGTTTTTGCGACGCCGCTCAAGTAGAAAGCAACGTGGGTGAGTTTCGCAGGCTCATCCCAGTTGTTGATGGCACTCACGCGGTCCTACTCCTCGAGCCAGTCTTCCACATCCTCACCCGGAAGCCCTGCGAACAGTGGAGGATCCTTTTGAGGGCTGGTGACCAGGTGAGAAGGGTTTCTTGGCAGTGGGAGCGGTGGCGCAGCTGCTGCGCTGGGCTGGTCGGCTTGCGACATTACCGCCCCCAGGACGTTTAAGCGGCGGCCTGAACGGAGCTCCAGGGATGTGTTCTAGAAGACGCTGGGTTTGTGCAAGAGCGCGAGAGGACGCGGGAATCAGGCAGCACTCTCCATCACTTGTAAGATGGCGTCCAGTTTTTGTTTTTGTTTTTGTTTCCCTGGGAGGCTGGCTCATACCCACTCAGGGGGATTGGCCAAGAAAGTGTAGTGCAGTTTTTCTGTAATCATTTTAACAATGTTTAATGAATTGGTATTAAAATGAGATTAATGTAAAAATAAAAACAACATAAAAAGAGCAAACGAAAAAAAAAAGAATCAATTTGAGCAATTTTGAGATTTGAGGTGTTATGATTAGCACTCAGCTGCGTTCACTTCACTCTGCCCTGGGGAGTAATAAATAATTTTTTTTTTATTGAAGATCACAATGGTATACGCTTGGTTGCCTGAATATAATTGCAAACGGCATTGAAAACATCCCTGTGGCAATGTCCCAAAGCTGAGGCGCCAAAGCTTAGCGCCGTTTCCACCGTTAATCTAAGGCCTATTTTCCGAAATTGCATAACTAGTAACCTTTTTCTAAGTATCTCGTAGCGGCGACAATACAAAAAATAATGATCTAGTGATTCCATTTCTCCGCAGAATGCGCAGAGGGGTGATGTTGTCTGACCAGCTCTGTGTAGATACAGGTTTAGAGGGGGGACACGACATCGAAATTTAGTAATTAAGACTTCGAGCTTTCTGGACTGACTCCAGTGGTGTTGCCATGGAAACATGAGGTGGTTATAGTCTGTCCGTGTAATTACTTTTTCTATCGTATCAGTGGAGATTGCTGATTTTCGATATCTTATTGCCGTGATATATTCAACATCTGGCAGTATGGACAAAACTGGCCCATCAAGTGCGGCTCGTGCTAAGGAATCGGCCAATTCATTTAATCTTAATCCACAGTGTCCCGGAACCCATAGTAATCTCAGGAGTCTCAACTGGGGGGTACTAATGTTTTGAATGTGCTTAGGATTCGAGAGTTCTCTGAAGCCGTCAGAGCTGCACAAACTGAAAGAGAATCCGTCATTATTACTGCGTTGTTTTGATTTGATGGAAGTTTTCGAAGAGCTAAAATAATCGCCAAGAGCTCCGCTTCAAAAACTGGAGTAAAATCAGGCAGTCTCACTGAAAAGGACCAGTCAAGCAAATCAGACGCAATGCCTACACCTGCCTTTTGATTATTTACGGAAGCATCTGTGGCTATTATATTTTTAGTTTTTGCATGCTCCAAGTAATCTAATAATATGTTATTTAAAAATTTGAGGGATTGTAATTTGGCGTTTTGGGGGAATATATCATCATACTCAATAATAACATGACAATTCGAGTCGTCAGTCTCAATTACATTTCTAATGTTCACATTTATACTTTGTAGATTTTTTTGTACAAACATTATCTGAGGTGTGTGAAACCGTGGCCAATGAGCAAGAAAGAAGGCGTCTGGGTTTGCGATAAAAGCATATTGAGATCTTCTTGCCGGTAAGCTATAAATTTTAAAAATGCTTGTACGGTCAAAATTCGAAATCGACAAAGTAGTGTAGGCAGGCGCGCTTCCTGGTACAGTACGTTGATAGCCACAAATCTAGGGAGTCCCAGACACATTCGCAGTGCTTCTCGCTCCAAGACGACTAGAGGTTTCGTTTTATAAGCAGGGCCACCCGAGAATAATATGCAGCCAAATTCCATGATGGGGCGCATGTACATCTTGTACAACGTTATCAAGGTGTGCCTCCGTAATCCATATTTCCGATTACTTAGCTTGTGTAGTAAGCCTGAAGCCCGCTGTGCTTTGGTAGTTATATACTCTATGTGTGGACTCCAGTTAAGTTTGTCATTATAAATGATTCCCAAATATTTTATAGAGTCTACTTGCTGGATGGGTTCCTGTTTATATAGAATTGAAATTGAAATTGGTTCTGCAAGCGGAAATGCCATGAGCGCGCTTTTGTTGACATTTAACGATAACGAAATCGACTGCAACCAAATTTCTAACATGTTAATATATCTTTGTAATTTAAGTTGTAGTGAGTAAATATTACAGTCAGCAGCAAAGAGTGCGATGTCATCAGCATAAATGTAGACAGTAACTTCTTGATCTGTTGGAATTGTGCTCATTAAAGCATTAAATATTATTGGAGATAAGACTGCTCCTTGGGGAACTCCGCGCGTTTGTTTAAATCTAGATGATGAACATCCATCCTTGACGCAGTAGAATTCTCTTGATTTTAAGAATTCTGCCACCCACTCCATAAAATATTGTGGGAAGTTCAATCTCTCTAGCGTATTTAACAATATGAAGTGCTCCACACTGTCATACGCCTTGGCTATGTCAAGCGTTACTAAAGCAGCGTATTGCCTTCTTTTACGCGCGAGCTGTATTCGGCTCTCTAAATCAGCATGGGCACACCAAATTGAGAAATCACTACGAAAGCCGATTTGGTTCGGTTTTATTACTAAATTGTCTGTCATCCAGATACTTACTCGGCTATGAAGGACCCTCTCTACTAGTTTGACCATGTTAGATGTTAGAGAGATTGGTCTGATATTATCGACTGTTAATCCTCCACCCGGATTTTTTAGTATAGGAATCACCTTTGCTATTCTCCAATCCTGCGGCACCCATGAGTTTTTTAAGGAGTAGTTAATAACATTGGCGACGTCTCGAGGCGATAAATTGAACAGAATTTTAATCATGGCTACTGTGATCCCATCTGGGCCAGGAGATGCACAGGGTAAATGTTTAATCACGTTGGCGTCCAGTACCCTCAAGACTCTTCTTTATCGTCTCGAGTATGTGCCCCACAACCTAAACTGGAGTGGTGATGATGAGTATGTACAGATGAAAAGATGGAACGAGTAATGAAGCTAACAATACATACATACATATATATATATATATATATATATATATATATATATATATATATATATATATATATATATATAATAACCAGCCGGGACCAGGATTCCTGCTCTTCTAATAACTTCCCCTATACATTCCTTGGCATTACTGTCTGTTAGATTTCAAGATCTCATTCATATATATATATATATATATATATATATATATATATATATATATATATATTTCTGTTATTTGGTGTGATCACTAAGGTGTCTTAGTCTTAGCTTCCATCCTTCGTCAGTGTCGAAAACACCAAATGAAACGAAATGAAGCGGTGATGTGAGCCAGGTTTGCTGTTGTGTTGACTACTGAAAAAGTAGACATTTCATTGAATTGGATACGAAAATTTGAATTTTAAGTTTATCAGAATTGGCGGTATGACAAGAGTTCTTATTATTGAACAATTACTAATGTCATTGTGAATAAGGAAGGCATAGAAATAAGAGCACAGTTTTTCCCTCTTGCTTGTTCTTCAGGACGTAATTAACAACTAAGTTGCAAATAAATAATAAACTACAGTACGATCAGTGTGCTATTCGTGCAGTTTATGCACAGCGGACAGAGCTTTTGCCTGATACATAATTTCGGAACATTCCAGCCTACAAGTTGGCACAAAAATTAAGCTAAGATGCAGTTTCTACATGAAGACTCAAATCCAATTAGTTTAGTCGCCCTTACGTAATACAAGTCCAGAATCAAATTGTCAAACTTTAAGATGAACAGCCCTGCATCATTCTGTAATGGGTTTCCGCTTTTCTCAAGTTCGAGCGAGAATGCACTCGGCGCGTAAGAGTTAGAAACTTGCACGCAGCATCAGCATAGACGGTGGGTGGCGTCTTGTTACACGTTTGCCAACATCCATGCGACTTCGCCACTTCATATTTGCAGGTGTGTGGCACACCTGCAGGTTTCAAGTGGTGGTGTTAGAATATAATATGCTCTGAAAAACGGAGAAAGCGTCAAAGCAGTGAAGAGGAAACTTGGGATAGGCGAAAGGCGGATGTATGCACTAAGGGACAAAGAAGGCAAAATAACTACCAATATGGATAGGATAGTTAAAATAGCGGAGGAGTTTTACAGAGATCTGTACAGTAGCCGAGACAACCACGACCTTAATACTATAAGAACTAGCAATGTGAGGTTAGGAAGTTGTAAAGTTACATTACGAAATGGTGAGGTTACATTACGACCAGCTTGGGAACGGTGTGTGAAAAATGGCTCCTTAATTCGCCCTACCAGTAGGTAATCACAGACGTGGCATTAACTCCGGCCTGAAATTTTTGTTGCTACACTGGGTAGTAAAGTAGCCCACTTGGCGCAGAGTAGTCAACAACGGCAAACCTGTGTGTGGGGTTAAATTTTCGCGCAGTGAAAATTTTCTTATATTTATTATGCTACATGTTGTCGCTACAAGCCACCCTACAAAGGGGATTTGGTGTCACGCGAACACATTTCACAAAAATAAATTACAGGTGATACAATACAAATGTATAAGATGAACAGTTTTTATGACGGCTCCAATCACGATATTATAGCGCGAGAACAAAACGACGACACAGAGACTAGAAGGACACGAAAGACTCTGTGTCGTCGTTTTGTTCTAGCGCTATAATATTGTCATGCCATACCAACTAACCCAAGCTGCCACACTTCTAAGGCTCCAATCAGTTGCGGAACAAAAGCGCTCTCTTGACAAGATCTAAATTCAACCTGAAGGATTGCAAATATAGAAATGTACCGATATTGCGAAAATTTGATTTTGATGTTTGCCTGGTGATGAGCCGTTCCGAGCTGTGACAAATGCTCGAAAAGTGAGAGCACAACAACAACGAAAAAATTCCAGTTAAGGTCCCAGCTATACTTTTGTACAAAACATATCGACGCTGAAACGGGCTCTGCTAAACTCTTTCAGCACAGTCGGAAAACGCTACCAAATGGTAGTAGACGCTCCTGAAAACACGCGAGTCAAACAATACAGCGTATCAGATGGTCTGGAATTCACAGTCAATTATCAAAACCAGAAATTATTCCTGCTTCCTTGCACTACTTCGTTTTACAAGGCAGAGCAGATGGTCATTCCACTTGCTCTTTTTGATCCGCAGACAATTAACTCATATTTATAAGGACTCTAAATCTGGTGCTAGGGCATTCGCTTCTAGTTCCCAGTGCAAGGAAATATTAGGATTCTCGATCACAAGAAAGTCACCCACCACACTATTACTTCGCTCCATGATCATATTGCTTCAAATGTAAGGGGCCTTCCCAAATGTCAACGAGCTAGCCCCCTCCAAAGGGTGAGGTCTCACTTAACGCGCTGGGACTTGCGCGACTCAGAAAAGTCAGCCCCCAGCTTTCATTTTATGAACGTTTTCACTTTATTCAATAGGGTCAAAATAAAGCGCTATAGGTTCTTTTCACTGCCACACGAAACATTGTCTATGTCACAGGCAATCTCCCTTCGCATGGTTCAGACGGGAACATACCCCCGCCTATTGCTCTATAGGCATTACAACAACATTTCATAACTTTGTCAGGACTGCCACGATCAACGTCATTTTAAGCACATGCTATGGAGGTACCCCAGTTTAAAAGGAACACAAATATTTTGATAAAAAAACAATTTCATTTCATGCTCAAGAGCTTGTTTCTACTACAACAGCTCAAAGATGTCCAGTAGGCCCATGGCGTCGTGAAGAGACTAGGCCTGCCCGTTTCTACGAGCGACCTGCAATCCTCGCCATATAAAGCGGGGGTAGAATTTCTCAGGGCCTCAATAAAGTTTTTCATTCAACTATCTATCCATATATCCTTCGACGAATATTGTCATATACCCATGTGATGGCGTTGAGGTGGGCTCATTGGTACAGATACATTGGGGACCCAGAGCTTAATCAAACACACACGGGTTGCGCGAGCAAAGACATGTAGCAAAATATGTGTGTCATATGCCCAAATATAACACTTACTGGCTAAACTGAGCATGGTGAACTGCATAGCTACAGCGGCTGCAGCTGGAGGCCGCAACTTGCCCGCGCACGCAGTCATGATTCAACTGAAAGTAGCCCGTGCTTTCGATCAAAAATATACTGCTCAAATCCATGAGGCGGGCATGACGTATCTTGTTTCGCTGTGGCATTTCTTCTTGCATAGCTACCAGTGCACTAATCAAGACAAGAGAAAACAGAAAACAATTGCAGCTTGCGACAAATCTCTCACTCAGTTCTAACCTGACGTATTCTAAAGATTTTTTGCAGTGGTTGATTTGTAAGGCGATATAATTGTTTAATGTAGCCATTCAATTGTTACTTAGAAAAGTGTAGCAGGGACCAATGAAGCATCATTCAGATAACTCTGGAAGGAGATGCTGCGTGAAGAGTTTTTATGAATGCGTTTCAAATTTACAATATACTGAGTGATTAAGCTGAATGGCATCTCAGTACAGCCGTGGTGGTGACCTCATGACTTTCGGACATGTCCATTTTATTTATCATGGTACATTAATTTGTTCAATTGAGTCGACTTGCACGTTATTCAACTGTTTTTCGACTCAATCTAACTTGGCGCAAGCGGTTTTTCAAGCTTTCAAGCATCGTATACTAATGCAGTTATCGCAAATATTCTATGCATAGTCATTCGTCAGTACTGATACGTTCGAGGCAGCTGCCTTTAAGAAAAGGTGAAGGACACTTTGTAAATTCCAAAGTGTCTTCGGCGAACGCCTGTACTCATTGAGACGGGATAGGCCAACGGAACGTGATGTGCGCGTCTTCCTCCTTACATGATTGAACACGCAGGGGATATTATTGCTACGAAAGCAAGGCGCGAGCGCTGTAGAATACGATGCGAGGCGCTACGGACACAACCAGCGTAAGGTCCCTAGATGAAACTCATCTAGGGACCTCAAACCAGCGTTGGTTGGTGCCACCCCGGTGGTCACCTGGCACCGTTTCAGGACACGAATGGATGCACAGACATGATCATGAGACATTAAAGGCTTTCGCCTTAAAAGGCCTCATGTTGAAACGTTGATGGCACTAACGCCACCAAATTACGGAAACTAATTTGGTCAAGCCTCCATACTTATGAGAAGTTCTGGTAAGAAGTGAAGACAGTCCTTTTCACGACGCCAATCAACCAAAGATTGTAAGCAATGGCAAATGTGCAAAGTTTTCGGGTAATTCCTTAGAATAAATCAAAAGCGATAGAACATTTGTACTCGCTTACCTCTGCTGAATTTGCTTGCGCTGCAAAAAAGTGAAACAGAAAGTGTGACTTACATAACACCATAGTCATGATTTTCGTGCGAACTTGAGTGTTGAAGTCAGACATGCAGACCATTATTGACTATCTAGTGTGGCTATCTGTGGTACCCGTTGGGCACACTACCACTTCTTACTCTGATAACTCGGACAATTTATGTACGAATAGTGAAGCACATATCGCTTGGTTACCGCGCGTATTATTAGACGAAACATATTGTCCCGAACGCTAATACGCCGCAACTTCTCACACTCCCATGACGTTTCAGTACGTCCTCGTTCGGTATGTCTCCCGAAAACAGCGGTAAACCTCATAAACTCACTGTTTACGTACATATCAGAAATAGGGCTTTGTAGATGGAGAGTTCACATTCATTACTTTTGCAAGAACTGACGTTCAACATATTGTTATAGCTTAAGTGTTACATTTAGGCTCATTGACACAAAATTTAAAAAAAAATCTTTTGTGATATCTCTGACTGCTTGCCAAATTCTACAAACATCAACAGTCACATGGGTATAAGAGAAAAGCTAGCTTCCAACCACTCACTAACTGACGGTTCTATTTCGACTTGCAAAAAAAAAAAAAACGTGTGGTTAGCCGACTATCTGGACTACACTATCATGCGTGCAAACCATTGCGGATGCATGCGACGTAACTACAAGGACTGCCGTGCCAGCCGATGTATATGAATGCTGCAAAACGTCATCTTAGCCGAAGCAAAAAGGCATGAATTTTGCAGCAAGTGTAAACATAACTAATAAAGACAAAGAAAGCGAGGTGTTTAGTAGTTACTCTAGGAGTATCATTTACGACAACCTAGTAAACTTCTTTGTCACACGCAGAGGTTTCTGTACGTATATTTTGTTGGTGCAAACAGCTTTTCTTAAGGATGAGGTCACGGGTTCGATTCACGGGCATGGTAATTTCTATTCGAAGTGACCTCAAAGTGAAAATGTTCGTGCGCGCATGCATTTTGGCGTGCTTTCAATAACTCCAAGTTGTAAAATGATTACGAATCTAGGATATCTTCCTCCTGATTTATTCCAGACGGTCGCATTCATTTCTGCTACAAACACGCTGCTGCAAAAGTTTCTTTTGTGACTATGCTTGTTCTTTTCTCGATGTATGATACTTACAAGTCCTATCTGTTCTAAATCACTTAACCCTAAAGCGTAACCCTAAAGCTTAACCCTTAACTTCGTTGTACCAAGATTTCGTGTTCCTTGTGCTGCGCAGGCAAACAATAAAAGAAAAAAAGCGATATAAATATATTTTACTTATTTCTCAGAGATTAAAAGGATTCAACAGCACGGTGAAAAAAAAACTTCAGTTATTGAACTTACGGTTTGGTACTGTCAAGAAGCGACAAAGGTATACGACTGCAGCTATACACATACTTTTCAGGGATGCGTGAATATTAACACAATTACTGAGCTTTCCGCAGATAAGAAACGAACTCTTTATCACCATTATTCGGTTCATCACGCACGCACTGGTGCGCTTACTGCAGTGAACCGACAGGAACAAGTGCGCCGCCCAAAGGACAAAACTTTTCAACGGGAAAGACGAGATAACGAGGCGCTGTTATGCCGTCATTGTTTATTGCCGTAGTTTTCTCTTAGCTCCTGTTAAATGCCACCGCTCTATAACGCCTCTCTCTCTCTCGCCGTCTCGAAAACCACCACGCCTGCATCGGTAAAGTGCACGCGCAGCTCCGCGAGACGAACCTAGTACAACTTTTCAACGCCGAAACGGCGCGTGCTTCCTATCGGCAGAACCCGGGCGTGCCCGCGTTCTATCTTACAGTTTGCAACCCCTTTTATTCCATCACTGACCGCCATATTTCTTCACTGTTTATTTATTTCCGATCCGTGAGCGTATACACCGCGCAAAGCAACAGCAGTACGTAGCGGCGCGAGAGCGACCATTATTACGTTTAATTTGACGGCGAGATAAGCGCCAGAGTTCGGCGTTGCAGGGCCCAGCCGGCCGTCCGCCATGCGAGGCCTGTCTGCCACGCTAGCGATTTTGTAATTAAATTTCACGCCTGTTTAAAACTCGGCGCACGCGCAGTCCTTCGTCTCACATTTCGCGGGCTGTAAGCACCACCCTACCCCTTCCCTTTCCTCCCGCTCCCTTTTTCGAACCCCTCACCACATCTCCCGGACTGCCCTGTTGTTCCTTTGCGGCGGAAGCCATTTGTTTCCTTTCCAGCATAACAAACGAACACGCTTTGCTCTCGCCACTCTCCTCTCTCTTTCTTTTCCCCGGTGTATAATATTTCTTTCTTCGAATTTTACATATACACTGGCTTCTGCTGCCCTATGCAGGAGTTAAACTTTGTTGCTTTGTGTGCGGACGACATAGCTCTGAGGCCCCGCTAACACCTCCGTACCCTTCCGCTGGCGCATTCTATCTCTGTCTCCCCGTCCTCACTTACCCTCTAGCGCTATACGTTATCAGGTCACTTTGACTTTTGCTTCTGTAGCGATCTCGTTTCGCCAGACGAGCGCCATCCTCTTTCCCACGCCTTATCGCCTCAGCTTGGCGTAGCCCTGTGCTCTAGCGCACTCACCAGCCCACCAAGGCAACTTGAATGCGGCTGCGTCGCAATAATAAAAATAAAGCGTGAAAGGTTACCTTTAACATGTAAGTCGGAAAAAGAGGCAGTGAGCGCAAGGCAGGGGCGGTGTTCCTTTCAGCTTCTACTCTACCCCCGCTTTTTGTTCTCTCCACCTCCTGCAGCAACATTCTTCATTCTCTCTCTGTGACCTCTCTTTGTTATTTATCGTTTTGAAGAATGAAAGAAAGATATAGTACGAACGAAATTCGACAAAACACTTGAGGGAACAAGAGATGGTGGTGCATGAAAAGTGACGGGTTGAAAGAGGAGTAAGGCGCGAGGCTGGTTCATCACACTTATCACACTCAAATTGACCGTCACCCTGTTGCTTTATTGTGCTGCATGTGCGTCGAGACAGCACCTCACCTCCGATGACAACCTTTCCGCTCTCAGTCCGTCTTTTTCTTGTTATATTTCTCAAAACTAAGAACGATTATACGCGCGCGCTTTCGAGAGCATCGTCACTCTCCTCCTTGGCCCTTCGGCGCATCGTTAACGACACCCCGACATCAGCTTCTGGTGAATGCCGTGCTCGGCTGCACGGTGCGCGCGCTGCTGTCACTCTGCGGCGATACAAGCTGCCGCTTCTCAACCGCCTTCTGCTTGCGGCTCGTTGCCATCAAAGGTTGCCGACGAACATCGACTTTGCCCTTCATTGGTGCGCCTCGACTGCGTGCCCCGTGAAGCGAGGAATCCCCTCTCAACAGCGAGGTGCGCGTAACAGGCTTAAACTCGACGTGGCGTAGGTCCACGCAGCTCCACGCTCCGGGTTTTCATTCCCGTAGCGAAAGCTCTTTAATACTATATAGTTAGGGTGTTTATACTAGAAAGTGGCGAATGCACTACACAAGTTTCTAACAGCGTTCAGCCTCGTTAAATGTTCATGCACTTTTGCGTTGTATGTTTTTGCGTGCATAAACTCCTCCCCCTTTTCCTGAATTTTTTTTCTACTATTCTGTCTCTCCTTACGCTCTCTACAATGCATGGTAGCACGCTGTCTATTTCGGTTAAAATGAATTAATTCCGCATTTTGTTTATCTCTGTAGATAATAGTAATCTGATCTCACCAATACAGTGTTGATAGAAGAGACGAGAACAAAAAGTGATTAGCCACTTGAAGTTTTCACCTCAGTTATAAATTCTCACCATGTTCTAAATTTTCTTTATGAAGCGAAACTACACGTTTGTAAAACGTTTGTTTCTCTCATTGTTTTTTCTTATTCTCTGAACAGTTCAGTAGATTTGTTAGATGCAAACAGCAGGGCAATTGAAAAAACCCGTAGGGGGGGGGACGCATCGTCAGATAAATTTTCTATAAAAGTCATCCACTGTCCCAGTACCCTTAACAAGACATATAATCATCAATATTTGTTTTTCTTAGAGTAAGAACCATTTTTTCTTCATTCTTTCGATGAATCTACATTCATTTCCTGGCCTACTCATTCACACATAAATTTACAGCACGATGAAGAACAGAAATGAATCAAAGCGAGGTGCAAAAGTACAATAGCACTTCATATGTTCGGGGCAGGGTGACAGTTAAAAGTTCAGAGTAGCTGTATAGGGGTTTTACCTCCGGAACCCACCATACGGTTATGAGAAACGCCATCGGGGAGGGCTTCGGAAATTTCCACCATCAGTGGCTCTTTAACGTGGAGCTGAATTTCAGCTCACAGGTCTCTAGCATTGTAGCTGCATCGAAACACAGCCGCCGCTGCTGGAAATTGATTCCGCTACGTTCCCGTGAGCATTCGAACACAATAACCACTACACCATCGGGGCAGGTGGCAGTTGAAGGTTGCAGACTGCAAAACATCTTGCCTAGCTGTTGCACTTAAGCATCTAACTTTAGTTGGCCTAATTGATTGATATCTCGGGTTTAACGTCCCAAAACCACCATACTGCCCCGCCACGGTGGTCTGGTGGCTAAAGTACTCGGCTGCTGACCCGCAGGTCGCGGGTTCGAATACCAGCTGCGGCGGCTGCATTTCCGATGGAGGCGGAAATGTTGTAGGCCCGCTTGCTCAGATTTGTGTGCACGTTAAAGAACCCCAGTTGGTCGAAATTTCCGGAACCCACCATTACGGGGTCTCTGATAATCATATGGTGGTTTTGGGACGTTAAACCCTACATATCAATCATCAAACCCTCATATGGACTTTAGTTGGCCTGTTTCATACTGAATAACGGGACAATGTTTGATCTTCTCTGCGCATGTTTCGTCTGGCATAGCTGGCCACAACCGACACGCCAACAGTTAGGCACCATTATTGTTTGTGTTATCTTGCATGTCGTTATAACTGATATTCCTTGAAACAGTTTACATAGAATCAACTAATAAAAAAAACAAAGCATATCCACGAATTGAATAATGACGGGTGAGCGAAGCTCCGGTGCATCATTAACGCCCGTAAATTGCCCACTTGATCATGAAAAAACGTGACAACATGTGTGCGCAGTATATACTAAGCTGTTTATTAATCCCAATGTGCATATGGTGTTGACTTGTCGAGGTGGATATTTATGTGGATATCCATATGAGTATCCATAGCCATATGGATATCCGTATCCACAACCTTATAGGTATTCATGTTCGTAAGCATATGGATATTCCAACAGATATTGATACGTTATAGGTATCCATATAGTTATCAATATGGACGAATATCCATATGGATATGGCTATCCCTACGCCAACTGATGCCGACAGCTCGACCCTAAAGAGCTTTGCCCCTAAAGTACGACAAATCATACGTGTTGTATAGGATACGACGTCATGCGAAGCATTCAGCGAGGAGCTGCATACCTATGCCACCTTATTTGGCATTGCGGTTGCGAGGTTGATCGGCATGCTTGCGTAAAGTGAGTAGGGTGCGTATCATGGGGTCACCAGGCACACCGAGTGCACCATGGCGCCTGAAAAGATAGTTCGTACGTCGGCAAGCTTACTCTTGAGTCGACGCTTGCAGACTCAGATCGGGCTGCGAGTATGGGTCTAAGTGAGTAATACTTTCGTGAGCTTGAGTTCGAGTGAGTATGACTGAAGCAAATTTGAGTGAGTCTGAGTCAGTACGGGTGAGAAATATGTTGGTCAATCTGAGCATGAGTGAACCCCAAGCGCAAATTATATTTGAGTGAACCATACTGAGCTCTAATTTTATTGCCAGCCTATATCCTATTTAGCCTTATTTAACATGACTATTAGCCTTAGGTCGGCTTATGTTTGTGTTCAGATCTACTCACACATAACTCATCACATAAGCGTCGATCTGCCACCTCAGTATTTATTAATCAGAGAAGTGAGTTAGAAAGGGGTGGTGGTGGCAATGACATTCCTCCCCTAAACTTCTTCAATGAAAGTTAATGACAAAAGTTTCTTAAGGTACATCGATAATAATAATATGCCCTCACTAGATTGAAAAAACCAATAAATCATATTTATGTTATGTGTGGTAAATAATGCTGAAGGGCATTAACACTGCGAGCGAAACAGCAAATTTTACGCTAATGAACTCATCAGTAGACTCACTGAGGCTCAGGTCAAGCCATATGAACACGAGTATAAGTGAGTTCAGCTAAGAAAAAATTTGGTGAGAATGAGTCCGAGCGAGCTTTCAGAACAAGATGCATTTTTACAGCGAAAGCTGTTATGAGATCACAACTCCGGTCTCGCGCAGCGCCGTAGTTGTCCCCTCCGGCAGTGTCCGTAACCACATCGCACAAAATTAGAAAAAAGAGGAGTACCAACGACACAGTGGAGCTCGAAACCGGTTCTGCTAGGTGCCAGCCCAGTATTTTACCTCTGAGCCACGCCGGTACTAGGAACTTGCTGGAAAATTTGTCTTGGGTAGGCATGATGTTGGGAAAGCAATCTGGCTAATACGACTTCTAAATCGTTTTAAAACGGCGAAATAACAAGCAGTCGTCGCACAATGCGGATAGCGCAACCAGTGGGTCGTCCAATGTTCCAACACATAACAAAATCTTGTGTTCGTTCAGCTATTAACTGTGGTGCATACCCACTTCAGACATAATTCCTCATCGTCGTCAGCCACTGCACAAACAATTGGCACAAAATTCCTCGCAATAGTTTAGCGGATACCATGCTTCTCAGAAGAATGACGAAAAATGGCGTAGCGAATATTTAGGCCTACTATAGCCTAAAGATTTTTTTATTATTGTCGCACTAAACATCAAGCAAGTGCACTTGCAGTAGTTACTCTATGACTGCTTACAAAAGGCTCTGAAAGGCCGCCATTTTAGCTTTCGCTGTCCTGACTTTGTGTGTGTGTGTGTGTGTGTGTGTGTGTGTGTGTGTGTGTGTGTGTGTGTGTGTGTGTGTGTGTGTGTGTGTCTAAATGCGCTTTAATATTTTTGGCAAGCTATGAGACACATTATGAACTGACGTAACACAAGCACTCGCGCCACAACACAAGAGATCAGTTTTAAAGACCATAGTCTTTCTTGGGCACCTTCGACGCAAAAATTTTGGTCTGTGTCTGTCTGTCTGTCTGTCTGTCTGTCTGTCTGTCTGTACATTGTTTTGTTTGTCCGCTTTTACCGGCATCGAGTACTTGAAACGGCCGACCCCATCCGCAGCGACCACCAATGTTGCACAAGGTTGAGCGTTCATGCTTATGCAATTTTTAATTAAAAACAATTATTGCGCATGTCTGGGGACACCATAACAACACGCATATATTCTGCATATGCGTCTCTTACTAGAAAACGCATACATGAGTAATTATAAGGACCGTAGCGCTTATCACGCTGCGCTGACCATGCAACGTTTGCACGGAACGAGAAGTGTTTCCAACGCTTTGCTAAGACGAGATGGTGGTGGCACCAACCCGTCGCCTTGCGTTCTACACCTTATCACCTCTGAGACGGGCACGCACGGCCACGCGCTTTGTTTTTCAAAAGAAACTGCCACATGGCACTCATGGCTCACGTGTAACATGACTTAATGCGCTCGAGAGCCTCCGCTGCCGACTCGCTGCACTCCGCTGCACTCTAAGGCCGCGTTCACACTGAGCACTCCGGCCGCCGAAAGTACTCCGAATCCGGTTCGGCGGCGGGGAGATCCGCCGAAAGAGCCCTCTCCGCATCGATCGCTTCTCTGACCGATTTTTGCGGCGTCTGCCGCCGAATCGGTCACCGCGCACCAAGAGGAGCGCTAGTCAAGGAATTTTGAAAAAATGGCGGCCAAGCCCTACTCAGTTGTTATGCCGTAGTGCACGTAACTGAATGTTGAAACCAATGAGAGTTTAACCTACTCTGTGCCTACTTCACCTCCGTATTTCGTGAAAGAGGTGTACCGAGCTTGCTATTGGTGTGACCGAGCTTGTTGCGGTCTTGCAGAGCAAAACGAACCGACCAACGTCGCTGGCGTCGGTGGTTGTTCTGCTCTTCGTGCATTACAAAACAGCCACTTGCCAGCAAAGTAAGCAGTACTGTCTTTTCTTGCTTCTTGCGTACGATAATCGTCGGAGTATACGCCACCGGATAGCGTAGTGGCGTTTGCGAGCCAAGACAACAACCGGGTGACAGCGCATACATCCCGCGTTCGCCCCGTAGTAGATGGCATATTCGGCGGCGCGGGGCGCGTCCAGTGTGAACGACGCTGCGTTTCGGCGGCAGGGGAATTTCGGTCGCTGTGGAAAGCGGATGTTTCAGTGTGAACTAGGCATAACGCAGCGCCTCCGGAAAACCATTCACCGATTTTCTTGCGCAGAACATCAAATGAATGTTTTGTTCACTCCCTCCACACGCAAGACTGCATGTAATCTGCAAATGTCTTTCGACGACATTTGCAGATTACATGCAGATACGGGGCCAATTTTTTGTCTACAAGAAAACGCACACTGCAGTGCGCTGAAGTGGCCTTCGTTCACGTTTTCCCGCAGCACGAGCAACGCTAGACTAAAGCGTGCTGAGCCATGGTAGCGCATATGTAACGTTCATTACTTTGTTACAAGCGCAGGTAATTTTTACTGTTAGACAAAAAATACATGCATACATGCATACATGCATGCATACATACATACATACATGCATACATGCATACATACCTACATACATACCTACATACATACCTTCATACATACATACATACATACATACATACATACATACATACATACATACATACATACATACATACATACATACATACATTTGTTTTACACCTCTGACGTAACCTTTGCCTGAGAGCTAAAACTGAACGACCACACAGGAGTGTAGACGGCAGAAAAAAATCAGTAGCTGTCGGCAATCGCGAGACAATGCATGCGTCGCGTTTCGCCTTCGCCATAGTAACACTCTGGGCCGAGGGGGCAGGGGCAGTGATTCCGCTCTTTGCGAAAATTGCGAAAACCTCGTCCCGAGTGCTAAAGCTAACAAAAGTGGACAGCCGGCAGTGTTCAGGATACTCAGTACCAAAGTCCGCAAGCGCCACCTGCATTCGCCTTGCAACACTTTATTGAGAAGGGGAATATCAGTTTGGCGGGGACTCCCAGGCGGCGCCAGCATGCAGGCAAGGCCGGCTTCAATGAAGGAAGGGTTGCAGCACGGTGGGTTGCAGCGAGGACGGCTGCCGCGAACGATAAAAACGACCCCTGGCTGCACTAAGCCCTGAATGGGCGGGCGACCATCCGGAACAGAGCTGGCTGTCTGCGGCACTGCTTCTCCATCAGCGGGGCCACTGATCCACCAACGACACTTCCTCCCTTGCTGGCCTGCTCACACAGTGTGGGTGGTGCCACGTGTGCAGCCGCCAGACAGATGATATGCTACCAAGAGTCAACGATGGCTTGAGTAATGACCTGGAGCGAGTAATGGGTCACACGAGTACGCACTTCGACACTCCTTCTTTCATTTCAGCTGAATTTAATCTTTCTTTTTTTTTAATTCATGTCATTGATACAGTAGAGGCGTGTGGTGGTGAGGCCCTCGCAAACCGTTGATGAAATGAAGAGAACGAATTTTGAGGATGGACTGCAGTATTCTGCTTAGAGATGTCAGCGAACGTCAAAGATCACGAGATGGTTGAAATTTCGGGAACTTTGCTCTGTGGTATCTCTCATGATTGTATTGTGACTTTAGGACGTAGAACCCCTTATATAAGGGTATTACGCTCGCGAAACACTTTGCTATTTCTAACTGACGAGGGAGACAAGTTATGATAATTAGATTATATAGGATGAATAGCATGACCCATCTGTAAACTCAGGAATTCATCGAATTGGTGATTGCTGGCCAATTCAATAAAAAGATTTGCCACATGTGATGGTTATCATTGGACATCTCAGTGATGAATTATTTTTCGAAGCACTCATCTAACTATCTCAAATATCGATCATGTTTTCCTTAATACCACCTTATTTAGGGGCAGCAGTCTTCCATCATTCAGCACGAGCACTATCATTTGTCTGTTATTCAGCTTCATCCGCATTCTTAAGTGTAAAAAATATGGCATGACCCAAATAACAATCCACAAAAGGCAGAAAAGCATTACGTTCATTTCGAATGTACAAAAATGATTGAAATACCGAACAAAAATGCATTGTTTGGTTCAACAGCAATCGACGCGAAAGTAAAGTGGGCATTAACGGGTCGAATTTTCCACAGCAGTCAATCGGGATTCGAAACTCGTTCACCATGAGATATAGCATGAATAGCGGGAGAGTGTGCATTATTTACTGAGCACTGACATTTACTCTTGTATCTGTCGCGCCGACGCTCAAAGCGTGTTCCATTTCGTTGCAGTGCTTCTGGGCCCAAGCGCTGCGACTACTCTGCACTGACAAAGAATCGCGGTGACATCCACGCAAGCGTGCCAACAATTAATATTCATATTATTCCCAAGCACCTTCTGCAAGGGACATGAAATTTGTATTAACAAAGTGCCACAGCACGTGAAACACGTCCCTCAGCGAGTAAAACATGGGGTTGATGCTGTTAGCCCAGAAGCCAGCACTTTCGTATGGAAAAACAGGACAATCAAAGTGAACACACGCAGACTTGCTTCTGAACGTGTTTTTATTCTCTTTTTTTCTGACCTGTCATTTTCTAAACGTTACGAAACGTGAATTTCCTTTCACTCCTATAATTTTATACGTGTTTTAAAAACCGCAACAACACATCCGAAAGTCTTCTAGTTTTCCTGCTCGAGTATCTGTCACGGCGCGAGTAATAGAAATAAAAGACTGATGAAACAGTCCTGGCCGCCGAGAAGAGAGTACAGCGTCAACGCAGCCTCGTCTGTCGTGTAGAGAGCAGGTGACGTAAAAGACCCTTCCTCGAATGCATCGCGTGTCTGTGGCACGGCTCTCGCAAGCGAGCGAGAAAAGCAAGCACGTTTTTCCCAAAGGAGTTCCGCCAGCAGCGTGGTCGACACTTGTGGAATTGGCGGGGCGCGGCCGTCGCGAACACAATGCAAGCTCCGGCGCACCGGGGCCCGAAGCGCATTCGTCTCGGGGCGTCTCTTCCACGCGAAGCGCCCACTCTACTAGCGCGGCGGTCGTGAATTCGAGGAAACAAAGAGTGCTACGAAAGAAAACAGTACGGTGCGGTAAAACAGAAAACGAGCGCGCAAAAGCAAATTCGCGTGCGGATGCAGTTCGTCGTCTCCACACTGCGGCGCTATCTGCGGGGCCTCCAGTGTTCGCTATATACTGCACTCTCTCCTTTCCTCTAGAGTCATTTCTTCGGGCCCGTTTCTATTTCCCGGTCGCTCTTGTACTTGTCGCAGTCGTCTTCGCCGTTGCGCTGTGTCAAGTGGTTAGGGGAGAAGAATGCAGGCGTGTAAACAAGGTTTCTGGGAGGGAAAAAATAAAAGAAGGAGAGGGGAGGGGTAGGAGGACAAAACGGTGGCATCGGGAAAGAAAGCCGAGTGCTTGTGCAAGTTACCGTCGCTTGTAGGGTGTGCCGTGAGGCTCGACAAAAGACCGCCGGAGGAAAACAAAAGAGATACGAGACGCTGGGAAAGAATCAAAACGATGGAGAAGACCGGCAAGACTCGGCGCTGCAGCCATCGCTTAACTGTCAGTTGGATAAACTCGAATGAAACACGACCTGTAACTTTTCTATAAGCTACCATTAAAAAATAATGATGATAGTGCGAAGGCAGCTCTCTCGTACGACATGGACATTCGACGAGACGACAAAGTTCAGCTACGTCCGCCATATAGACTTCATATTGATCGTTGTCGACTGCGTCTTTTCGCTACTTCGTGTTAATTTCTTCTTTCTCTTGCAGCGTGCACTCCATGTTTGCTTTTAGAAGTGCTGGTTTGTGTCCGCGTTTTTACAATATTTGCTATACACGCCTCTGCTCGGCAAAGTCAGACCCCCCCCCCTTTTTTTTCTTTTGCTTTGCTTTACTTTCTGACGCCATTCTTGTTTTTTTGTTTGTTTTTTTGCCGTTGCCAGGCATTTCACGTTTGAGCGGAGGTGGAGACTGAAGCAAACTCTCGTTGAGACGCGGGGCACGAATGTCGGTTAGGACCAGGCTGGACCGTATAGACCACACTGGAGGCATTCGTGTCACGCTGACTATAGCTTACTGTATACACGCTATCTTTTCTTTGTTATCTCGCCTGTCAATGATAGGTTGTTACTTTATGCCCGTGAACGATAGTTGCTAGGCGGTACCGGAAGAAAACGTTGCTACGACCGTGCGTGAATGATAAAAAAATAAATATCGAACAACTGCGGTCGACTGCATAGATATGCGGTCGACCGCGGTTAACTCTACGTTAAAGCAAGACCCAGTCGCATTACTGTGGTTTTGTAGTGTGGTGAAAAATCATTGGAGGTTATTTTCTGCGTGTTACAGACACTACCGCAGGGAAAACAATACACGTGCTCAAATAGTTTGAAAAATAGGCAAAATTAATAATGCGACGACAGTGTACGAGGTTCGTACGTTGTGTGTACTGAAAGCTTGCGGAATCAGCTACACTGCTTGCACTTGTGCACTTGAAAATAACTATGGGATAAGTGGCAATTATTGAGAGGGCTGATAATACAACAGCCTTATTTAGCCGGAAAGCATGATACATTTACCGGTGACAAATTAGCATTGTTAATGAACACAGAAGTAAAGTGATTATTTTGTGACCACAGATTGCACAACCTTTTTTAAAGAAAAAAGTAACAAATATAGCGAACATGTCACGGGAACACTCAGCAACTTCGTAAACTTATTATTATTGTTCGTGTCCTAAATATTCTTGCTCTAATTGTGCAGCGTGTCTAAATTGAGAAAAGTGGCATCAATTTGCAGTTAAAAATGTTTGGAAGAGCATCATTAACTCATGCAAATAGTGAAATCTTCGTAATTTGGGACAGACGACCACTGACATAGGGTGAACAAAACATAACCGCAAGGGTTATTATGAACAGGGACAAATGTTTCCTGTGTAAGACGCAGTGTTTCTTTCACTCCAAATTTCCGTAAACTTCGTTGCTTTCTTTTCTTTTCCTTTTCTTATTTTTCATTTTTGTAACATCAATTTTCAAACATCTTTTATCCACTTGTTCTTTTTACCACCATAGGGCAGTCAGCCAGTTTGATAGCGGGCCAAGCTTGCTATGCTTACGTCTTTCTTTTCCACCTTCTTATGATTGTTTTTTTAGGGGGGGGGAGGGCAGTATTTGCTATTGTGGTAACGCACTGTAGAGGTTTGTTGGCTTTACTGATTTAGTTGCAAATGTTTCTGTTCGCACTGTGTCCAGAAGTTTCATATCAACCAGCCAGCCTAGAAATTGTGCGCGAGACAATAGTGCTATTTTATACATCTCCGCTGATCGTGGCAGCCATGCGATCTCACTATTTCCTAATTTTGCCATTATGGTTAACACCTTGTCATGTCCGTTGATATATATCACCGAAGTCCACTGTCGAAAAAGTTCGCGAAAAATGTTGCATTGCACCTGCCCAATCTGGAGGTGCAATGCCTGCGAATCAAATTTATTAGGGATGGTTTTTGTTCTTATTTCTTCCATACATATTTTACACTTGCGGTGAAAATTAAAATGACATATAGGCGAGAGCTTCCCCTGATCACAATCATTTCCGCGACACTCTACAAGTTGATGATTGACACTGGCTTATTCTGCTGACTTTAGCCTTCCCACAACATTCTGGGGAATTTATTTTATTCATTGCACAAGGAAACTTCAAATACGTAAGCAAAAATACCAAGCGTCATTTATTATTAATGAGAACTAACAGACTAATGATGCCGAAGAAAGTATAGCGAATGTTATTAGCTGTAATTATATTGTAAATATAAAGAAAGAAAAGTGGACGAAAAGAAAACTTGCCGCCGGAAGAAGCCAAGCCTACGACCTTCAAATAACGCCTCCGATGCTCTAGCAACTCAGCTATGGCGGCGGTGACATCCCCGTTTATAATATAGGGTATATATGCGCTATAAAACGTGGGAATGTCAGTCTGCACCGCCAGTAGCCATTAGAACGAGTGTAGAACACGTGTCTTTTTGCCTCTTAGCATATTTTTGTAGTTGATAGAACATCAGACAAGTTATTTGAAAAGTTACAGGCACATTCCCTGCCTGGCGGCAAATTATCTTTCCGTTCACTTTTCCTTCTTTGTATTAACATCAAATTTATTATTACTAACATTCCCTACACTTTCGTTAGCATCATTGTCTGTTAGTTCTCATCGATATTGTGTCTAATAAAAAAGACAAGCCCTTAGACTTGCACTTCATTCCGTCATTCAGAGTGACTTGTAATGTATTCGTAACGACTGAATCTAGTCAGGTGATACACCAGAAGAGAAAGAAAACATATATAGTGATTACATGTGCAGATTTTATTCTGACCTTCTACTTGTTTCTACCTCTCGGTGGTCGGAAACTAGGCGGCTGAAACGAGAATGGTCAGGCGGCGTTTTCCCACGAGAGCCGACTTGGCTATTCTGTATCGCCATTCGAAGTTCCCCTCTTCGAGAAATCAAAATGACAAAGTGAGGGCAAAAAATAAAGAAATAAGATAAAGGGAAGTAGAGAAAACTATGCACAGACGTAGGAAAGGTAGCATGCGAGTAAGAAGTCGTCCACGACGTGATTTACCATACGAATAAAAAGGTACTCTTGCACAACTTGCGATGCAGCAGAAGCAACGCGTTACTGCGTACAGCTTGGTAGTCGGGCACATCGCTGGAAGCTATGCAGCTACGCGGACAGTCTTAACCGCGTATCTTAAATGGTTAGAACAAAAGCGAAACGACGAATAAGGAGAACTGCCGCTTGGGCACGACGACAAAACATCAGAAGAAAATACTTTGAAAGGCAAACGAGAAATAAACAGAAACGGGCGCCTTGTAGCTGCAGTCAGTAGCGACAAAGGCAAAGGACGAAGTTCAAGACAATGAAAGTTGCTCTCCAACGTCAGCAAACGAGGAAAAGCAGCTAAGAAGCGCAAAAAGAAATAACTCTGAGACGATAAAATAAAGGACCAGACAGTCACAGAGGGCACACTGGAAGGGCGCAGTAGCTGTGTTCCTTCTCGTCCGTCTCGGCCTGTCTTTGAAAGCTGCGTAGGTGCAGTAAACACGCAGAAGACACGCGCGTCTACGCAAGCAGAGACCTCATGGTGTACCAACAAAACGAAGAAATGCTGGCAGCCATAACAAGGAACATAGTTGGACAGAAGGAAGCGTTGTGCGACACCGACAACGGTGTCGGCGGGAAGCTGCAGGAGCAGCAACAACTGCGAGGTCCGGAACGACCAAGACGACGACACCAATCAAACCTCCTCGAGAGAAACATACCGAGCCGAAAAGCGAGACAACTAAAGAGAAAAAAAATGAAGATCCCAGTGGGATTCAGAAAAAAAAACGAGTACCCTATTCGCCTTCTCCATCGCTCCTTCTTTGCTCTTTACATCTTTCAGTCTTCGTACTCATAGTCGGGGAATCCGAAGTTGTCCCGGCTGGAAAATGAGAGAGAGAGAGAGAAGAGCGCTGAAGCGCGAACCTTCACAACGGAACCCATGGCATAGCAGCCAATAGCCTGGGGTGGCGTCAGGACCACGAGCTTGCTTCCTTTCTCTCTTCTTGGTCCGGAATGCGAGGGCTGCGTGCTCGTGTGGAGGGTTTTCCGCATAGGGGGACTGGCTCTGGTGTTAGCGGTGATGACGAGAAGCGGAGCATCCTGCGAATGACGAGGGTATACGGCGTTAGGTGAAGACAAAGAAAAAAAGTGCGATCTTGGCAAAACGGGAGCGTCGTAGATAAAGGCTGCTCCCCCGCTTCTTCTCGCATCGCTGTCGCTGGTGGCTGCCAACGTCGTGGGACGACGACGACTTTTTTCCGTCATAGAAGTATTGATTCGAACAACACCCTTGTGCGAACTCTCTGGGCTGGCTCGTGTCATTTGTGCGGCCAGTTATATAGCGGCAAGGACTTTGCTGGGTTTTCGATTTTCTTTCGTGTCGTCGTTGCTTCTGCTCTGACACGCACTCTCTACTGTCTTGGCGCCAGGAAGTTTAGCGACTCGTTCAATAGCAGCCGACAATCATTTATGGTCTTTCTTTCCTTCTCTGTCAGCCGGTGCCTTCTGTTGCTTCGATCTGTATGATGAGGTTAATACGATTGCATCTTCGTGGAGCGCAGCGTTCACGTGTTACTGGTGCCCCACTTGTGCTTTACTTTTCCATAGCGCAAATTCACTTGCACCACCCTTCTACGCCTTTTTTTTTTTTGAGGTCGAGCTATGATTTTTGCGCTTTCGTAGCATTTCCCGTAGGTGAAGCTGGCATCAGACTAATAACAGAAAAAATATTTACGCAAAAAAAAACATGTTCAGGACTTCCTTTTGATGCGTCTAACCTGTCTCATGAGTGCTTGATCAGCAGTCAACTCTGCTTGACGAACACCACGCTACATTATTTTCTAATGCACTATAGAGGCTTGGTGCTTTGCTTCTTAGAAAAGAAGTGGCTGCTTTCTGACTAAACAACTTGGAACCAACATTAAAAATATTGAAGCAATTTTTTTTATTCTGGGGCTTTGTAATATTTTTAGGCCACATTTCGGTCTTATCAGTAACAGTTGCACATTGCACAAATTCAGAAGCTATGTCTAGTTTAAAACGCTTTTAAAGAAATACAGCCACATCGCAGAGAAAAATAGAGTGGATCAAAAGTTGAAGCGAGCAGTTTCAGTTCTTTTAATGTGTGCGAAAAAAAATGGTTTTCGGGAGTACAGCTAATTGAGTGAGGTATATTCGTTCTATTGATAGATTAGTCATTATGCCTACAAAATAACAGCTAAAGTTGCCGCAGCTTTAAACACTGTCACAGTCCTTGTACTTTGCGGGTCAACCAAAGTATACCATTTTTTTTTCGTGGTTTAGGCAAATACTTTTGTCGATGCGTCCTAATAAGTTATGAAAGCTGTCTATTAATAATGATTAATAATTTTTCGCATGTTTTACAATTATGGGCTACGTCTTGAAAAGGTCAGGTGAAAAGCATTCGTTTTTACTTTGCGTGAATTGCTGTAATATTAAAGCACATTTAGGATGGAAAAAGAATACATTGAACACAGACAGAAGAAGAAATAATAAATGAAAAAAGGAAATGCTTAAGAAGAAAGAAAAAAAAACAAGTACATAAAAAGGTGGTAGATTTGTATCCGCCAATCTAATACGTCTTGCCCTAATTAGACCCGGTGGGATTCCGCATGTTTTTTTTCAATACACACAAGCACGTTTTCGGCCCAAAATAAATGTCAAGAAGCTGAAAGCCGCTGCAATTAGAGCGGCTCATTGCGACACTTCGGAGACAGCAAAATAATAAGAGGACGACCAATAGTCCCACAATAGTTCCGGTGACCACGACGAAAAGGGCGTCGAGAGTAGAGAGAGGGGCATAGATGAAAGAGAGGAAAGCAAGGAGTGAGTGAGGTGGTGTGCCTGTCTGGAATAACTCAACGGTGCGCGCAGATCAGTTCTTCTTCCTCATTTGTCGCTCCGTAGCAGTGATGCAACCGCAAACAAAGGGCAGCGTGCACGAATAGGCAGTACAACTGGAAAAAAGAAAAGAAGGAGCAAGAGAAAGAGAAAGGGGGAAGGGAATAAGTGAGGCCCGAATCCAGTGTTGGAATGGGTAGCGAAAACGTAGTGGCCTCTCGAGGCAGTCTTCTGCTTCGAATGCTGGTGAAGCAATAGCTCGCTCGCCTTGGAAACTAATGAGCGTATCAGAGGCAGCAGCAGCACTATCAGCGCGTTCACGCAGGGCGCAAGAAGTCGTGAACGGCCCGAGCCGTTTTAAATGCGCGCACTGCCGTGTAACTTATAAGCCGGGGGGCGCAAAGCAAACGGTATGAATAATGCCACCCTTACAATATAAAGCAGCAAACTACGGCTTGCTACAGTGGCAGGAAAGGTCGGCGGACCTGCTGGATAGCTAGCCAAGTAACCAGCTGAAGCTATCTGGAGCAGCTCGTGTCGTGTAAATCATGTGTCGTTTCCACTTCGTGCGCTGCCCTATCTCGCGTGCCCAAACTAAAGAAGTCGGCCACGTATTGGGGTGTGGAAAAAGAGAAAGAGTTGCGCAAGCTTAGAGAATTACCCTCGGCCCGGCTCCTGAGCACTTCTTCATGCCGTTCACCCTTACCCTTCAAGGCACTCACTGCATCATGATGGTGCATTGCACTCAAGAGAACGCTGGTTGCAATTATTTTGATCGGACTGCGCAGCTTTTCAATTAAGTACACGTGGTGTGCGTTCAGATACTTGGAAAGGCAGATTACCATTTCAATTTTCTTCTTTCGGCTTTTAGCCTCGCTTGCCCTAATGCGGCATGCGTGGAGTGGCAATTCTTTCACGTTATAGATTACGCTTTCTCTGCATATAATGCTCAGCTGGAATGTATTAGTGAAAGAGAGAAGGCCGAGCTCACACGGAAAACTATTTCACGAAGAAGTCCCTATGGCTAAGCCAGGGTAGGCTATAGTGAACCAGGGGGTGGACAGCGTAATTACAGTAGAGGAAAAACTTCAATTGTTTGAAAGAAGTATTTAGAGGCTCATTTGTTGGTAATATAAAAAATAATGATTTTAATGGCTAATGAGACGCACATTGTACCATCAACGCCTCACTTTCATGTCTACTTACTCCAGCACACATCGATGCTCCTCTACTTTTAAGACGCTGAAACTAAACAACAGTGCGCCAGGAATTTCAAGAAATTTTGAAGGTGCATTCAAAATTTTTAAAACCTGAAATGGTGCTTTGTTCAAAAATAACCGCTGTACATTTTACCCACTGTTTCGCCTAGTATCTCTTATTACAGGGTGAAATTCGTTGGTACATCGCAGTTTGTGTCGTCGTCATTGTTGTCGTTGTTGTTCTTGTTGTTGTTTAAGAGTACGAATTGAATTTCTGCTCCCGGTAGCCTCAATCTAATAAGATGGGGCAAAATCTAAAGAACACACTTTTTGCTTAGATTGAGCCGCGCATTAGAGACCAGTTGGTTTGAAATATACGGAAGTTCCCAGTCGGTCAAGGTATGCACCGAAATGTTAACGTCTGCTTCTTCGATTTGCTTGATGGCCGTTTCAATTTTCCAGACATGGCAGATGCAAGTATTATTGAGATGTGATCGTGCGTGCTTTGACGTTTCAACTGTTCACATAACTGTTACATAACTTCTTTTGTTAGCTAGCCGTTTGCAATACAACACCTATATTCACAAAGCCATATTGCGCTAGAACGGTTTTCAAGAGAAGTTTCCAGCCAACGGGAATGCTGAGAATCTCATTAACTTCACCAGATGATCAAGGACAATATGCACTTACAAACGACCAAAATTATAAGTTCGACCCCAATGTAGTTTTTGCTCTGCGTACCTTCTCCACTGCAAATAGGTTTCGCTTCAAACAATCGATTGATTCAAGACACAGATATAGTGATGGCATGGTACCTTTGGCTGACTGTAATATCCATGCACTATATTTTGTTCTATGCAAGCTGGAAGTGAAGTATCTCCTCTTCTGTCTGATGTGGTTGTCTGAGGTAAATTTCAGTTCTTTTTTTTCTTTGCTGTCTATGTTGTGGATGGGTGCAATGAAAACAGGGACGGGCCTTTCTGTTGGTTGTTCGTGCATTTCAAGCAAACTTCTTTTTAGGCTCTTGGTTTTAATAGGTCGACAACACGCTTAGAAGCATTTAACGTTTACAAATATACAGCAATGTGACCTCATTTTGTCAAGATACGTCAGCGAGTCACTACTGTGATACATGCATTTGTGGTGCTCACGGAAATGTGTTCATATTTGAACTAAAGAAACCGAAATTGCGGTTTACTGATTCAGTACATCTGCGACACTATATTGCATATTTTATAAGTGCAGGCGTGCTTCTTGCCTCACCTTTTTTTTCATGGTGCTGAACAGCCTTCATGACATCTGCGACATTTCATAAGGCTTGCAAGGACAACGAATGAATTAATTATCTAATTGTAATTATTTAAAATAATTAAGTATTTATTTGATGCGTGAATGAACGCGAACAATTTTGGAGCGAATGGGCTTCCCTTGGCTATCGTTAGAAATTAAGGTGAAAAGGGGAATTAACAGTGCCGTAAGGATAGAGCTCGCTACGTACGGTAGTGAAAGTGTGCTGTTAGAACTTGAGTAGGAAACCTGGCCGGCAACCGAATAAAGCTTATACTGAGCAGCAGCTCAAGCCTACTGGATGGACAATGAGGAACTACTCTGATATGAAGTTTGAGTACATCCAACCATCTGCTAACCAATAAAATTGAAAAAAAAACTGTGTTTTGTAAAGAAGGCTTTCATGTTGGCGCGCTTTTTCTGGGGCAGAAGACACTTTACAAGACAAAGGTCGTTGTTTGTAAAGCAAGCTTTTTCTATCAAACAACTTTTGTGAGACAAAGCACGCTCTACAGGAGTAATTGCGATGAGGTTTGATTGTATTCGTTCTCCAGGAGCATAAAATTAATCCCGATAACAAACATTCAAGCGGGTTAACTAGCTCACCCTTTAGTGCACTGTTCGGTGGAAGCTAATAGGTTTCAAATAATACATTGTAGAGCATCGAAAAAATTCAGGAGATCCCACGTACCTGGGAATCGACGTTATGCGAAGCAAGAGGACAGAATATGACCGTATTGCAACTTTTTTTATTGAGGGACATGTAATGAGATGACGCTAAATATATGTACAAGTGTTGCAGACACACATGTATGTTGAAGAGTTGCAGATGTTTATATAACCTTTCGTTTGCACTCGCGCAACGATGTCAACTGGAACATGCGTATTAGCAACACCAGAAGCTGATGTGAAGCACTCATGGCCGCGAAGACACTGGTCCTGGAAACTGCAACATAAATCAACTTCAGCGCATGGCACCTACGCACAATCGACGTTAACACGACGTGATGGCTGTATCAAAAGAGTACTTGTGTGAGGTTTATAAAAATTGGTTTGCAGCACTGCAACCACTATTGACGTTTCACGAAGATTGACGTCTAATTAAACAGTACTTCCGAGACCTGGCGTAGCTCTGCGGTAGAATGCTTGACTGCCACACAGAATGTCTGGGTTTGATTCCTGCTGGGACGCTGAAATTTATCATTTGCACTCGGGGGCGGGAGGGGGGGGGTGAACGCTGTCTATGTCAGGTTCTCTTAACATTGACATTTATTCTATGCCTTCACTGGGTCGACGCTACCAATGTCGGGTATTGCTTAACGCTCACGCGTTAAAATTGCCCATGCGTGTTCTCGTCGTTCCTGGGTAGATACTAAGTGTAAATTACCTGTGGCACTTGACCGCATATTATTGGCACATACCCGCCCGTAGGTATGCGCCACTGTCTGGCGGAAAGTGTTTAATGACGTGCGCGATGAGATTGTGACATTCATGTCTTAACCAGTGCGTCATATCAAAGAATCATTTAATCCTCCCATGATAATTTTGGTTTATGCCAAGTTAAGGGGGTGACCTTGAGAGCACCCAAACTTAAGCGGATAGATAGATAGATAGATAGATAGATAGATAGATAGATAGATAGATAGATAGATAGATAGATAGATAGATAGATAGATAGATAGATAGATAGATAGATAGATAGATAGATAGATAGATAGATAGATACGCTCAATGTCACTGAAGTTTGCTAAGAAACACTTAGCATTTAAAAACCAAATTTAGGTTGATTTACGATATGATTTCGCTAGGAAAGCTTCATTAGCTCACTTTGTAGTGTCGAAACTTTTATTTGCCTAACGGCAATAGTATCGACAGTATCAACAGGCTTTTTTTGAAATTTGGCGACCATTCTACTTCTCCGTCACTGAAGCTGGTGTAACATATAATTTTGCTTTCTGGCATACGGCCGTTTATTTCTATTCTATCGGTATTCTGTTTTCCAAATGAGCTCATCAAACACTTTATGATGGCATAAAATAGTTCTTTAGTTTGGTGAAAACACGTAACATATACTCTACTATAAAGCGCCAAAAACAACAAAAACAGTAGTGCACGACAGTTACAACGCAGGTGTTAGAAGGGTTGCCAATTGGTGGTCATTATTTTTAAAGGGCATCATCTGCGTTCTTATAGTAGTTCAGCTACTTGTTGCCGACAAACTTATGTCTGAACTTTTTTGTAACATTAAAAGTGGTCGAAGCAACCCCATAGGTGTGATTATTCAACACTGTCTTAAAACTAAATGTCAGCTAGTTCTTATACTTTTGATTTGCGGAAGATAGCAGGGTTAAGTGTAATGCGGCTACCAACAAAAGCGACGCATTCGCATAGCCACTAAATGCTACAAAATAAGTGTCAGTGAATATGGCGTTTGAACAACTGAAAGGCACAATCTCAACAGTTGGTCTTTAGGAATGACTTAAAACACAAGAAATACTAATCCATTTGATATGTCTTGCGTGAAAAATTTGATATATTTGAGAACAAATCAAAAGTGAATCTCATACTTCTAAAGTTCGCCTGCCTGATATTTTGAACTGTAAAACTTTGTCTGGTGTGTTCTTTATTTTGTTATACTGTCCCATTTTTTTACCATTTATGAACTACCGTAGTAATTGTCCTAAACAATGTTTGGCCAGTAATTGTGTTATTATTATGAATGTTAATTATTTCATATATGAATTTATGCCATAAGGAAATTACGACCCATTCATGTTGCTGAAATGTGACATACTCATGTGCTCATTAATTGTAAAAGAAAACGAAATATTTGCAGATCATTCCCAATTTACGAAAAGTCACCCTTTCTCTTTGTTTGATAGCACCATCTGTACATAAACAAATTTCAGGTATTATGTAGTGCTGAGGTTTCATTTCTTTCTTCATTATTGTTTTTTAATTAAAGGAAGCATGCGTCATCTAAAATTTAGGTAACGCTTTAAACGGGTAGTCTGTATTTAAGCATTTACCTTATTTTTGTCCACTGTGCTCTAGGTTGTTATCTAGAGTTAACAGGAAATAGAAACACCTTCGCTATTGCTCAAAGAAGCCATTGACGCTGCTGGTTTGAAGAAAAGTTGGCTTTATCAAGGTAGGGATGCTTATTTAACCATTACAATACTGTGATCACGTTTGGCTTTGACGCTAAAACTAGGTAAATATATATTCAAAGTTGGAAACGTTATTGAGTTCTCGCCACCAACTAACACGACACATTGATGCGGTTTCTCTTTGTTGTAGTTGTTCCAAGTACGCGCGATCTGTTTGAGGAGAGACGAGAGGTAAGAAAGTGACTTTTCGAAACGAAATAAGCAGAGGAACAGGCAAACGCTCGGCTGCGTCAAGAGTGCAGCCGTGCCACGCGTAGGCGACGATCAGATTGGTCGGTGGTCTCGGCACGCTCGCCTGCTGACATCGTTCCGACAATAAGGACAAACGGACCTATCTCTCTGCGTTGTCAGCGGGCCGTTCTGCGTCCCCGTCGGATGCTGGCAGTCACGTCTCACCTTTACGATTCGGGCAATAGCGTCAGCACCCTGGCACCGCGCTGCGCGTTTCCATTTCTAGATAGCTGTGTTCTTAAAAGCCCGTGTTTGCACATTGCGTTACTCTTCGTGAATACAAAGCACGTGGTGGAGGCTCCGCGAACCGAGCGCGAGCGAATGCAGTCGTTACTGTCTGTTTCCCTTCGAAAGACGCACATCCATTCCTCGTCGTAGGCTGGGGCCTGATACAAGCAGCGTTAAATGGTAGCCAAACATTACAGTGTGTAGGCAGAAATGTTCCGTTGGATCTCTCAAAATAAAACATCATATATATATATATATATATATATATATAACTCTGTTATTACTCAGGCTCTTTTTGTCTCTCTTCCTCCACCACTGAGTTTGACTTGTGCTAAGTTCCTGCATTGCAGTTTTGCGCTACACTGTTTATCGTTTGTTTTGTGTACCTAAAATTCGTTGTGTAATGAAAACACCACCGTAAATACTCTGGAATATGGCATAAACGCAATGAAATGTCACGCAGAAACATCGATTGTGTAGCGAAGTGCCAGATGTTCTTATGGGTCGGATGCACCTATACGTTGTGTAACTGGCATAAACATTTAATTCGTGATCTTCTTCTCTATGTATAAGGGCGAAGTGCTGAAAATAAGTGAGCCTGAGTAATAACAAAATTATATATATATATATATATATATCCTATATATATAGGATAGATATACATAGGGCTCTATCCTATATATATATATATATATATATATATATATATATATATAACTTTGTTATTACTCAGGCTCACTTATTTTCAGCACTTCGCCCTTATACATACAAAAGAAGAAGATCACGAATTAAATGTTTATGCCAGTTACACAACGTATAGGTACATCCGACTTATAAGAACATCTGGTACTTTGCTACGCAATCAATGTTTCTGCGTGACATTTCATTGTGTTTATGCCATACTTCAGAGTATTTACGGTGGTGTTTTCGTTACACAACAAATTTGTGGGTACACTAAACAAACAATAAACAGTGTAGCGCAAAACTGCAATGCAGAAACTTAGCACAAGTCAAACTCAGTGGAGGAGGAAGAGAGACAAAAAGAGCATGTTAAATTGTATGCACTTTTTAGAAAACATCATTGGCATGCAGAACAAACTGGAAGAAATCGTGCATTCCGATTCTGCCACTCTGCCTTGCATCCTTGGGGTTATAACTTTATGAGCCAATCATAACATAGACAAAATTTCAGTATGAAGAAACACATGGGTTATTTTGCGCTTAAAACACCGTTTTAGCGCTGAGGTGAATGACCTCGACAAGCTTAGCTATGTAGGTTAATATTTTTAATGCTCTCGAACTGTAGTAACCTTAGATGAGCCATACGATGCTGCTTTGAGGGAGCGTTGCTTTAAGCGTATTCGTAAAAAAAACTGAATATGTGATTTAATGTGTGCACTCGCATGAGCTTTTGCTTATATGAAGCGTTAAGTAATTAACGGGAATGACCTCATTCGGTAATAAACTTTGCACATGCTTACTAAATATTGAACTTAAAATTGAACAGTAGTGCATAAACAGCCTCGTTGTGTCAGTCGAACGTTTACGAATGTTTACGTACGTGCTCCGATAACAGAGAGCTTTAGAACAGTGCACCGCAAGCCATTGTGGTGTGGTCGCTGCTACTGCGCATGCGTCGTAACGCAAGCCGCCGTTCGCGTTCGCGGCCCGCCCACAGAAAATCTGAAACAGCAGGCGGCGTGCGCGGCTGCATGCGGCTCGCGAATTGCTCTGTGTAGGTTCGTGGTTGGGGCGAAAGTCCCTAGACTTTTCCGTATGGGGAGTACTCTAAAGCTCATATGGTGCGCTCAATTAAAGCAACGCCCGCAACGCCTGCAAACGTTATTCTAAACCTCCCTAATATTTTCAGCTTCAGTTCCAAAGTGCCTATTTAGCAAACACCTTGCAGGCACAGTAGGCTTTCAGTAATTAAGTTTGTTCGCTCTAAAAGCGCGTTGAAGTATTTCATTCGGCACGTGCCGCAGGGCACGCTTCGGAATGGTTTGAATTCTGCAGTCAGGTGACTGTTGCGTCACCTTGAGTTTTCTCCCTTGGAAATAGTGTTCACTACCTAAACGATGCCTTACGGCTAGTATCTTCGAGAAGCAGCCACAGAAAGTCGGCGTCACAAAATTCACAGTATTGAAGAGAGATTGAAAAGTAGGCAGGTGAGTTCATAAAAAAATGTAAGGTGGCATGTGGTCCTATACGCCAGAAAACAGTGAGCTCAGTGCTTGCTGCCATATTGAAAAGCGCGTGGCGCCATCTGTTGGAAGCGCAGCGAAACAACACCCTCAAGTGCCACGCGAGCAGACGCTTTGCGAATCAAACGTGTAACTTCACAAATCGATTGCAGCTGCAAGTATGTTTCGCGCTTTTTCTTTGCTGGAATTTTGTGCTGATTTTGTGTGAAACGTTGAGGGGACCTTCCTCAACAGTCCCGAATGTCTGAAGCACGTGCACTGCAGACTGCGGAAGCAACTTCATTAGGTACATATTGTTACGTGAGTAACGAGACAAAGTATTGCGAATATATTCGAAAAATATATTTGCAAGAGCGGTTGCAGCACTGGCCAGTCTGGCTCCGAGCTCGAGCAGCCAGCGACCCTCATCTTCTTCGTCGGGCGCACACGCGCATTCGCACTATGGTTTGTGGCAGCCTACAGGTAGCATAACCCCCGTCGGCAAAGGCGCCGTCTCGGCGCATCTAGATGTCAAGATCATTGGGCGAGTGGTACTGCTTCAGGCGTGCGACGTGTACGATGTCGCTGGCCCTAGGGGTGGATGAAGACGGCGAGGCAGCAGGAGTGATTTCATAAGTGACGGGAGTCACCTCACGAAGCACTCTGTATGGCCCTGTGTACCGAGAGAGCAGCTTGTCAGACAGGCCAACGTGCCTGGTCGGAGACCACAGCAGAACCAACGAACCGGGCGAAAAGTGCACATCGCGGTGTCGTTGGTCGTACCGACGCCGTTGGTTTGCTTGGGAGGTCAGAAGGCGAGCACGAGCGGTTTCGCGTGCGTGGGCGGCCCGGCTGATGGCGTCCAGAGCATATTGTGAAGTTGGAGCTGCTGGTAACGGAATCGTCGTATCGAGGGGTAATGTGGGTTCGCGGCCGAACAGCAAGAAAAAAGGGGAGTAACCAGCAGTGTCGTGGCGCGAAGAATTGTAGGCAAATGTCACGTATGGTAAAGCGATGTCCCAGTCAGAGTGATCTGAGGAAACGTACTTTGCAAGCATGGTCAGTTAGGGTTCGGTTCAGGCGTTCTGTGAGGCCATTTGTTTGCGGATGGTACGACGTAGTGAGCTTGTGGCGTGTTTCACAAGAGCGTAGGATGTCCGCTATGACTTTCGATAGAAATGTGCGGCCTCGGTCCGTGAGCAGCTGGCGTGGAGCACCATGTTGCAAGATCACGTCGTGTAGAAGAAAATCGGCGACGTCAGTGGCGCAACTTGTTGGAAGGGCGCGTGTGATTGCGTAGCGTGTGGCGTAGTCTGTGGCCCACAGCTATCCACCTGTTGCCAGCAGAAGACAGAGGAAAAGGGCCGAGTAAGTCCAAGCCGACGCGAAAGAAAGGTTCAGTAGAAATATCGAGTGGTTGAAGGCGCCCAGCCGGAAGCGTCGATGGTGTTTTGCGGCGCTGACATTCCTCACACGCCGCGACGTATCTTCTGACGGACCGTGCCAGACCTGGCCAATAGAAGCGACGGCGAATCCGGTCGTATGTGCGGGACACACCCAGGTGACCGGCAGTAGGAACGTCATGGAGTTCGTGGAGTATAGCCAAGCGGAGGTGTTTGGGTATGGCAAGCAGCAGAGATGGGCCGTCTGGATGGAAGTTATGCCGGTATAATGTGCCATTCTGGAGTACGAACGAGCGATAGGATCGGTTCGATGGGGAGGAGTCGAGGCGCTCAATGATAGCTCGTAGGGCTGCATCACGGCGTTGCTCGTCGGCTATGTGGTTCAGTTGAGAAACGGAGCACACGCAGGCGTCGTTGTCAGGTATGGTGGCCGATGGGCCAACTGGATAGCGAGAAAGGCAATCGGCGTCCTGGTGCAGGCGTCCAGACTTGTATATCACAGCAAAGGTGTATTCTTGCAGTCGCAGAGCCCAGCGACCAAGTCGACCTGTAGGATCTCTTAAGGATGAAAGCCAGCAGAGCGCGTGGTGGTCGGTGACGACGGAAAAGTGAGTGCCATATAAATATGGGCGGAATTTTGAGACCGCCCAGACAAGAGCAAGGCATTCTCGCTCCGTGATCGAATAGTTACGCTCTGCAGGTGTAAGGAGGCGGCTAGCATACGCGATAAACGCGGTCGTGTCCCTGTTGGCATTGGGCGAGAACGGCTCCGATACCGTGACCACTGGCATCAGTTCGGACCTCAGTTGGGGCAGATGGGTCAAAGTGGGCCAGGATAGGGGGCGTCGTCAAAAGTGTTATGAGGTGAGAGAAGGCGGCAGCTTGAGTGGACCCCCACGAAAATGGAACGCCTTTCTTCAAAAGATCGGTAAGTGGTTGGGCGATTGCCGCAAAATCTTTCACGAACCGCCTAAAGTAGGAGCAAAGTCCCACAAAGCTCCGGACATCTTTGGCGGATTGGGGTATTGGGAAACTCGTGACGGCACGAATTTTCTCAGGGTCCGGTCTCACACCAGAAGCATCGACAAGGTGGCCCAGCACGGTAATCTGTCGGCGGCCGAAGTGACACTTCGAGGAGTTCAACTGGAGGCCAGCTTTGCGGAAGACGTCGAGAATGGCCGACAGACGCTCAAGGTGGGTCTCAAATGTAGGTGCAAATACGAGGACGTCGTCTAGGTAACACAGGCATGTTGACCATTTGAATCCGTGTAGCAGAGAGTCCATCATACGTTCGAACGTGGCGGGGGCATTGCATAGACCGAAGGGCATAACCTTGAATTGGTATAGGCCATCTGGAGTGATGAAGGCGGTCTTTTCTTGGTCTTTCTCGTCTACGGCAATCTGCCAATAACCAGAACGAAGGTCGATGGATGAAAAGTAGCGTGCGCCGTGGAGACAATCGAGGGCGTCATCAATACGTGGTAAAGGATACACGTCCTTTTTGGTGATTCGATTTAGATGCCGGTAATCGATGCAAAAGCGCCATGTGTTGTCCTTCTTTTTAACCAGGACGACGGGTGACGCCCATGGGCTTGATGAGGGCTCAATAATCCCTTTAGTTAACATCTTATTCACTTCAGCTTGAATAATCTGGCGCTCCGACGCGGACACGCGATACGGTCGACGGTGAATGGGAGCAGCATCACCGGTGTTGATGCGGTGCTTTACAAGAGAAGTTTGGCCGAGTGGTCGGTCGTCAAGGTCGAAGATGTCACGGTAGGAAGCTAGAAGGCGTGCGAGAGCGGCTGTTTGCTCTGGGGGAAGGTCAGGGTCGATCATGGGACGTATTGACATGTCGAGGCATGTGGCATCGAGTGGGCGACAAGAAAAATTGGTGCATGCGTCGGCTGCGAAAGTGGTGACGTGATCATCGGCTAAGGACCGCAACGTGGCGATTAGGATGCCTTCAGGGAGGACTTGCTTTGTGAAGCCGAAATTTATGACGGGTAGACGGGTCCGGTTGGAGGCTACAGTTACGATGCAGTGAGGGACGGTGACGTCTCGTGCCAGTAGGACATCAGGAATCGGTGTGACGATGTAATTCCCATCCAATACGGGTGAGGTCGTGGCGAATTCGGTGAATGTGAGGGCTTTAGGCGGTAAGCGGAGGAAGTCTGTGGCAGAAAGGCCGTGTTGAGGTTCAGGGTGAATATCCGGCTGAAGAGGAAGGTCTAAGCAAAGAGTACCAGCGGAACAGTCGATCAGAGCAGAATGGGTCGACAGGAAGTCCATCCCTAAGATGAGGTCATGAGGACAGTTCTGGAGCACCGTGAATAGAACAGGAATGTAACGGTCGGCGATGCTTATGCGAGCCGTACACATGCCAATGACAGGAACAGTGCCGCCATCGGCCACACGTACAGCTTCGGTAGCAGGAGGCGTGAGTACTTTTCTTAAGCGGCGACAAAGATGAACGCTGATTATGGACACATGAGCGCCAGTATCGACTAGTGCCGACAGAGAAATACCGTCCACGTGTACATCGACAAGATTTTTGTTCGTATGAAGCGTCAATGGAGGGTTTGGTTCAGACAGGGATGATGCAGCACTACCTCCAGGGCTGCACTGTCTAGTTTTCCGTCGGGTACGATGAAAAGTTAGGCGGCGAGTGATGGCGGCGTGGCTGGGGCGACGGGGAACGACGGCGTTGAGGGGACGGAGAACGAGCAGGAAGGCGGCTGTTAGACGTGTCGAAAGCAGGGGCGGTACGGCTGGACGAATACCGGCGAAGATCTTCATATGGGCTATAAGGTGCGAAAAACTGGCTCCTATGTGGCGGCGTCCAGGAGGCACGGCAGTAGCGGGAGACATGTCCAACGCGGCGGCACCGGAAGCAGATCGGTTTGTCGTCAGGAGTTCGCCATTCCGCCGGGTTGCGAGATCGTGGAGCAACAAATGGGTCACGTCGAGGTGGATTAATGGGAATTGGTCTGGAGGAGGGGCAAGAGATGGGGCAAGCATCAGGGAACCCGCGGTTGGCGAATTCTTGTCGTACGACCGCCTGAATAACGGAGATCGCGGGGGTTGTCGGCATCGTATGTTCGAAAGAAGTGGGCTGAAGCGGCGCTGGACTTGCTGCTTCAAGTTCCCGTCGAACGATACGCGTTACACTCTGCTCAAAGGGCGGTGTGACGGTAGAATCGGAGCAGGTGGACGTAGCCGCCGTGTTTGGCAACCGAGAAAAAGGAGGGCGCACCCGACGGCTTTTTGCTGTTTCGAAACGGCGGCATTCTTGAATTACACGGTCGATGGTCGAGACGTTAGTGTACACCAGCAAATTGAAGGCGTCGTCCGCGATCCCCTTCAAAACGTGTCCAACCTTTTCAGCCTCAGACATCGCCTCGTCTACTTTTCGGCAAAGAGCGAGAACTTCTTGGATGTATGACACATACGATTCAGTTGGCGACTGGACACGGGTAGCCAGCTCCTGTCGTGCAGCTGCGTGGCGACCGGTCGGGTCCCCAAAGATGTCACGTAGCTTCTCCTTGAACGTGTCCCAGCTGGTGAGTTCGGACTCATTTGTCTCGTACCAGACACGCGGGGTTCCGTCCAAGTAGAAGAGAACATTAGCGAGCATCATGGTAGGGTCCCAGCGGTGAGTTTGACTGACCCGTTCATAAAGGCGAAGCCATTTGTCGACGTCGAGGCCAGGTTGCGCAGAAAATGTCCCGGGATCACGGGGTGTTTGGACGGCGACAAAGGTTGTCGGAGAAGCCGCAGATGGTGACGCGGACGCGTTGTCACTGAAAGCCATGGCGGGAGGCTGGAGGATGCGGCCACTGCGGAGCTGCGTGGTGAGGACGGGGATCGTTCCACCTCCACCAAATATGTTACGTGAGTAACGAGACAAAGTATTGCGAATATATTCGAAAAATATATTTGCAAGAGCGGTTGCAGCACTGGCCAGTCTGGCTCCGAGCTCGAGCAGCCAGCGACCCTCATCTTCTTCGTCGGGCGCACACGCGCATTCGCACTATGGTTTGTGGCAGCCTACAGGTAGCAATATTATACGACTGAAACAAACGCGAACAGCGGAAAGCATTACCTGTGGCGTGTCTGGGCTTTGATAAGGCAAAATTTGTGCTGTAAGCTGGCGTAAACGTAGCCCTGAAATCTGGCTCCAACCTAAGCTCATTCACCACATCTGTATCAATTGCCAATCTCGCCAGGCACTCGGAACACACACCCGGGGCAAAAGTGTCAGCCAGAACAAAATTTCAAAATGCTACGGTGACGCCGGTCGAAATGACATATATATTCTCTTAGTGACAGTCAAGGCATGTCGCAGTTCGACCGAGTCGAAAGTCATGCTTTCCGCACCGTTCACATCTATTTGCATCGCGATAGTGGGCTGTTACAGTTGTACTAAACATGCGCGGTGCGTGCATCCACGCGTGAGTCGTAATACGTATATCCTAATATTGACATGCGGCCTGCGAATGAGTACGGCAATAGTTTTGTGCCACATACCACAGTCATACTGCACGCAAATCACTGCTGTGAAATGGAACAGCTTGAGTCGCGCCTGAATTAACGCAAAAAGTATACTTACTCGTACACTTCGCTGGGCTCGTAGTTTTTCCTGCTGAATGCGATTATATCCTAAGTCGGCGGAGTGTTTTTGGTTGTGGGTGGAAATCCGTGCTATCGCAAAACACCGCACCGGCACGATTCCCGCGATGCGCTGTGAACTTCACAGGCAGTGCTCAGTAATCTCTTCCTCTTGCGTTGGTGGTTGTCGCATCAGATGACGGCGCAGTGGTACCCAGATGTCATTCCTTAAGCGGGGCGTAGCAGGAACAGGGGCTGTTTCGCATTTTGAACTCCCGGAGCCACTGCATGCCATACTAGTGAGGCGCGCCTTGGCAGTTCTAAACAAGTTATGGCGTCTCTGGGAGCGAGGGTATACCACCAAAGCCGCCTGCGTGCGAGATAGGCGTGCTGTCGTCTATACCTTTTCTGTTTGTTTGTTTTTCCTTTCTGTAGCTTAGGAGATCTCAAGTCATGCGTCCATCTGTTGCTTTTTTCTCTTTTTTTTTCACCGAAGCATTGCATAGTGAATGTGAATGAAATTATATGTAGTCATTAAAGGCGTGCTTCGGGTAGAAATTCACCTTCTCTGTTATGTCTTCTGAAATCATTTCTGTATTTATCATTAATTGTACGAGTATTGATTAAGCTATAGCACTCCTACTTTTTTTTTCTTTTCACGCGTCTATTTCGCTCTTCGCTTTCTTTCCCATCTTTCTTTCCCAATCCCCTTTGCCTTAGTGCAAGGTAGCAAATCGAATGCCCCCATTTTTGGCTAATTTTTCTGCTTCCCTTATTTTATTCTCTCTCTCTCTCTCCTTGTCAGCTCTCCAATATTAGATAGCGCAGGAAAAATTATAATAAATTGTCAACTTGGTTACCAGTATCTCTCTCTCTCTCTCACACACACACACACACGCACACGCACCCCCTCCTTACACACACCGACGCACACATTTAGATTTGCCACATTATTACATTATTGACTGCACCCATTGTTTCCTTTTTCTTTCAGGCCAATGTGTTAAGGTTTTTTTTGTACTTGAAAGATAAATTTTCTACGAGACAAAAAAATGGGTGGCCGACCGGTGGCATTCCAATGGGCGTCAACCAAGCCGTACGTGGAAATCAACGAGGCGCTTCTTCACTGGGACCGCTGAGCCGGTGCTTCAGTCTCGGTGAAGGGACGTTTGTTGTGATGCGAGCAAACGTATAGGATTGAAGTGAGCGCTGAAGCCTTCCGAAGTAGATTCCCATGTTTCGGACTTCAAACGAGCTCGTCGGACTTGTTTCCTTCCTGTTGGTTCTAGATAGAAGGAGCACAGCCATCTCACCATCCGCGCCGGCGGTGGAGACGACGACGAGGGATGTAGTAGTTACAAGTATGTCGGTGAGTACCGAAAGTGAAATCAATTCCCCTCGGATGTTGACAGACCGAAGGACCGCGCTGTGAGAGTGTTTTCACGTCTCGTTGATCACGCAGTGTTCTCTACGCCGGGATCCCTCCCAGCCAACGTTGACGCGATCGGCTCCCGCGCACTCGCTTTTGCTCGACTTGGAAGTTTCCATTTTTGCTGTTGCCGCGTGAGTACATGTTCTTGGAATTTGAAGCTTTGCGCTCTTTGATCGGTGGGCCAGAAGTCTATCCGCCGAGTGCCTCTGGGCAGCAACGAAGACGGTTTGTGCATCGTTTTCACCACACCATGGTGAAGATGATGCTCTACTAACTCGCTATGCCAACGCTGACTGACTGCCTAACCAGAGCAACACGCCTTAATATTCGGCAATTATTTTGGTTTCCTTCGAGGCTGCCGTCGTGTCTGCTAGTTCTGCAGATGTCGCATCAGATTATACCTTAGTGCCTGCGTGCAATGCAGGGGTCCGCGACGGCAAGTGAGTGGCTTGAACTTAGATTTAACTTTCCTCGTAGCATTAGCATCATAGTGAGCCCTTCTTTCTTATATACTACCAAAAACTTAGGAAGTGCCCTATTCGTAGTGGTGTACAATCGCTCGTAAACTAACGTTCCTTGTAGTTTTGGACAACAAAAATTATATTTATTGATATTGAATAATACAATTTTGTAAAGCTTAGAGCTTATACTTTTCAACGTATTCAGCGTTAAGATCAATATAATCTTACGCGTGTTGTAAAATATTCTTCATGCCGAATGGGTATAACTCTCCTCCCGAAAGGCGAAGGGAGCTTTAAACCTTATTTTGCAGCTCTTCTCTGATTCTGAAGTACGTCTCACCCACGGTTTATTTTTTGTTGTTGTTGTTCAGTTATGGGAAGGTATTGTAGTTTTTCGTACCTGGAAGGGTCCGTGACAGTATCTCATGCAAATTTGTTGATGATGTCGTTTGTTAAACGGTATATATGAGGATGAGCATCGCCCTGCTGAAAACGCACTGCCGTCGTGAGCCTGCTTCTTTTGTTCTGAATCACGTAGAGAAAGCTTTTAAGCGTCTCACAGCAGTGGTTATTGATTGTGATACCGGCAAATCATGGATGATAACCGCAATATCCTCTCCTTTCCATGAAAAGCATTCGGTATTCCTTTGTCACCGGACAGTTTTGTTTGAACTTGCGCAGCTTCGGTGACTTTGGATGTTCCCACTGACAGGAGTGTTTCGTTTGCGGCATCGTATACATTCGCATCACATGCATTCTGGGTTGCATCATACGCTCGTACATTTTTCTTCATAATATTTAAATGTTTTGGAATAAATGTTCAATTATACAGTGTTTTTGTTTTTGTTTTGCACACAAATAACGAATCAATGCAGAAGAAGCGGGTCGAAGCTCCGTCTCTAATGACTTTCAAGCCAAGACAGCATCGCGGACACGTGCTGAAGCGGTGACAGTGGGAAGGGGAACAGAGTTACATGCCAGTGTTGCAAGATTCCGCTGAATAGTGTTCCTTGTGACGGCAGTGCCTTGGGAACCGTCTTTCACTGACAACCCTCGGATAATATTGATAAGAACCCAAATCGGGACGCTGAAGCGTCATCTTGTGTGCTTAGGAATTAGCCTCGAGGACATACCGTGGCACCACCTACGTAATTACGCCACTCTTAGGATGCCGGGTCGTGTTGTCTGCTAGAACACCACATTTTCGGCGCTTTTGCCGTGGACATCGTACGTGCTTCCTTTTGTTTCGAAGCTCTGTGCTTAAAGATGCAGTAAGACCTGATAATACGGGCAAGCAAACTACAAATCGGTGCCCCCGGTGGCACTCTCGTGTGTAATTTTTATCTTAAAATTGCGACTAAGAAACAGTGCAGCCATTAGAGACGATGCAAATGGTGTCGCGAAAGCAAAGCTGTCGTATTTCCCAACAACTACCCTATCTGTGATGTCAAACGATTGCAGTGCTGCCCTCTCCAGAGGAGGCCCCTGCGGCCAATATTCACTTCCAGGAGCTTCAGTGACTCCGTACGCTTCTCACTGTGCCAAATCATCATTTCAAGATAGAAGGAAAGAAAACCAGAGAGAAGAAGAAAAAACAATGAGTTAACCAGTTTGGCGTAACTGGTATACTACTGGGCACAGGGAAAAAGGATGGGGGAAATTAAGAAGGGCCAAGAAAGAGAGAAACAAAGAAAGAAAAGAGTAAAGGAAGGAGGAGAGCACGTGTGCACGAACACACACACACACACACACACACACACACACTTGACAGTATCTCAGTGGCTTCATTTGTTGAAGACATTTCAAACTTACATCAGATGGTAATTACTAGCAACATTTGTCTGTCGTCAAGACGACCATGAGCCACTAGGATTTATCGTCTCTGCACAGCCTTGTGAGGACAATGGCAGAAGATATGCTCCAAAGTCTCATGCGTGCCGCAGGCGTCGCAAAAAGCGTTGTCGGCAATCTCTATACGAAGCGAAAATGACCTTGTTGAAGCCGCTGTTATCCATTATTGGCATAATAAAATGGCGTCTCTTCGATGGAGTCCAGCTGATGTTTAATACCACAGTAACACGTCCAGGTGTGGTTGCCGACAGTTTTGGTTCTTTGTCATCTTGTAAAGCTAGCAGCATTATAGGCATGTTCAATCAATCAATCGACCAATCAATCAATCAATCAATCAATTATGATTTATTTTCAGTTTCAAAGGCATTCAGTGGAGCTTGGTGGGTACAAAAAAGGCATAAATTGCCAACCTTACCAACCACGCCGCTGTCAGTGGGCCACTGAGAGGTTTTCGCGACGCACCTTGTCATTTCAATAATGGACAAACACAGTGATGGCCAAAATTCAGTGACTTCAAAATAGCCTTACAATTTCTGTTGGCAGTCCTTCGACATGGAATGTACGAGAAATTGATATCCGATATCATATACCTCATTTATCTGTCGCCTGAGAAAAAACAACAAGTGACATTTGACAAAAAAAAGCCATCATTAGGACTTCTATGCAAGCAGGAGTATTCGTTGTACGGTGCATTAACTCTGAACAAGTAATTGGTGTGGTGTGCAGAGATGTAAACTTGACTGAAAGAAGGCACCTTCTGTTTGAGTTAAGCTGGTTGACATGGAAGCAGCTTGCATGTCGGTGGAGAATAAAATCGGGATTCAATACTTGATGTGTTTCGAGTCCTTATTTCTAGTTTCGGCTTCTCGCTATTTACGATTTGTCGTACACCGACAATTTCTTGTCCTCAGTTTCATGGTTATTTCGAGGCGATGTCACTGCGGGATGTTTGAGTGACGCACAGGAAATTAGTGAGAACTCACGTTTGTAGCTTTAGCACCAACGTGAAAGAAATCAGACTCCGTAAGCCTTGTTCAAACCGTCATTAAACATAGCGTAGAATAATGCTTACATGGTATAGTAGTAAAACGTGTTCGTCACTGCTGATTGCCCAAGCTTTCACCTCCTTTCGATTTAAAAAGAAGATGGAGATATAGTCCTAGGATGCACGGCCCTAGTCAGATACTTTGTACTGTTCGCCAAATTATTATATCAAGGTGTTTAATTATCGTGATGAACAAATGATCAACTAAAACCACACGGAACACTCAGCATGAGAAACCTCGTAGGAGCATAAAATATGACGAAAATTTGTGTTCTTAATAAAACTGAAAGAAGCAATACAACTTTTGTTTACAATAAAAGATTTATCTTATGCAAATATCTAAAAGCAACGATCTCGCTACAGTTTATTGTGCAGAGCAATTTATTACTGTCCTCATCTCGAATGTTTTGCACTGACGCTTACACTAAAAGCATGTCACAGTCATCTTCGAAAAGTGGTGCTGATCTATACATCAGTATTGTTTACTTAATATGGGCGCAACAATTTCGCTCACCATACCTCTCCTGTGACAACCTTAGGCACCTCCGCCACCTGCTTCATCTTGCTATTTTGTTGTAGTACGTATACTGGTGCAATGAACCATGCGCAAGTAACGTCGATGTCTAAAGATGAGCGATCGATCAACAGACTTCCACCATCGATAAAAGCCACGAACCTAATTTGTGTGCTTCCTTCAAGCACAGTTATTTTTAATGCCACCTCTACGTCAACAATTCATTCATAGGAGAACGCTATGACCCTCGTTCTCAGCGCTCTGACGCGAAGGGCATGTATATTAGGGCTTTAAAGCCTGTGAACAAAGTACCTCTTTTAAAATTCTGATCGCTTGTGTGAAAATTAGAGCAACTACAGTCTTTTTTGCGTACACGAATAAATTAATTGTGGTAATCTGAAGAGAAGTAATGCAGTATCAAATCACAACAGCGACCATTATTATTTCTCGAAAGGTGGAGAACAATTTATCCTGTACAAGTAGCAGACATGCAGAGTAGCAGGACAGGGATGGTGTAGGTTGCGTGTGGATCTAGCCATGCAAGGTATCCAGGTAATTAATCTCACCGGCCGGTTTCATGATTTCACCAAGTGCTTTGAGCTTTATTATTTCTCAGAAGTGAAGTGGTAGTGCCGTTCGCGCGATAACTCGTAGGCCACAGGTATGTGCATTGTTGCGTCACGCTGCACTGGCATTTTTGGAGCAGACACACAAGCTGCAGAACTGAAAATAAAATTCGGCTTCTCAGTCAATACGAAAACTGCTTATATCGATATGTTAGGTCATTGTTCGAATGTTTTTAAATATAAGTGAAATGCCTGCTCTAATATGCGGATATGAACATTCTGAGCGGTTGGTTAAATAATTTGAAGAGGACACTCAAAGATGATAATAGTAATTGTTCGTGTTTAACCATCATTTGACTATAAGAGAAGCCGTAGCGGATAGCTTCGGAAAGTTTCACCACCCTCAGGGGGTTTTCTAACGTGCACCTAAATCCAAGCACACAAGCTTCAAAAATTTGTGCCTTCAGCGAAAAACAGAACTTTGGCCCTAAAACCTGTGGGTCATCAGCTGACTGCCTTAGCCACTAGATCATTGGGGTTGGGCAAGAGCAGAATAAAAAAAAGCCATCAAATGTTAGCAAGCAGTGTTAAAAGCAAAAAAGAAATCGAAAATAAATGAACAATCTAAATTTACCTACATGGACCTGGGACCAAGTATAAGATTAACTACCCGTTCCCACGTTTGGTTAATGGTATGTAATAGGGCTCAGCGAAATTAGTTAGACAAGTGAGGTTTATACATTGCTGAAGAACGGACGCGTCTTTTGCTACTATGGATTAGTTCTAAGTTTTTTTTTTAGTTTTTAAGAGCCTGCCCATGCTTAGTTGAAAACAAATAAAAGGACACAAGTTACAACTAGCAAAAAGGAAACCGGGTGAGACAATCGCCTGCAAATTATGCAAGGCTAGATCCGCCAACTACCTACGACATTTTAATCCTAATCCTAACTCTATGAATTAGTTCACAGAAAAGAAAAGGAGGTGGGGTTTTTTATACACAACAACATCGATGTCAACTATAGAGGGATACTATAGCATCAGATTGAGGGTGGTAAGAATCATAACTAGGTTAACAAAAGGTACAAAATGAAGGTTGTACAGGCCTACGCGATGAAATTGAGCCATGATGATCATTTGGCTGAACGCTTTATGAAGACGTACAGTAAGCCATTAATGAAGTAAAGACACAGTACACTGTATTGATGGGTGACCTTAATGCCAAAGCAGGCAAGAAACAGAGGCCGGTGGCCGTGCAGTACGGAAACACGGCATATGTTCCAGAAATACCTGAGGGAAGGAATCAGCAAAATTGGCAGAACGTATTAGTTTTGCGAATCTTGAATACCTTCTTCAGAAAACAGACTAATCGTAAGTGGACGTGGCGAAGTCCTAATGGCGAAACTAAAAATGAAATAGACTTCATTCTGTGCGCACACCCAGGCATTGTACAGTACGTGGAAAAAGTTAGCAAGATCCCATGCAGTGACCATAGAACAGTAAGAGCTCGTATTCACCTAGATTTAAAAAAAAATGAAATGCCTAAAGTTATACGCAAGAAGTCAATTCATGAGCTAGCGGCAAGAGGAAAAGTACAGGACTCCAAATTTCACTTCAGAATATATTCAGGGTTCCAAACGACGTAAACGACGTCAGCGTTGACACAGCAAATCCTAATCTTACTATAGTATTATCAAAAAGCGTGCGATGGAAGTCGGAGGGAGAGTCGCCACACAGGACATTGGATAGCTATTTCAGGGGACGCGAAATTACATTGGGAGACGAAGAACTATGAAAGCGTTAAATGCAACCGACAAAGTAGAGCTAGTGGAGCTTTCGAAGTTAATTAATAGGTAGCCGACATCAGAAGGTGCAGCATGGAGAGAATTGATGAGGCTGTAAAAAGCCACAGAAGCCTGAGCAGCACGTGTAGTACTTTGTGCAAAAAGGAAAGAAAAGAACGCCCACACGGAAGTAACCGCGAATGAAACAGCCAGCCTATAGAGCTGCTCTCATGGCGATCGATGGCGCCATCTATCTGGCTACGTCTGCCTCCCCACATCCCCTTCGTTCGTTGCCGAGCTCGGCGCTGTAGCTGCCTCTTCACTTGCACCGTCCCAGCTGCCTGAAGATGAAGAACAACCATCGAACGCAGAAATAAAACGAAGACCTGGCAGCATGGAGACGAAGTGTTGGGTAGGAACAAAAAGCGGGTATTTTTTGACAGCCAGGAGTAAACGACGTGTAGGAGGACGAAAGCGAAAGCGGGCGGATCAAAACAAGGACGGGAAACCGGTGATAAACAGCGAGAAATGACGGGGGAGGGATGCGAAGTGGCGAAGAAAGAAAGATGCAGCGAGAGAAGACGCTGAACAAGTAGTGAATCGAGAGACGCCGGTCGAGATGCGAAAAGAAAACAGGTACGTACATACAGTATCCATAACAACTAATGTTTCCGAGGCGTGACAGAAAAGCCGATAGAGCATCTGCCGCTGCAACGACGTCGTCGACGTTGCTGGGTGTCAATTCGTATCTGTAGCAATTGAGGCACCGTGAAAAATGCCTCGCCCTACTATCTTCATTGCTTACACGAGTCCCAACCACCCGGGAAGAACACAATGGCCGCAAAAGGCGGGAGCGTTCCTGTCGTTTGAAGGGCGTCAAAAAAAAAAAGTCACTGGCAGATTTTTTTATTCTTTCGTAGAGAAACGCCCAGCGTAGACTTTTTCTCCCATATGTTTTTTCCCTGTTAGGTAACGTGTACGGCGCTGTTGTATTCATGCTTTTTTTTTTCATTGCGTATGTGTAGGCCTTCATTTTCGAATATCTGCTAAGCCTTATGACCAATTCTTTCGACGCGTCGCCTATCTTGCCATCCCTAAATAGACCCTCGTAAACGAAATTGCCAGAACATCAAGCTTTTCGAAGCTGAGGTAGTTGTAACTGCAACAAAATAAGCCACCGTATGAAGCGAGAACGTAATTTGCCGAGAAAATTAGGAAATTTTGGATCTCGATTCAAGACGCCTCCGCCCGGAAAGCGGGCTCCAAGTGACGAAGTGTATAAGAAACTAACTAACTGCATAATTTTTAATGCTAGCTCACAGTTTAGCAGTAAAGCCGATAAATTTAAAAACACCGAGAGTAAACTACGACGTTTTTATTTGTCTTCAGGCATCGATCAGGCAAATACGGGAACCCGCGCTCATCGCCTCATGACTTCTGAGCCTATATTAGGGTTTGACAGGCTCTAGCGTCCATAGTGCCACTACCAATAACAAGCAGCTATTGTAGGAGAATCAATGCTGTCATTGAGGCTCAGAAAAGAAGATGAGAGATCGAAATGTAGGAACACGATCCCCTTTGATTTGTTTTTTCTTATTTGGGCCACTGTTTTTTTAATTTTTGATTTTCTTGAAGCTATCTTTTGTCAACGTCTTTCTGCTCCACTGAACCATGCAAACGAAAAATATCTGCTGTCGAAAAATGAGAACAATAGAGTATGTTGTCTTTATTGCCTACTTGTCTTCGGCTCGTTGTCGACTCGCGTCTTATCTCTTTTTTTTCTGCCTTCATTTTTCTTCGTGCCCTTCCTCTTGTATTTCTTTTTGCGTGCTATTTAAGGTAAAAGGGTTTGCACTGAGAGTCTCTAGACCAGTCTTCTATGCGTCAATGTCTCAGAAAGAGATTGCCGGAAAAACTTTGAAACAAAACCATGTCACTTTTGTGGAGCCCCGTGGTCCTTCTTACAACAACATAATTTCCTGCTTACTATTGGCAGTCAACACTCCTCCCAACTGCCACCCATGCATACTTGGCAAGTGCCGTAGAATCATCTCACGCATTAAGGAGGAAGCCTTTTAGATGACTCAGGAAACGAGAAAATGGATTTTTGGCGTCTCGGGGCATCGGCTTCTACGAGTGGTGCAAAGCATCATAAAGTAATGAAATCCCCCTATGACGTCACCATGACACCACCTGATGACGCCATTGTATGCCGCCGTTTGTTTTTTAAAGGTTAACCGATCACGCAGTTAAGGCAAAACCGGGTAAAGTGCTCGGATCATTAAACGCCTCCAATTCAGTAGGCATTGCAGAAGGCTTTCCGAGATTGGCGGAGGAACATGAAGTCATCTACTGAGAAGAAAGGGAAGACCATTGTCACGTTCGTGCTGTCTCAGGTCAATGCATATCATACCCTATGAGTTTTCAAAATCACCAGTCGTGAGATAGAATCTAGACTTGATTGATTGATTTGTGGGGTTCAACGTCCCAAAACCACCATATGATTATGAGAGACGCCGTAGTGGAGGGCTCCGGAAAATTTGACCACCTGGCGTTCTTCAACGTGCACCCAAATCTGAGTACACGGGCCTACAACATTTCAGCCTCCATCAGAAATGCAGGCCCCACAGCCGGGATTTGATCCCGCGACGTGCGGGTCAGCAGCCGAGTACCTTAGCCACTAGATCACCGTGGCGGGGCGATAGAATCCAGACTTTGTTGATCTATTGTCCACGAGATCGAGTGTAGTCACTGCCTTGCGGCTACTGGCTCAAGCGCCCAGTGTCGGTTGCTATCTGCATCGTCTGCTAGACAGACACGTCATGTTTGTATGGGTGTGTATGTGATACACGTCCTGTAGGGTTGTTTGTTTCAATCTGGTAGCGCATGTTTGCCTGCTTGTTCCTACGCCTAGGAACAGCATGCATCTGACTAGGCTTGCCGCTTCTGCCACTACTTCAGCAATGAATCATCCTCCTGGCTTCGTCCTTCTGTCGCGGGATCATCACACAACGGCTCAACTGAAGCACTACGCCCACTGACCCGATGGGGCAGAGAGAGTGACGAGTCATGGGATAAGTCAGATGGACATGGCTGACGAGGAAGTATTAGTCGCGCTAGCCAGAGCAGCGGCGGTAGCAGACGCAGTTGGTCACGCGTTCGTTTGAAGGACAAGAGGAAACATACGGTGAAACTCGTTTGACTAGGTTAGTAAAGCTTTCACTTTCAAAAAATGCGTATGCGTATTTGTTCCGACGGTGCTGTAAACACGTTGCACATGGACATGGGCTCTTTCGCTTGTTTGTTTTGTATACACAAGACCAACGAACAAGAAACACGGAAGTAGTTCCGTTGAGCTGCATAAGGCTTAGAAGGTGGAATGCTACGTTTATTCGAGCAAATGAAATAACAAAAAAACACGTCATATAGTACGAAAGCGCAGACAATCAAGTAGGGCAAGCTTCCGTTTTATTGGCAGACTGCGGTTTTCCTCACTAGTACTAGTAGCATTGGGTGGGCTTCATACGTCGATTCAGCAATAAAGAGAGCAGCTAGTAATCAGGCTACCAGGATACTTGTAGGACGCCTGTCAACGCATTCTATTCGCTGATAATCGGCTCAAATGAAGCACCGCTGCGCGCATTTCTTTATCCTTGCCAACTTTTGATTCTGATATGGAGTAGGAATGCATTTAGGTGGTAATGCCAGCTTGTCTTTTGAAGTGGGCTTCCGGTTTCAAAAGGCTAATTTAGTGTACCCCCGGTAATTTGATGAGTCTCGAAAATTGCACTCAGGTATAGCACAATGAATGTAGGTCCGTCAAAGCGGTACGACTAATCTGTACGTAAAGCTCGTACGTTACGCAAGACTGCCGCAAGCTGCAACTAATGAAACCTTCCTCGGTAATGCTTTTCAGGAGGGGTATTTTGCAGCTCTGACTATATAATTTACTAAATATTTGGGGTTTCCGCATCCTGTGATTAATTACCAATTGGGCTAATTTGGACTTTCGTGTTTTTTCTGTGAAGCCCACCCAAGAAGTACATCTAGCGATGTCTCTGCTTTAAAGGTAATTATTTTCGTTTAGACAGATTTAACAGCGCAAAAAAGGAAGGAACTTCTAGAGAGGAAACACACACACACACACACACACACACACACACACACACACACACCACACACACAGCGCTGTGCGTTTCTTCTCTAAAAGTTTCGTCTTTTTTGCGCTGGTAAGTCTGTAAAAATATTCATAAACCAACTCACCCAAGCTTCAGTTTTAGCGAAGAAAATTATTCTCGCTTTCAAGTTTTATTCGTTGTCACTTCTGTGACACAAAAACCTACAGGTCGACACGCCTGTTTTCAGTGCCATATCAAAAACAAGGACATTTCAGTATCAAAATTGTCATATTAGCTGCACTCAAAGTACATTATTGCTTGCAATGAAGTAGCCATAAGCACTGAACGATTCGTCGCTGCAGTTCAAAGGAAACGTTTACAAAGTCTTTTATGTTTATTTTCATTTGCCTTTGTCTCGTAACTACGGTAATACAATGGTAATCTCAACTTAAACTTAATGATATCTACGCTTTTGTTAACTCTTTTGCGTGGTAATTTGATATGGTTGTATTTACACAACTAAATATAGTGGCAGCACTTCTCAACCCACACCAAGATGTAAACTTATTACTTTGTTTATATGTGAAAGTGACAATAACTAATACCCCAATAACCGAAAGTTGCCAAGAAATTATATTGAAAAGAGACTAGTTGTCACATGCCCGACAAGTGTATCTATAGCACTGATTTGTACTGCTCAATAAGGGATCACGAAAGCACGCTATACTGTTTTCTATTTCATGACAAAATAGGCAGAGCATTGTGGAGGAACAAAAATGGTGAAGCAGTTCACGCGCGCCGTGAGGCGTCACCTCGTATCCGCGGGCAGGGCTTAAGTCTTCATCCCGAATGAGGTTCGGCTGCTACCAGAAAACACCATCCATTTCACTAGACATTCTTTCCACACATCGGCATCGAACCAAAGAGGGGTAACAGCCCGTAAACACTATCTCGACAAACAATGGAGATCTGACACAATCGAGGCTTCTCCGTGGCAAGCCTCCTCTGTGCGAGTGCCGATCGCCCCCCTAACCCCTTCGCTCGCCCTCAACTCCGGACGCCGACAACCCCGAGCCTGGCGGCTTGAGGGAAAGCCGGCCACGCAAGTCCTCTGGCTGTTGAGAAAACCCCAACTGATAGACGTGTGTTAATCCCTTCACTTCGTTTGACGCCCAGCGAGCAAAGCTTCCCGAGCAGCGACCCCCGCAGATGTCGACGCGCGCTTCAGTCGCCAGCTCCGACGCACACCGCTTCCGTGCACCGCTTCACAGGGCGCGAAATTTCACACTTGACTGAACAGTACCACTAAGCTAGAGAGAAAAAATATTACGATAGCGATACCACTTGGTGATGTAGGTTCTGCCAGGAAGGAAGGAAGAAAGGAAAATAAGAGGAAAAGAATGGCAGGGAGTTAAACAGCCCATAGGCAGCCGGTTTGCTACCCTGCGCATGGGGGATGGGGGAAATGAAATACAGAGAAGAGAGAAGGGAAGAGATAACTTACTGCACATTCAGCTGCACCTGCGCGCACACTCAGTCATAGTCCAGTCTTGTCTTTCGCGGTGTGTGACATCGCTGTTACGGCCGCTTGTTCAAGTCCGTGTCGCGTAGGAATTTCAACAGAGCTTTTGTCGCCTTCTGTTGCATTGTCTTCTCTCGGGCACTTGGTTCTGCCAGAGTGTGTGATTAGATGTATAGAGACCGAAGAGTGCCTCATTTGGATGGGGGCATAGTAATAGTATGTAGAGTTTCATGTCCGCAACCCATGATATGATTGTGATAGGTGCCAGGGTGGCCGGCTCTGGAAATTTCGACCATCGGATGTTCTTGAACGTGCACTGATTAGGCACAGTACACGGGCGTTCCTGACTTTGCTTATATCAAAATACAACTACCATGGCTAGGATCAAATGTGCTATCATTTCAATGGGGCGATAAACGAAATGAATGAAATATCAAATATTTCTCGAATTATTTGTGAATAACGTTAGCATTCACAGTGAGATGTGAATTCAAAGGTAATTTACGCATAGTGAACAACTTCAACGAATATTTTTTTTCTCTCGCTATCCAACGTCTCTACCCAACGAGATATAGCTCTATGTGCCCGCTTTGCAATGTACCGGACACCCTGGCGCACTTGCTTCTTGCATGCCAGTGTATTACCGGACGTAATCTGCAACAACACACGGCTGATAACGAAGCAGGCCGGACGAACGAAGACCTAACCGAAACGTGGGAGGCGAAGCTCGCCAATGAAGGACCTGGAAGACCAAGAACAACTCGTCGCCAGGGCCAAGAGGGCAGTAGAAGCCAGAGAGTTCCTGGACTAAGGAGCCCTCCCACCTCGGGGTGACACCGGGCATTGCTTGTGGCACTGTTTCAAAATAAACGTTTACTTCTCTCTCTCTTCTCTCTCTCTCTCTCTCTCTCTCTCTCTCTCGCTATCCACAAAAGGAACCAAAAGTGTAGTACGCTTTACAGAGCAGGCGTCTAAAATTTTATTTAGAAAGAGGATAATAAATATTAGACCCTACAAAGAGACAAAGACGGACGCAACACGTGCGCCATCTTTGTACTGTTGGGTCATTGTACTTGGTCATCTTCTCTTTACAGTGCCAGGCGTTTGTTGCTGAGATTCTCTAATTAAGTTCAACATCTACCATGGTTCCAACACAGCATTAGGAATCAAAGAAATTGTTCGCAGAATGAGACCTCTTGAGACATATTATGTCATGCAGGATGATAAGAAGGTTTTAAATGTAGCCATGTGAGACGATTAATGCGTCTGACTTACGAGACTAAAGCAAGGCATGCGCGTAGTCATAGATATGACGTAGCTTTCTGTTTATTTTAGTAGCCCGGTGGTGCTATTAGTCTTCATATTATGTTGCAAAGAAACACATTCTGCCTTAATTTTATGAGAGGACACGTAATGTCGATTAGCAAGGCGTTCACCATCGGTGGCGTCGGCGTCCAATGTCAACAGCTTCAATATCAGACATGCAAAAAAAATAATAAACTCGTGCGTTCAAGTCATTCCATGATATGGTCTAACGTGGACTTATCACGGAGGTCATGCAAAACCACGTTACGTGCCGGAAACATTCATACGGGGAGGGGGGTGGCAGAAACTGAAAATACAGGCTGAAAATAGTTTCATGGACGCAATCCACCTAGACGAAAAAAAAAAGAAGAAAGGAAGCCGGATAGGACATCCTCTCTTGTTCCCCCACCCCCTTTTTTTCAGTCTCGGTGGATTGCGTCTTTAAATTTTTTTATTATAAAAGCCCGACAACACGTTCTAGTAAGCTGAAAATACCGCGACTGAGAAGAAAAAAGTAACAAGGCTTACGCTTTGAAGTTGTCTAACACCCCTGTCACTCGGCAAACCTTATGTCATTTATAACGAAAGTCATTCAGTTTGTAATGTCACGTGTGTGCTGTTACAAGGGGAACCTAATGTCATTCAATAAAAACAAAGTTCTTGGCGAACGAAGTGGCGAAACACATCGCATTCAATTTCGAACCGAGTGCAGTCTTGACGCAAGGGACCTTTTAGGGAGATGACTTAACTGACGTATACGTAATGTTTAGAATGCGTAAATGTCTTAATCTTTGCTAGAATAATTTATTGCTGGTTTGATCGCGTAACAGCGCGTGCGAAAGTTTCTTAAACGGAGCTACTCTCAGCTACAGCGCCTGGAGGCCGGCAATGTTTCATTCATGCTCTGTTGTTGTTGTTGCACGTTTCGCAGATGTTGATCGTCCGATTGCACGTGTTTTGGTGATCAAAGTGGTGAGTGCAGGAATAAGCTGCCACCAGCTCATTTCTTCAGTCAGTCGTATTACCACGCTTCAGTTCACTGTACTTAGGCTCGTACTAACACACGTTCACATCGTCGGCCACGTTGGCTTTCGACTGGCTCATTGCTCGACTTCATCGGTGTCGTGCATATGTGGTAAGTTGTGTAAAATGGCTCTTTTCATATTTAGGCCCTACCGCTTTATTGATAAAAATCTACTTTCGAGCATACAAGCATATTACATGCAGCTCTCAATAGATTTTCACTTCTTCCAAATTCATAGCTCAGGAGGGCTAAGGCCATGGCCATCATTTTAAAATGATATATTTTTTCGTCATGTGAAAGCAGGCAGATTAAAATTACTTTATTTATTTATTTATTAGAATACCCCCAGGGCCCGTAGGGCATTACAGAGGGGGTGGGTACAACATTTATAACACACAAGAAAAAAAAGACAAAATAAAGAAACAAGTGTCAGATGCGCAAATTCAGGAAGGCAACATAAGTCAACTAAAAATGTATAAGTAAGAATTCAAGCACATACAAGACAAAAATAGATAATGGAAACTGCGTATAGTTACAAGCATTGCTGAGAAATTGCAGTCTTGAATAACAAAGGGTCTGTTATTGTTACAACGGAAGAGGGAAGGTGGTTCCAATCGGCGGCTGTTTTCGGTAAGAAGGCTGCTGAAAAGAATTTGGTGCGGCAAAACGGAATGGCAACCTTATGCTGGTGATCAATGCGCGATGAGTGGTATGACGGTTGTGAAATGAGGTCTCGCTTCATTGATGGATTGTGAAAAAATATCTTATGAAAAAAATGCAGTCGCGCCAGTTTCCTCCGGACAGTTAAATTGGGCAGGTCAAGGTTAGATTTCATTTCTCATATGCTAGCAGTACGGGAATAATTAGAACTAATTAGAATTAGAAGAATTAGAATTAGGTTACTTTAATGATGTATGATGTCAATGGCATAAGATTTATAGTGCAACAGAGCTAATAAATGAATGCATGAGGCCGTGTAATTTTTTTAGTCGGGTAATATTTCCCTTATCATGCCTAATATTCTGTACAGGTCTCTAAATTATGTATAGTTCTGTGTAGTAGGCTTGATGTGAAGTTGCTCACAGCTCGCATACACAACTAATCGAAATGCTTGATTTGTATTTCAGAGATACTCTTTTTCCAATAGGAGTGCTCTCAGTTGCTTAAGTAATTATGTTATACGATCTTATGTACACTACACAATTGCAGTTTTTCTGATACCGGGGCGCTGTTATAATGAGAAGGACGTGCAGAAATCTGTGTCAAAATGTTTGGGTTTTTTCCCAGCTATCAAAAAAACTAAAGTGACTCGAATCGAAAAATGTGTGACACAAGGCGAATGATAACCTTTATAGAATGGCCACTCCTTGGACACCTAAAAAATTCTATTCCGCGGAAGCTTGGCTGCGAGTGAAATAACCAGTGTGCTAAACAAAGCCTCGAAGCACGTATTTTGACCCCATATCTTAGATAATACATGTGTGTGTGACGAAACTGCTGCAAAAGAAAGAAGGGGTCAATGTTCACGGTTCCGCGTTTTCGTAAGATAGGTGATCACAACTTGAGCTACTACTTATGTCGATATCTTTCTCTTGGTCAACGAGGCAAGAATATCCGAAGAGTGGGTAGACAAAGGAACGTTTGCAAGGTCTTGAGCATACGTTTGCCAGTGACAACATAGGGACCCCAAATGAAACGTTTGCACTCGACAACAATGACCAGTTAATGCCTTCTGCCTCGATGAGGTTTTCTTGCCATTCTTCATTTATTGTTGAGCCACGAATCGACAAGACATCTGCTGCGGCTTTTTTTGTAGCCAGTAAATGTCATATACCAATGACGGGTAGACCTTGTTGTTGTTGCACTCTCAGAAAGTGACGTTGGTTGGCCAAAACAATGCGGCAAAGCACCGGACGCATGAGCAGCAGTGCACGGAACTTCACACGGCGACGCGTGTAGACGTACGCGAGCCACGCCGTTGATGATGGAAGGGGGCACGGAGCTTCGTTCCGGGAGGCTTGGACAGCGTCGGCCTCCTTGACCGACCCTGAGCAAGAGGCTTACAGTGGCGGCTTTTTCCTCGCGCTCGAAGTACTTCTTGACTCTGCGGGACGCGTTCTCGACTCCACCCTAAATACTCCAGCGGGAACGGGCGCTGATTTCCCCCGAGAATACAAGACGGCGCGGCGGTCTAAGGCGTCTCAAAGCGGAGTGCTGGCGAAGAAGCTAAGAAACGAGGCAGCTCAAAAGGAGTAAAAGCAGGAGACGTCGGCCCCGTGAACATCGCATAGTACCGTTCGGTGGAGGAAAGGATGAGCACGGGCGAAGGCTCCTAGGCCTTTAGAGAAGCCAAGGCTCGACTTCGAACAGCTCAATACCACGCGACGTGGACCGGTGCGCACTGCGTAGAGCAGCACCATTTCTCGTGCTCTTTCTTTTTTTTTCTGATAACGAACTCCTCGTTCAAGTTTTCCCCGGCTTTCTTCCCAGGCTTTCGTTTCTTTCTTCGAACAGTCCACGTAGCGATCATTCTTGACGGGTTCCGGCATCTTCTTCCGAAATGGAGGCAGCTTTGCCGTGCCTTTGCGGTGTTTGTTGACTCAACCCATTAAGACAGGTGCTCTTACGAGATGCCTAGGCTCGCAATGACAGAGAGGCGATAGCTTTTCATATTCATGTTAGAATAATGCCATTCATTTGGCGACATTGTTTTACGTGGTCTCCAATTGATGGCCGAATTGTTGGGAACAATAATATTCAATGGCTCCAATTCCAATGGCCGAATTGTTGGGAACAAAAATATTTGATTTAGTTGGCTCTTGATTATGATAGGTATTGTAATTAAACTGAATAAAAGATATAAGATGACGGTAGTACAGGCTTACGCGCCTACATCCAGCCATGATGACGCTTCAGTTGAAAGCTTCTATGAAGACGTGGAATCGGCAATGGGTAAGGTAAAAACACAGTATACTATAGTGATGGGCGACTTAAATGCAAAAGTAGGGAAGAAGCAGGCTGGAGACCAGGCAGTAGGAGATTATGGCATCGGAACTAGAAACGCCTGAGGAGAGCTACTAGTAGAATTCGCAGAACGCAATAATTTGCGGATATTGAATACTTTCTACCGAAAACGAGAAAACCGCAAGTGGAAATGGAGGAGCCCTAATGGCAAAAATAAGAACGAAATAGACTTTATAATCACTGCACACCCAGGAATCGTACAGAATGTGGAAGTGGTTGGCAAGGTACGATGCAGGGACCATAGAATGGTACGGTCTCGAATTCGCCTAGACTTGAAGAGGGAACGACAGAAACTGATACGCAAGAAGCCAATCAATGAGCTATCACTGAGAAGGAAAGTACAGGAATTCAGAGTGTCGCTGCAGAACAGATACTCGGCTCTTAGTAAGGAAACCAACCTTAGCGTAGATACAATGAATGACAATCTAACAAGTATCATTACGGAGTGTGCAGTGGAAGTTGGAGGCAGGGTAGTTAGACAGGACACTGGCAAGCTTTCCCAGGAAACGAAGAACCTAATTAAGCAGCGTCAAAGCATGAAAGTGTCAAGTACAACAGACAAAATAGAACTGGCAGAGCTTTCAACGTTGATTAATAGGCGTAAAGTATGCGATGTAAGAAGGTATAACATGGAGAGAATTGAACACGCTCTGAAAAACGGAGGAAGCTTCAAAGCAGTGAAGAGGAAAGCAGTGAAGAGGGAAACTTAGGATAGGCAAAAGTCGGATGTATGCACTAAGGGACAAAGAAGGCAAAATAACTACCAATATGGATAGGATAGTTAAAATAGCGGAGGAGTTTTACAGAGATCTGTACAGTAGCCGAGACAACCACGACCTTAATACTTTAAGAACTAGCAGTAACCCAGATGACACCCCACCAGTAATGATAGAAGTCAGAGAAGCTTTGGAGAGCTTGCAAAGAGGCAAAGCTGCTGGCGAGGATCAAGTAACATCAGATCTGCTGAAAGATGGAGGACAGATTGTGTTAGAAAAACTAGCCACCCTGTTTACGAGGTGTCTCCTGACGGGAAGGGTACCAGAGTCTTGGAAGAACGCTAACATCATCTTAATACAAAAGAAAGGAGATGACAAGGACGTGAAGAATTACAGGCCGATCAGCTTGCTCTCTGTAGTATACAAGCTATTTACAAAGGTAATTGCTACCAGAGTAAAGAAAACATTAGAATTCAATCAACCAAAGGAACAAGAAGGATTTCGAACAGGCTACTACTCAACAATTGACCACGTTCATACTATCAAACAGGTAATAGAGAAATGCTCAGTGTATAACCAACCACTATGCATAGCCTTCATAGATTACGAGAAGGCGTTTGATTCAGTAGAAATATCAGTCGTCATGCAGACACTGCGGAATCAGGGCGTAGATGAAGTATATATAAACATTTTGGAAGAAATCTACAGGGGATCAACTGCTACCATAGTGCTTCATAAAGAAAGCAACAGAATACCAATCAAAAAGGGTGTAAGGCAGGGGGACACAATCTCCCCAATGCTATTTACCGCGTGCTTACAGGAGGTTTTCAGAAGCCTAGAATGGGAGCAGTTAGGCATAAGAGTTAATGGAGAATACCTTAGTAACCTGCGCTTCGCCGATGACATTGCATTGCTGAGTAACTCAGGGGACGAATTGCAACTCATGATTACGGAGTTAGACAAGGAGAGCAGAAAGGTGGGTCTTAAAATTAATCTGCAGAAAATGAAAGTAATGTACAACAACCTCGGAAAGGAGCAGCGCTTTGAGATAGGTAATAGTGCACTTGAAGTTGTAAAAGACTATGTCTACTTAGGGCAGGTAATAACCGCAGAGCCTAACCACGAGATTGAAGTAACTAGAAGAATAAGAATGGGGTGGAGTACATTCGGCAAGCACTCTCAAATTATGACAGGTAGATTGCCACTATCCCTCAAGAGGAAGGTATATAACAGCTGCATATTGCCGGTACTTAGCTATGGAGCAGAAACCTGGAGACTTACAAAGAGGGTTTAGCTTAAATTGAGGACGACGCAGCGAGCAATGGAAAGAAAAATGGTAGGTGTAACCTTAAGAGAAAAGAAGAGAGCAGAGTGGATTAGGGTACAAACGGGGGTTAAGGATATCATAGTTGAAATAAAGAAGAGGAAATGGACATGGGCCGGGCATGTAGCGCGTAGACAGGATAACCGCTGGTCATTAAGGGTAACTAACTGGATTTCCAGAGAAGGGAAGCGGGTTAGGGGGAGACAGAAGGTTAGGTGGGCAGACGAGATTAAGAAGTTTGCGGGTATAAATTGGCAGCAGCAAGCACAGGATCGGGTTAACTGGCGGAACATGGGAGAGGCCTTTGTCCTGCAGTGGACGTAGTCAGGCTTATGATGATGATGATGATGATGATGATGATGATGATTTAGGGGGCTCTTGCTGACACAAGCAGAAAACAATTAGGGTAGAAAAGAAGCACTCATGCTTTTATGCTTCTTGTACTTTAACAAACTTTCAATAGCTGCGTGGCACAAATTGCCTTTCTAACTGCGCATTTCACCTTCAGCACTCTACGGCAACGCGACCTCGCACACGTGTTACATCCAGTGCAGTAACTTTTGTATCTTTCAATTGTGCTTCCCTGGCTCCAAGAATGTTTTGGCACCATAGAACGTAGCATTACTGGTAAGGGTTCCAAGGTACCATCACTTTATTGCAAATTTCACTACTTGATAGATAGTAAAGAAATTACAATAGAATAAATATAGGAAGTGTACCAATTAACGCGCAGCTAGGATCAAGAGAGATAATGAGAAAGATAGGAAGACAATGCCGGGAGCTAAACCAAGCAACCATCCGCTCTTCACGAGGAGACGGGAACAAAAGCAATTAAAAAATGTGTCTGGATTGCGAATGCGTGCTACTTTGTGTATAGTGCACTCAATCTTGAATAAAAACTACCTTTGTTAAAAATCTATAGTAAAAAGCTTCCGTATTGCTCCCTCGGCATTGAAGAAGCGCATTAGTACGTGGGCACTGTGTAACTGGCACAGGTGCGGGATGAATGTACACGCGCTGTGTACTGTAAACTGGAATGTGCTCCATGGTTTAATCACACCCGTAAAAGCGACGCACGGCGCTTATCTCTAAGTCGGTTTGGAATGACTAAGAATGAGAAGGCAAACAGTAAATCGTGAATTCAACTCTCAAAAACAATCGGTTCGCTAAAGTTGTACTGCCATGAAACCGTTCAAAGCATAATTCAAAATCGACGGTGAGGGTTCATGGAAAACGATCGATAGATGGCGAAGTCTAGACAATTACAACGTCATGACATAATGAAAAAAATGATAAAGCTGCCACGCTGAACTAGTGCTCGATAGCAGTATTAGGGCATACTTTCACTGGCGAGCAGATGATTTGCCCTGTCCCGGACAATTTTTCAGTAGCTCGACAGTCACCGCATTATAGGTGGCAGCTTATCCAAAAAATTTGGAGTAAGCAGATGCTAAATTTCACGCATAAAGTGCTCATTATTCATGGCTCACAACCAATGGTACCATTTTCAAGGCGGCCATTCGAGTTTCACATTTAAAGTCTATTCCTAGATAACGCTATTACTAACACCGTAAGGGCTACAATCTCTGTTACTTTCTGATAACATTACAAGCAGCACAACTCTACAGGGTCGGCTCCACAGGAAAATGGCAATGCTGGCAGAGTTGTCGAAACGAAGAACTATCCATGCGGGTACATGTGGGATCAAAATAGTACTCACTGACGAGAAAAATTGGCTGCCGGTAGAGGACGGCTACTGAAGGACTGATACGCACGGGCGACTTGGTCGCTGTTACCGACGCCGCACTGTTGCCACGCTGCTAATATTGAAGAGTAATATCAAACGACGCCCCTCTGCTTTCATCGAAACTTATCGCTGCGCCACCTGTTAAATAATGTTCAAGTTATTGTCAATCGAGCAGATACTTATATTTGGACAACGTTCGCACGCTCGCCCGCTTAGCGCACTTCACGCTGCTTCACGGAGGAGACGAAATGAGCGGGTGAGCTGCTCGCTCCGTAAAAACACTGGCTGTGCCAGCGTGCCGCGCGTGCGCCGTTGGCGTATCCCCTCATTCGTTAGGCCCACTGATCAGCTTAGCTATTACCCTCTAAGACCATGCACGCATACCTTATATTTACGCGAATGTGACGTTGATGATGATGATATGTGGGGTGTAACGTCCCAAAACCGCCATATGATTATGAGAGACGCCGTAGTGGAGGGCTCCGGGAATTTCAACCACCCGGGGTTCTTTAACGTGCACCCAAATCTGAGCACACGGGCCTACAACATTTCCGCCAAACAAACGGGGCGTCGCATTATTGACAGATTGATGGAGCATGCTAATAGCATAGTATAAAAGATTATGCTTATCTTCCACGCATAGCAACGCCGGCAGATGTAAAACATGTTTTGCGCAAGCGCTGGTTCTCGGCGAAAGCAGCAAACAAACTGCTAATGAGTTGTTGGCCAGCTTTCTTTATTAAAACGAAAGGGTCTGATTGGGTCATTGCCACTTCTATAACTTTGTATTTGACAGAAATGTGCTTTCTTGACAACATGGTGTCTTAGCCATGTCACTGCGTATCATGCGCTGGCTGTTCACGCATGCGTAAAAATGTCTTCTTTTTCACCGTACGCTTCTTAGACTGTCAATAAACAGTTGGTAGCTTGGCTCTTCACTTTCTTCTCTTTTGTTCCCCTCCTTCTCACAAAATCTATTTGGCACTACATTCATGTGTACTTAAAATCACCATTGTGTTCAAGCACGGACAAAATCACCATGACGCTGACTGCTTGACCCGCGGCCCAATTGACCCGCAGCTGTTAGGTGACAAGAACGACCTCGTTTCCTGTAGAACTGTCGACACAGACGTCTTCACCGGAGAGAAGCGGGCTTAACCAGAACTGAGAAGTTCGGTTAAATACTTGGAGGGAAAGAATTCAATTGTGCCAAAGGTATTTAGCGAGAACTACAACACTATGCAAGCAAAACAACGTTGTCGTGAAGAACTTCTCACCATTCCTGGCCAACTACCTTTTCGCTATGCCTTAAGCATGGCTTTCAGAGGCCAGAGACGCACATGTAATCCTACCTCCTGCATTTAACGGTTTAACATTGCACATATGTCTCAGAGTTTTACTGTATACAGGCGGTCAAAATTTTGGACACCACAAGAGCGCGAGGCAAACACCACTGTGGTGCCTTCTGACGGCTGTCAGAGAAGCTTTAAAGCATGCACTGCGCACGAGCATCATTTTTTTCTTTTTTTGCACGCCAGCCTGCTCTTTCACTACCTTCAAGTGCGAACGCACCGAAACACCTAAAAAAGAGGAAGATGTTATTTTTGCAGTCACCCCGGAGGCATTCAACGACGATATCGTGACCAAAATACGTAACTTGTACTGGCAGTGCTCGGTGCGCGCAGCTTCCGTGCCTTGATTGAAAAAGCTCTACGGTGGCGAAAACTCGTATGAGACATCGCTGTTTCCTAATCTTACCACATATGTTAGTTTTTACAGAAGTGATGACACATGCTTGTTTCCGCCACCGCAGCACGTCTTAACCGTAGAAATGGATGCGTCGCACATTGAGCACCTCCAGTATAAATCACTTAGTTTTGTCACCATATCATAGAATAGATATTTAGAATAGATAGATAGAAAACATAGAATAGATATCATAGAATAGTTTATTTCGGACATAGTTACATAACAACATCAAACATCTCCATGTGGCAAGGCAAAACTAGACTCGTGCGTCTCCTGTCGAGGCCTTCACCCCGGACTCGCAAGTCGGACAGCCAGAAGCAAAACCAGAGAAAATATTATCGCTCGGTGCTTCCGCGGCAACTGTAGAAGTTAACGTTGCGCTTTTTCTAACGATCTGGTGTGTATGTACTTTAAGAGAGCGAAAGAGGAGGATGGCGAATAAAAAAATCGCTCATGCGCATTGCGTGCGCTCGAGCTTCTCATGCAGGCGACTGTCGGAAGGCACCGTGGGGCTGGTTGCATCACACTCCCGTGGTCTCAAAAATTTTGAGCGCCACCGTAAATGTGAGCCACAGTTTTAATGAATCAGTGAATGAACCTGTTATATATCGTAAGCTGCAGTATTACGGGTTGCGTTGTTGCTCGTTCCAGACGCCGCGTGTGTGTGTGTTTGCGCGATTATCAGCAGTGGCGAAATTTGGGTTTGCTATGCTAGGATATACGTATACTGCGGTCTACGGACAGGTGGATGAATGGCCATATGCACGGATGAACGGATGATTGATTGATATGTAGGGTTTAACGTCCCACAACCACCATATGATTATAAGAGACGCAAGTAGTGAAGGGCTAAGAAAATTACGATTACCTGGGGTTCTTTAACGTGCGCCCAAATCTGAGCACATGGGCGTACAACATTTCTGCCTCCATCGGAAATGCAGCAGCCACAGCCGGGATTCGATCACGCGACCTGCGGTCAGTAGCCGAGTACCTTAGCCACTAGACCAACGTGGCGGGGCATGGATGAACGGATGGACTAACGAGTGAAACCACACGCGCGACGGCTGTGCGCCATGTGACGTCACTGCACCTCTGACATGCGCAGCGCGGTTCTCGATAGACCACGAGAAACTGCTTAAATTCGACATGTGTAGCTTACGCTACAAAAGAACTTATCGATCTTGTTTAGGCCATGCCTTGTAAGCAGTAGTACTACTTCCAGAGCCCTAAAGCGATGCAACCTCAAGCATTTTTTGCGCACCCAGGAAATAAAGTTCATTCACGGTATTTGCACTTGCACGTGTGAAGTTAGTATAGGGAGAGAAACATCAAAAAAAAGGCACAGCGCTGGAGCCACTAAGTGTAGAATAAAGAATGCAGTGGAGTAGACGATGCTCGACAATGATTGATGTACCAAAAGGGCTCGCAATTTTGTCCGAAGAAGTTTTCTTAAGGTGAAGAAAAGCAAAATTGAGTTTCCGGGCGTCATGCTGAAAGGGGGCGTGCATCTTCACCAGGCCACAAATATATATATATATATATATATATATATATATATATATATATATATATATATATATATATATATATATATATATATATATATATATATATATATATATATATGAACTTCAAAAGGGTGTAGCTCTCAGATTGCTTTTTTTGATGACCGTTTATTCTTTTTCATTTCGCATATTACTCTGACTCGGCAGCGGCAATAAGCGTGACGCATAGCTCGCATGTTATTTTAGTGCTCCTACAAGGTGTATTAATATCATACGCCATTGTTACTATCATGTTACTATTATATGATATAAATGTATCTATGATAGTTACATTTTGCTACTCTTCCTTGCACAAGCCCTGCCACGGTGATATATAGTAGCTAAGGTACTCGGCTGCTGACCTGCAGCTCACGGGATCGCTTCCCGGTTCAGTGGCTGCATTTTCGATGTAGGCGAAAATGCTTTAGGCCTGTGTTCTCAGATTTAGGTGAACAACAAAGAACCTCAGGTGGACGAAACTTTTGGAGCCCTCCACTACGGCGTCTCTCATAATCATATGGTGATTTTGGTACGTTAAACCCCATATAATGAATCCACTTCTCATTGAACCCTGAAGTGTGATCGCTTAATACGCCACAGATAATCTATTTAGAGTTGCCGTCAGGGATCTTGAATTTCGATATGGAAATGCCGACAACTGACTTTTTTCAGAAATGGCTTGATGTGCTAGCTTGTGCTGTCCGCGGTTTCTATCCTAGCTTCTTTGCCACCGCTACTGCAAGCTATTCAATGGCTTGCCAGTGTACCCGACTGTGCGCTTTTAAAAAAGCATTCGATGTAGGTTATACACTACCTAACAACGCCGTATGTAACTAAAACACATGTCCATGTTTCTATAATATCGCGCTTTCTTTTCGATGCAGGTATGCTGCGAAGCATCAAAACGATGAAGACGTAATTCAATCAACTCAAAGTACGCTATATGTATATTGCAAAAGTACGCTTCAGAATAGGCGTTCTAGCGTTCTAGTGGTGCATGAAAACTTGGTATTCCATATTGTTAGCACTTGGTTTTCCTTTCGCAAACACTGCGAAGTTGAGAAAACATAAACGAGCTGTATGGCTTTACATGGAGGTCACAACTCTAGAAGCTGTATTTTACCCACCAGTATTTAGAGATGTCGGGTTGAAGTAGCCAGTTTTGTTTGGCTTTCTGGAAAAGCTACGTTGTGCAATAAATTAGGCGATGATTTCAAGGATCAAAACACCAGGAAATACATGCCAAGGTGCACTAACATCACGGCGTTATATTTAAATTGCTTCAAACGAGCACAACGCGTATAATAGAGAGTTATTTGTTCACTGTTACGTACAAAGCACCTTCATAACATGGCGTCAAACGTTACTGTGACTCAGCATGTCCCTGACAAGACAAGCGCAGGGGCCTATAGAGCAATTGTTTTTCCGTGAGGAGGTTTTTGCCATGCTTTATGAAGCTGAAGAACCTGAAGACTGTTTCAAACATAGGGGCACGAAAATAGCACGAAGCAAGACGAAGGAGGTCTTCAACTACATCGGCAACGAATTGCAGCCCGCCATCACTGATGATGACACGGGGGGATCCATAGTGTAATATGACGTGCGACAGCATGAACTGTGAAACTTGAGTGGCCGTTGCCGCATGAATCGCTGCAGTTTCGGCGTAACGTGTGAGGAGGTCAACGCCCACAATAATCAATCGGTTGCCGTTCGTTGATCGCGGAAAAAGGCCGAGCAGGTCAACACTGACGACGTCAAATGGTGAACCCGGGGGTGCTATGGGATGAAGTAGTCCGGCTGGTGGAGTTGTAGGACGCTTGTGGCGTTGAGATTGCTCACAGCTCGCAACGTATGCAGTCACACTTTTACGCATCTTCGGCCAGAAGAAGCGTTCTTGCGTGTGATAAAATGTCCTAGAAAAACCCATGTGGCCAGATGTTGGGTCGATGTGCATTGCTATAAGTACGTGTTGTCGCAGACTTGTAGGCACAACTAGAAGTAGGCGGGAGCCTACGCCGGAATAATTCATTTTGTAAAGAGCACCATTCTTTACGAAGAAACCACGTTGACAGTTAATTCCGGAAATAAAGAAAGAAGCGAGACTGTTGTCACTGCGTTGCTCTGCTCGAAAAGTTGTTAGGTCAGGAAACAGAGTATCCACTACAGCCAAATATTCATCAAAGTTGTCAGCGTTACACACGGTTGTCGGAAGGGGAAGCCGTGAAAGGCTAACGGCGTTGGCATGACGACGACCGCTTTTGTAACAGACTTCAAAGTCGTGTTCATGCAATCGTAACGCCCAACGAGCAAGACGACCAGATGGGTCCCGTAGTCCAGTGAGCCAACATAAAGAATGGTGGTCCGTGATAATCGAGAATCGGCGTCCATAGATATAAGGGCGAAACTTGTGCACGGCGAATATGACCACGAGACATTCCTGCTCTGTGACAGTATCGTTTCACTCCGGTTTACTTAAACAGCAACTGGCTGGCGTTGGGCCAAGACGGCGCCGATACCTACACCACTGGCTTCAGTATGAACTTCTGTGGCAGCAGATGGGTCATAGTGGCGAAGTACGGGCCCTGACGTAAGAACAAACTTGAGTTGCGAAAAAGACGACTCGCATTCCCCTGAGCACCGAAAAGGTGTGTTTTTGTTGAGTAGGGATGTCAAAGGGTAAGCGAGGTCGGCGAACTTGGGCACGAAGCGACGGAAGTACGAGCATAGGCCCAAAAAGCTTCGTAACTCTCGTACCGACTGAGGTTGTTTGAAGCTGCTGACTGCAGCGCCTTTCTGGGGGTTGGGTCGAGCGCCATGCTTGTCCACCAGGTGACCGAGAACGAGAGTCTCACGGCTGCCAAAGTGACACTTCTTAGAGTTCAGGGTGAGCTTAGCTCTCTTAAGGCAGGTGAGAACAATGTCTAGACGACGGTTGTGCTCATCAAATGTTCGGCCAAAAATTATGTCATCCAGGTAGCAAAGACAAACTTCCCACTCTAGTCCACGTAACACAGAGCCCATGAAGCGCTCAAACGTGGCTGGAGCGTTGTATAGGCCAGAAGGCATTACATTGAATTCAAATAGACCATCTAGGGTTATGAAGGCTGTTTTCTCTTTGTCGTTCGGGTGCATGGGGATCAATCACCAGATATCAAATCAACGGAGAAGAAGTACAATGCCAAACGTAAACAATGGATGACATCATATATCCCGGGAAGCGGGTAGACATCCTTTTTAATAACAGAGTTGAGCCGTCTGTAGTACACGCAGAATCGCCATGTACCGTTCTTCTTTCGGACAAGAATCACAGGGGCAGCCCAAGGGCTACACGACTCTTAGATGACCCTTTTCTGTTGAGCAATGACCTTGCACTTCGCAGATGAGACCCGGTATGTTTTCTGCCGGATAGGGCAAGTGGATCCTGTGGTGTGTCAATCCCGTGGCGAGTACGCGACTCGGGTACACTTATTTGCTCTTCATTCTGCGCAAAGTCAAATATAGTAGTGTGCTTCGCAAGGACTTCGACCAAAGCTTGACGTTTTTCTGATGATAGCGATTTGTTTACCATACTCAGAAAGTTGGCTTCTGTATGGTACTTTGCGCGAGTAGGATCTACGCTCTCGTCGCTTAAAGATGCAATAAAACTGGTCGCATTTTGTTCGAAGAGGGTGAGTCGCAATCCGCAGGGTAGCATGACAGGTTCACATGAATAGTTCGACACCCATAAGGCCGATCTCTTATCACCGATCGACAGAACACAATGTGGAACGAGCACATTTTTCTTGGCGCAATTGAGAGGAATTGGCTCCACAAGAACATCAAACGTGCCGGCGTGCGAGGCAGAGGCGTCAACGCGTACGGTCTTCATCTAGTTGGGCGGCAAGACAACATCCTCAATGACGGTGATAGATCCTTGGCAGCGCCTGGGATTGTCAGTAAATGCCGATAGAATAATCTCGCCAGCACCGCAATCTACAGTAGCACCATACTCGCGTAGAAAATCGATCCCCAAGAGGATGCTATGGGTGGAGCTGGTCAAGACAGCGCATTTAGCCTCGAACACCTTGTCACCCAAAGTGACATTAACAACACACACAGCGATCAGGCACAGTGTCTCCCCGCTCACTGCACGAAATGATGCACAACTGTCCCAGCGAAACATCACTTTATGCCCTAGCCGCAATTTGAAGTTAAGACTCATCACTGAAACAGCTGCTCTAGTATCTATCAAAGCCATCGTAGGAAGTCCATCAATAAGCACGGGGACCCTATATTGCGTCATAAAAACGGGTGGAGGCATAGGTGGATGTAGTAAAAAATGTTCGGCGACCTCACCTTCATTGGCCGTACCACCTAGTTTCCCGGAGGCGGAGGCAGGACGCGTTGACCAGGAGATGGTGAAAGGAATCGGCGTGTTGCCGGGGGCGTCAAGCTTCGCATGAGGCGAGTCGTTGCGTTAATTCCGGTGGAAATTGCGTCCCACATGTGTATCACTGTGGGTCGTTTGCTAGAGGCCGTCCCCAACGCACGCGTCCCACAACACCGCACCAGTGGTTTTGTCGAGAAGAAGCTGATGATCCCTTGTAGTAGTGCTGCTGGGGGCGACGCCTCTGACCACAGAATCGAGCCAAATGTCCACGGGAACCGCAGTTATAGCACACAGGGGCCTTACGCACGTCGCCAAACCTTCCACGAGGTGTCATGTACCCATGATCGTCCCACGAAGACACCATTGTAGGTGGTTGGCGGGAGGCGTTCTTCGAACCACGGTGATGATGTAAGTTGTCGGTTGGGGGCTCTGGTGCTTTTGATTGGGGCGCACCATATAGCGTGGCATTAATGGCAGCACACATTGCGTCGTATGGCGGGGAGGTGTTGCTAGAAGGTGCCCTCGGCGGGTTGACAGCATCCCGTCCGTCGTTCAAGTTCTTCGCGTGCAATTTGCCTAATCGCTGAGACAAGATCATACGAGGGTGTTGGAGGGACGTCGGCACTTGCAACGGTGGTGATGTTGGCAAGTCTACCAAATTTGGGAGTGATGCGCCTAGCCTTCAGGGTTTCAAACGTGCGGCAGTGTTGGGTTACGTCCGCTACAAACGCCAAGGTGTCCTTGCCGATGAGGAAATTGTAGACATCCTCAGCAACCCCTTTGAGGAGATGCCCAACCTTGTCATCTTCTTTCATTCGTGGGTTTACAGACTTGCACAATTTCAGAATCACTTCAATATACGTTGTGCATGTTTCACCGTGGACTTCAGCACGCTGCATCAAAGTTTGCTCAGCGCGCTTCTTCTTCATCAGTGAGTCCCCGAAGCAGCTCGCTATTTCTTTCTCAAACGCTTCCCAGGTGGATATTGTTTCCTCGTGGTTTTCAAACCATACCAACGCCGTCCCTTGAAGAAACAATCCGACTTTGAACAACCGGGAGGCCACATCCCAACAATTGTATTTATACCCACATGGTTGAAGTGTTTCAGCCATTTGTCGACGTCTTCTTCGACTCTCCCAGAGAAGCTTCGTGGTACCATGTGTCGGGGCCACGTAGCGCCATACGAAGAGTGCGTGTTGTCCCCGTCAGCAATCGAATCCATAGAGAGCGGTGGTAGCCCAGCCAGTCGGCCGCTTTTTCGTGTAGTTCTTGAGGTAGGGCTTCCGAGATCTTTCGGCTGGGATCACTCCACTGTACCCCGCACCTTCCACTAATGTTGTTACGGTGAGATGTCTTTATTAACAAGAGACGATGAACGCGAGAGTCCAGGGATGTGGCCGATCACCGCTTCTGCCAACCTCGTTCTCCTGTTCTTCGACGCGTCCCTCAGTATTGTAGCAATATATATGCACTTGTACTCGTAAGAAAACTAAAAAAGGTGTTTCGGTGTGCTAAGCTAAATAATAAAATCTGTAATAATTCAATGGTCTTAAGCAAACAGCTCATTAACCATGAAATGCAGAAGAAACTCATCATGTTATAACCTCTAAACAGCAAAGGAAACAGTGAAAGGTATACAGATTGGTCTTACAACAAGCGAAACTGAAAGAAAAGCGTGAAAAAGAAAGCGAAATTGCATGCTTCAATATAAAATATATAAAATGAATTATTTCTTCACTGTTCAGGAAATGCTATTTTGGACAATAATCTTCTTTCTCGCGTCACTGAACTCATTGTTAATTAAGAATGTAAACGTTCACGTGCTTCATGCATTTTTTTAAGCAGTCGCCAAAAGTGCAGCGAGGCACTTCGAGTGGAGGCAAACTTTCACGTATGTGCTCACTTTGTCTCGGCGTCTTTGAAAAGCACGATTTGCATACTAACTGCCGAAATGCTCTTCTTAAATTCAGTGCGTTTCTAGGCGCTTGCGCGGTGAAGAAAGAATATTTTATGCAAATTAGCTACTAATCACTACATGTCAGCGAGAAAGTAAAGCAGCCGAAGACAATTTAGATTTTGAACGCTCACCCTGTCGCTGAAACGCCTTCAACTCAAAAGAAGCGCCATATTTTTGTCTGGCGTTAATGCAAGAGTTGCATGGATAATGAAATTGATATAGAAAAGAATCAGTCGTTGTGGGAAGTTTTCTCATAGGAAGTTGCTGAGTAAATGTTCAATACCTCGAACTGCTTCAGGCGGTGTTAAGCAATGAAAACAGGAGAAACAGCTTCGTTTACTCTTTGGCAGCAACATTGCACACAGTAAATGCGTCAAGGCTTGCCCTTGAAAACGTCCGAAGGAAAAAAAAAAACTTGATGCGCTGTAAACTGCAAATTTATTTCGGTAATATTGACTAGGTCATCCCTGGCGCACATTGTGTTTTATACAGAGAAACTATGTTATCAACGATTTAATGCACATGAGAATAATTGTGAATCGGACTTGTCGTTGTAGTAGTAACACTATATATGATGTTTTATGGTTATGAGGGGCGCAAGAACGAAAGGCTCTGGAGATATCGGTTATCTTTTTATTTAACTTGCACTGCCATCACAATGTATACATGGACTCTACTTTTAGCGTCAGCAGAAGTGCGACCACTGTAACAGGACTCGAACCCACGGCCTTCAGAAAAGCAGCCGAGCACTGGAACCATCGATGCACCGCGGTTAACTATGTTGTTGTCGGAGCTGAAGTGACTGGTCTTTCGTCATTTTACGTTCATGCTAGACACAATTGCTTAGGACCTTCAGCCTTGTTATTTAGGCGTTGGCTTGGCACTTCTCAGGTTTCACCATTGTCTCGTTGTAGTACTACTGCCATTCTCGAGGCTCATCTTTTCCCAAGGAAGTCGTTGCTCTTGCGGACCAATAAACCTAATGAAGTTGGGATGGTTTAACGAGCCCTATATAGTAGAGAGTGAATTGGCAAAATGGTGAAGATTGTTTTCAATGAACGGTGTCTGCGACAATGTATTTTATATTGGTGGTGCCGAACTGTTTCTATCATCAATGCAACGGATGCTTGCATACACGTCATAAAAGCTCTTTAAGCATGCGTTGGTATGACGTTTAAACAAAGCTAAAGGATGTGTTGTCAGGTCCAAAATTACGCAGTGTGCTATAAGAGAGGCCATAGTAGAAGTCTTAGGATCAAGTCGAATGAGGCGTGCTCCGTTACTTAAGCTGCAGAGGAGTATAAGTAGGACATAGGGTGTAGCTTCGATTAATTCGCGACCGGCGGAGAAGTCACGCAAGAACACGACTCCGAATTCAACGCCAGAGCTCCAGAGTCAGAGAGCCAGCGTAACAATCAATAAGGGCACTTCATTTGGGTTTTTATAAACCTCTGCTACTCCTGATCGACGTTAGTTACAAGTGCTGAGTTTAGACAGACTATTTGGTTGATATTTCACTAGATTTACTTGTGATTTGTAACACCCCACGAGAATCAGCTGGGTATCGTTACTACTCTAAAATCCTCGTCTGCTTTTTCCATAACCATGAAATTGATTTGCGCCTTATTATATCTAATTGCCTTCTATACAATATACCATGCTACAATGTTGAGCAGGTCAACTGGAACTATACGGACATAACTGCTGCATCTTACTGCAAGATGGAGAAAGTACAAAGATGATGGGTCGTAAGAAGTTATACAGCTCGTATATATATGCCAGTAATCACAATGACTGGTAAGAGTTAATAACAGTTCGTAAAGCACTTCTTTTCATTCGGTCGGTTTGCTGCGTTAAAAAGCTATATAGGTTGGTGATGCCGTAGGTGTGTATTATACTTTTTTTTTGCTTCTCAGCCATAAATAAAACTTGTTTCTCTGGCATCCTAATGCCGCGTTGAACTCCATGCGTTTTTCCCTTTAATTATAACAGTGTTTCCCCTGTGTTTGCGGTCTCTCTTTTATCTCCGTTCTTTGTCCTCACTTTTTTATCGTGCTCTGTTTTTTCTGAGGGTGCCTAAATTGAGTTGGGACAGTTTCCGTTATTATAAAACAAAGAAAGTACCTGTAGTACATTGAATTCAACGTACTGGTAAGTGAAGCTTCCTGTGCACAACATCTACACATCAGTTGGCGCCACTTCTCTTTTTACTCCTACTTGAACACTGTGCTTACCATGCCTACATAACCATGGCATTGCATTCACGAAGGCTGCAATGTGACAGCTTGTGATGCCAGTATTGGGGAATTTTCTGTTCTAGCAATGGTTCGTCGTCGAAGTCGGTCACTGTTTAGGTTTGTGAGCGATAGCATGTGTACCGTTTATTCATCAGATATATAGCAAGAAAAAGAGAGAGCAAGAAAAAAAAAACGCGCTTTTGATACAGCTGACTACCAGGTATTTGTTCGTCTCTGAGCCAATTTAGAGCGTCAACACCATTTTCTGGCAGTGGAGATAGGATAATCGCTTCACGGTTCACAGTGGAGTTGATGCTTGCGGTCCACGTTCCTGCAATCAGTTCTCTATGAGGATGGCATCTCCTGTGGTTTACAGTATGGTGGACTCATTTGAAAAACCACTTTGTAAAACCTCTCCCTATTTACCCTTCCTGTGTCCCTTCGAGGTCCCTTCTAGAATTCAAGACGTGCTCAAGGGCTCCAGGGTTTCTTCGCGATCACATTATAATGGCACCAACTCCTCCTATTTCATCAATTTATTACAAACAAAAACAGCAGATAAAGACATTGTCCCGCTCATATGATTACAAATAGAAATAAAGTACTTCGTAGGGGCTGCTTTTTGTAACACTTGACATAAATGTCACAGGGCGTTAGAACAGACATCACATGACGTTTTTTTCTTTCTTCTAAGATTGAGTAATCTGGTGTAACGCTTGTTGAGTTGGGTTAGGAGAGATCCCGAAGGACATTTGTAAAAGCCAGCAAAATGAAAACAAAAATGCGTGCATGGTTTTATTGAAATCATGAAGACGCTGTAGAAAAAAAATTATCCACTTTGAACTCAGATTTTACGTTCACTAAACGCCGAATATGTAATCATTTCCTCGATTAAGTTCTAGTCGAAATCAGGCCGCTGGGGAAGAAAATCCAACCCGGAACGCAATGACGTATTACACGACGACGTAGCCATTGAGCGAATGTGGCAGCTGTAATGCATCGTACGTCGAAAACTTCAACACAAATTCAAAAAAAAGGGTTGTGCTGTGCCCACTACTCATTTCACCATTTTTAACTTGCATGCACGAGCTAGTCCACAACAGAGGCGTCCTTTTTACGCCATTCAACCCCTATGACTTCGTGCATAAACCTGGTGTGTGATGATAAAATGACAGTTAAGGTGCCACCATGGATAATCGAATGAATCAGGCCAGCTCAAAATGCGGTGCTGCTTTTTGTTTGTCAGGGTTGATGGAGGATGAGGGTTAAGTCGAGGTGCACTTGCGAATAAAGGCTTCGAGTTTATTCATACACTTCTTAAGCGTGCAAAGTAGATGGAGAAATCTGCACACAAAGTGTCCGGTCTGTCTAAAAAAGTACAGGATACATTGCTGAAGCCCATAGTCTAGTAAAAGATATCTTTGATTTGATGGCCAAAGGAGCAGCAGATTTACTGATTAGAAGCAGAAGGAAGTGCTTTGAATTCACTCTCCTCTGTTGGTTTTAGCGTTAGGTTGTAGATCGAGTGAAGAGGTGTGCGCCTTTGTGCACAATTCAAGTCCATCCTTATAAGAGAGATGAAGATACAAGGAAAGGCAGGGAGGTTAACCAGACGCACATCCGGTTTGCTACCTTGCACTGGGGAAGGGATAAAGGGGAGAAAAGAGGTTGCACAAAGATCAGAAGGTACACACAATCACGAGCACACTCGGGAAGCACACACAGTTTACAGGCGGTCGCTCAGGTTTGTTGACTTAAGGTAAAGTAGCAGAGCTTTAGTTGCTTTCTGCGCAACTGAGGCAGATGCCCAAGGTCCTAGTATCTTCTGCACACAAAATGGTTCGGGGTCAAGCCGATTCAAAACCATCCGTAGCTGGCATCGCTGTGTGTCGTAGCAAGCGCAGCTGCACAGGACGTGTTCGATGGTCTCTTCATCTCCGCAGTAGTCGCATATAAAAATACTAAAGAAAGCATGGGTATGAAAGATACGGATTCACATTGCAGGTTTTAACCAATACAACTGTTTGCATGTATCACGTGTTTTCGTGTATTTATCATGTTTCATGACAGTTGTGTTTAAAGTGCGAGCAAGTGCTGTGGGACTGTTGAGTGATCACCATGATAAGCTATTCGGTAAGGTGTGGACGTTTCTCATGTGGGAACTTTTAAGACACCATAATGGAAATAATTATGAAAGAGAAAAGTAGCAGCTGAAGCCGTATTTCGGAATCAAGCTGCTCCTTAAGCACATTTATTTAAAAAAACTGCAAAAAGTATCAGTGACACTTGCTTGGTTGTGATGCCTCCACGCCACCTACCTTTGTCACTGTGTCAAGCCAAAGAAACTGCGACATTGTTACTAATTCATGTACGTGTATGCAGTACAGACCATCTCCCACCGACGCCGACTGCGCATTTCCGTAACTTCATTAAGCTACGAAACCGAGCCTGCGTTAAATATTGAACACTGTTCAAAGGCGCGCCGCAAAAACTTTCTGTAGCAGCCACCCAGCAGGACTCGTCGCAGTTCAAAAGCCTGTGTTCTGTATCGCTGGGGCTCGCGACGATTCGCTAGCCGTTCAAAGCGCTACTTTCAAAGCAGCCTTGCGTATACGCTAGGCCATGATACTATGCCCTGTACTAAACGTACGCATGAGCTTGCAGATTTGTTGAAAAGACGCTAGCTGGCTGGGCCCCCCGTTTCAGATCTCGGTAACCTGATTACGGATATCACATTCGACACGACCATCTTCGTGCGAAGTCCGCTGAATTCACGTTGCGTTTAAACATGCCTCTTACGCGTTCTCTCTCTTTCGAACTTCTCATCTGCGAATTCCACCACCCCATTCCCATTTAATCACGGGTCGCACCTTCACGACGTAATTCACTTACGTGGCGGGTGCCGGCGTCCGGCCGTTCGCGCACATTTCTCTATAGAAATTGCGAGCGTGCCACCAGATTCGCAAAATTTCGCGTTAAATAATCCAGAGCACACGACTGCCCCCTTATTTCGGGCTATGCCAAAAAGTAAACACACCACAAGCATAGTGATTTTTTTTACATTCTGTTGATCAGACGCGCTGCTGCTATATTATCAACACTGTGGCAATGAATTAAATCTCGTTATGTGTGCATGTTAAACGAGTCTGCGTGTCGCAATCGCACTAACGAATTTGCGGCATGTGATGCTGCAACTAAAAGATTTATTAAGTGCGACAGTTCAGCAGAGTTGTATATATCGACAAATAGAAGACTCAAATTATAGAGTAAGCTAGGTATACCAAAAGCACCACTTAGATAAAAAAGCCTATACTCGAAATGTTTTTTTTAAGACAGGAATCTATACAGACACAATGTCACCAAGGCCGCCTAAAAAATCCTTGCTTGACATGCAATTCTCTTTTCGCTGCGTATAGGAGACAGGGAGCTGCACCGCGGTGGTCTAGTGGCTAAGGTAGGACCTTGGTGATTACCATAATAATCAAGGTCCTACCTTGGTGATCATGGAGCTTGCAATTATAATACTTTTATTATCGGAATTTCAATTGGTGCCATGAAGGGATATGTGTTTCTGTAGCAGATATTTTTTAGTGTTTCCCTTATGCGCATTTTTCTGTTTATATATGATTTCATTCCACTCCTGTAGTAATCTTACAAAAAGGGCTGACAGTATCAATAAATTAAATGAAATTATTGAATGATGCTCGGCTGCTGACCCGTAGGTCACAAAATGGAATCCTGGCTGTGGCGGCTGCGTTTTTGATGGAGGCCATAATGTTGTACGCAATTGTGCTCAGATTTGCGTGTGTGTTAAAGAACCTCAGGTGGTCGAATATTCTGGAGCCCTGCACTGCGGCCTCTCTCATAATCATATGGACGTTCTGGGACGTTTAAATTCACATATAAATCAAGGCAGATAGGGGAATGGGTCTCAATAAAAAAGACAAGATCAACAAATATACAGTTGTTCATTGTAAACTATCGGCTAGATGCACAGATTCACGGGAATTCGAGCAGTCACCTGAGGCACCACCATCATAATTGACGGAGAGTGGGAAGGGACAGGGGTTAATCCCCTGTTCCCCCACATCGTCCGGTAAAAACTGCAAGACTTTAAATAAAGTTCAATCATTCATTCATTTATTCATTCATTCATTCATTCATTCATTCATTCATTGTATGTGCCGTTGTTAAACACAACCGCAAAATCTGCCCAATTCCAATTCTCCTGACGTCCGTTAGCCCAATGAAGTTTTTCATTTCTCTCTCCTCCACCTGTCTTGCAGACACGTGTGCTTAGAAAAAGTGGTTAACGATTTAGAGTACTAGGTACTCTACTATGGGAGAGCTTAAAGCCGTCCCGCCGGAGAAGCTTGACATATACAAGCAAAATACATATACAAGCAGACACGTAGCGGGCACTTCTCCAGCTCTCAATAGGATGAAATAAGGCGTAGTAGGCACTTCGCCTTTGCACTTGCATGACCCGCCACGGTGGTCGAGTGATTATGGTACTAGACTGCTAACCCAAAGGTCACAGGATCGCATCTTGGTAGCGGTGCTTGCACTTAGTTCCTGCAAAAATCTAGAGGTCACAGTACTTTTATTTAGGAACATGTTAAAGAACACCAGATGATAAAAGTTCCGGATCCTTTTCCTATGACTTCTCTCATAACCGTACCGTCGTTGTAGGACGTAAAACTCCAGCAGATATATTATGTACCGGCATTCAGCACTCCAGAAAAATCTTGAAAGGCCTGTGTTAAGCCTAAAAATGTTCATTTCTACGCCACCCGAATGAAATGTCCACCGGGAAACGAAGTGTGGCAAGTGAATAGACAGAAGATGCAAACGGGACCCGATTACGCTATCGCGTTCCAGCCTTAAAATCAAAGCTCGAGAGCCCTTCGAGCTTTTTTTTTTCTTGAAGTATTGCCTTGAGTTCAAATTCACCAAGCTCCTGCATCTATAGCAATTTCAGTATGCGCAACACTTTTTGGCGTGTAGCGGAAAAGGAAAAACAAAAATACCACAACAACAAAGTGAGCGATGATACGACGCCTGCCTGGTCCGTGACAACATCCAAGGCGCATATAGGTATAAGACATGGCGAGGGAGCTGAGAATATGCCCATACGTGTAAAGCAGCAGAAGCATATATTCACCGCAAGAACAAGCAGCTGGGAAGAATATATCGCTCGCGTTTTCTTCCGTCCGCGAGAGCGGCGTAGTGAAATATGCAAGAATAAGAATGGGGTAAAGGGGGCGCAGCTCAGGCGAGTGATGTGCGGGTTCGGAAAAACGATGTTGAACCCCCTCGAGGCACACTGGAAAAGCCTGCCCGCTTCGTGACGCACGCTCGTCCGTTATTACGCATCACATATTCCTCGTCGTCTGTGCACCTTCAGGCTGAGTACATTGTTCTACCTCGAGTGCTTTGTTTAGCGATGAACTGAATGTATTTTTCTCGTTTGTTCCCATCTCGTCTCGATGGCATCATTTCTCGTTTAAGCTTGCATGACCGCTCAGCTGAAGCAACAAGCATCTCGATTTCTTTTCTTTGCGTATTTTAGAGCGAAAGCTGCTGTGAGATGAAGACTCGGGTCACGTGGACGCCGTAGTTGTCCACCGCCACCAGTGCCCATAATCCCATTGCACAAAATTAGAAAAATTAATTTTGTACCAATGACACAGTGGGGCTCCAACCCAGGTCCGCTGGGTGCTAGCCCAGTATCCTACCATTGAGCATCGCCGATGCTTGGTACTTTTCGACAAACTTGCCCTAGGCAGGCTTGATTTCGGGAAGGCGATTTCATTATTAAGTCTTATAAAGCGTTTTAAAACAGCGAAATAACAAGCAATCATCGCACAATGCGAATATATCGGCGTAACGAGTGGGTCGTGCAATGCTCCAACCCATTACAAAAGCGTGTTCTTGTTCACCTATTAACTGTGGGTCATACTCCTTCTGGCATAAATCCTCATCGTCGCCAGCCACTGCATCAACAATCGGCACAAAATTCCTTTCATGTGTTTAGCAGCTACCACGCTTCTCTGAAGAATTACAAAAAATAGCATAGAAAATGGTGGCCAACTACACAAATATAAATATTAATTCTGAAGTGAGTATCGAGAAAATGTGCTTGCACAAGTTGTGTTCCAGGGCTTCCGGGTATGAAGACGCCGCCAGTACTCACACATGCTTTATTCGCATGCCAAGCAACATAGCGATAACCAAGAGTGCCGAAGGAAAGTGCCCCCGGTCCACCGCGCGCCAAGCGCGCTTTTATTCACATCGTGGGCGAGGGTGTTGCGATATGGGCCGCGTGACAGTGTATCGCACAAGCGCGCGTGTACAGATATGCGACATCCCCCCCACACTTATTTGGATCCCCAAGCATTGTCCAAGAAATTTACGGCACAAAGCGATCAGGTGGGCGACGCTGTCCCTGCGGGTAGCGACGTTCGCTAGGAGCGTGTGCAGTGTCCGCCGGTTCACTTTGTGCGGTGAGTGAGCTGTCGACGTCATGTGATGAGTCGCAGGTCGGGACCTGTGTGGCAACTTCTTGCTGCCTTTCACTGAAGGGTAGTTCGAACTCCGTGGCGATGCCGGTGTTATCGTTGCGGATGTGATTTTGGTGACGCACCCACTGGAACACACCACGAGAAGTCACTACACTTTACCGATATGACACTGGCCCCGTACGGGCAAGAACTGTTGCACACAGCCACTTTGGTCCCGATCGGACATTGCGCACACGAACGGCATCACCAACAGCGATGACGTTGTTGCGACATGGGTGACGCCTTGTCTTGTCGAACTGGCGCTGGCGCACTCTGTTCTCGACCGCTGGTCGTAACAGGTCTAGTCTGGTCCGCAGGCGTCTCCCCAGGAGCAAAGTGGAAGGGGCCTCCCCTGTCGTAGCATGAGGCGTATTACGATACGCCAGAAGGAAGTCGGCTAACTCCTCACTGGCGCTCCTCGGACTGGTCTTGCGGAGCGCTCACTTCAAAGTCTGAACAAAACGTTCAGCCAGTTCGTTGCTACTTGGGTGATACGGTGCGGTCCTTACGTGCCGGATGCCCCTGTGCTTGAGGTAGACTTGGAACTCTGCAGAAATGAACTGGCTTCCGTTGTCAGACACGAGTGTTTCTGGAAATCCAAATCTGCAGAAAAGTTCATGAATGCAAGCAATGGTTGCCTCTGAAGTAGTGGCGGTCATGGAACATACTTCTGGCCACTTGGAATGGGCGTCAACTACTACTAAGTATGATATACCTTTTATTGAACCTGCAAAGTCCATGTGTAGGCGTTGCCAAGGACGCGTCGGCCAGGACCATGGATGGAGCGGCGCTTTCACTGGCAAACTGCGTGTCTCTGCGCACGCGTGACAAGAGCCGACACATATCTCTATGTCATGATCGATATTTGGCCACCACACATAGCTTTTCGCAAGCTCTATTGTGCGCACCACACCCGGATGCCTCTCATGTAATTCATCGGGGACAAATTTACGGAATTTTTCTGGTACCACCACACGCATTCCCAGCATGACAAAACCTTGATATAAAGAAAGCTCTAGTTTCCTGCAGAAAAAAAGTTTCAGGTTCGCAGATACGTTAGCAGGCCAGCCTGACAAGATGTACTGCACTACTTGACGGAACACTGAATCCCGTGCAGTTTCCTCTGCGATCTGTTTACTGCAGACGGGCATGCTGTCCAAACGCAAAACCAGAAAATTTTCTTTTGCCCCGTCTGTTCCCGGTTGCTGGATTGGAAGGCGCGATAAGCAATCAGCGTCCACGTTCTGCGCTGAGGGGCGATACTGCAATGAAAAAGAATATGCAGAAAGCGTAACTGCCCAGCGTTGCAGTCTGGCAGCTGCGATAGCAGGAATGCCTGTTTTCGGGCCAAAGATCGTCTCAAGAGGCTTGTGATGTGTGAGCAACACAAACTTCCGTGTGTGCACGTAGTAATGAAACTTCTTGACTCCAAAAACAAGCACTAATGCTTCTTTCTCCAATTGACTGTAACCTTGTTCTGCTTTTGCTAACGTTCTTGAAGCATAGGCTATTGGATGAACTTGGCCTTGAAAAACGTGTGACAAAACTGCTCCTATTCCGTAGGAAGAAGCATCACATGACAACTGCAATGGCAAACTGGGATCATAGTGAATCAGAATAGGCTTTGACGACAGCAGTTTTTTTTACTTGCGCAAACGGACTTTGACAAGTGGCGTTCCACTGCCAAGGTTTGTCCTTACTCAAGAGCTTGTTCAAAGGAAAGAGTATGGATGACAGATTCGGAACAAACTTTCCATAGTAATTTACGAGTCCTAACACTAACTGCAGCTGCGGTTTGTCTGTTGGAGCTGATGCGTTTGCAATTGCGACCAACTTTTCATCCATCGGGCGAACACCGTCTTTTGTGATGACGTGACCCAAGTACTGCAGTTTATTGCGAAAAAAAATCGCATTTTCAAAGGTTTGACGCGAAATCCGAGTTCTGATAGCCTCTTCAGCACAGCTTCCAGGTTGAGCAAGTGTTCTGCTTCTGTGTGGCCCGTGATCAGTATGTCATCGAGATAACAAGTTACGCCGTTTAGTCCTTTCAGCGCGTTATCCATAATACGCTGAAATATTGCGGGAGCTGATGAAATGCCAAATGGTAGGCGGTTGACCAGAAACAGACCCTTGTGCGTGTTCATCGTAAGGTTTTCTTTGGATTCGTCGTCCATTTCGACCTGCTGATACGCTCTGCTTAGGTCAATCTTTGAAAAATGTTGTCCGCCTGCCAGCGCGGCAAATAGCTCGTCCGCTTTCGGTAGCGGATACCTTTCGATGTCCAGTACCGGGTTTAGCATGACTTTGTAATCACCGCACAGTCTGACTGAACCAGCGCTTTTAACAACTGGCACGACAGGCGTTGCGTGCGGGCTTGTTGTTACAGGTGTAATTATCCCTAGCTCTTGGAGCTTCGACAATTCCTGCTCGACAGTAGCTCTTAGCGCGAAAGGCATGCTTCTGGCTTTGAAAAATCTTAAGGGGTGACGCGAAGCCAAGAAAAGGGTAGCCTTTTCTCCCTTTGCTGTGCCGAGTTCGTCCTTGAACAGGTCCTGATAGCGGTTTAGCAAGGACTCTAGTTTAGGCGATCTAGTTTAGGCGTTTGTGTTTCCCACCTGCATGTGGTGAAGACCTTGTATTTGCGTCCAGTCCAGCTTGAGGTGTTGTAGCCAACTGCGCCCCAACAGCGGCTGGCCGTCCTGGCGGAGCACGTACATAGGCAACTGTTGGTGCTGTACTGGACTGCAACAAATGCTACTCCGCAGGGCTTCACGGGTTCATTTGTGTAGGTTCTCAAGGCGAGACTTGTCCTGCGCAAATGAGCTCTGGGAAAAAGAGAACGGAACTGTGAGACAGACATCACGGATACAGCAGCCCCTGTATCGAGTTCCATGTTCACTGGTACGCCGTCAATAGCGACCTCGACCATGATTGGTTTTTGTCTTGCCTCTGCAGCAGGTTTTACACTCTTCAAATCGTTACGTGCACGCAGTTTCAATGTACTAACATGCCGTTTATTTTTACTTTTCAATTATTTTAGCTGTTTGCTCCGGCAAGCATTCTTGATGTGGCCCTTTTTGTTGCAATGAAAACATTTGGCATTCGCATACGGACAAGAGCTGGCGGTGTGTTTCACCGATCCGTAGCGATAACATGAGGTAGAAGCTTCCCCAGTGCTTTTAACTTTGTGAACGTGAAATTCTTGCTGTGCTGTTGAGCGCGTAGCAGATGCGCTTTGAATCGCAGCTTCAATGGCTATCACACGATCAACTGCTGTCTGAAACTTTAACTGATTGTCTTCTGCCAATAAACTTCGTTCTATGTCAGCCCGGAGCAAGCCACAAACAAATCTGTCCCTTAATGCTTGATCAAGAAAAGTAGCGAACTCACAAGTTTGCCCGAGTCTACGCAGCTCTGCGGCATACTGAGTAATAGTCTCTTGCGGCAGTTGTGAGCGGCGATGAAATGTGGCCCTTTCGCCGATAATGGACAGTTTTGGAAGAAAGTCGTTTCGCAGTAGGCTTAGAAGTTCTTCAAAAGAATTCTTTGCGGGATTCTTAAGAGACGTTAACGACTTCAACAATGCGTACGTCTTCGGTCCTACTAGGCTTATCAAGGTATCAGCCTTCTGATCCTCCGAGACTTTGTTAGCACGCAAAAATGCTTGGAGGCGTTCTTCATAACTAGCCCAATCTGCTGAAGAGTCATCGAATGGTTCTACTTGCCCCATGTGCGCCGACATCGTTTCGCTGACTTATCTTCTTGTGGCAGTCCACCAGGGTCCCAAGATCCTCGTCGCCAAGAACTATGTCGTGTTCCAGGGCTTCCGGGTATGAAGACACCGCCAGTACTCAAACATGCTTTATTCGCATGTCAGCAACAACGATAACCAAGATTGCAAGCGATAACCAAGAGTGCCGAAGGAAAGTGCCTTCGGCCCACCGCGCGCCAAGCGCTTTTATTCACATCGTGGGCGAGGGTCTTGCGATATGGCCGCGTGACAGTGTATCGCACAAGCGCGCGTGCACAGATATGTGACATCAGTTGCCAAATAAGTGTTTAAAAATGCTCTGAATGGCCGCTTTTTTTTAACTTACGCTGTGACTTTGCTGCGACTTCCGCGCAGGCCTGCCGTTTTTTTTTCTTTTTTGCATGGTACGTTATAAGAACATGCTTAAACAAATTTTGAAAATTAGTGAATCGCTATAGAGTACCAAAAGCCTGCGTACGAGCTTCATTGATTATTAAGAACAATGAATAATTGTAATATTTGGTTTTAAAAGAATGTATAAGAAAAAACGTTACTGATCAAATATATCGTAAGAGAATAATATGATTATTCGATATGCTATTTCAACAGGATACAGAGAACATTCGAAAAGAGCAGGCTTACAGCTAGCACCTGCCAAGGCGCAATGCCTACCTGCTTCCTTGGAAGTGCGAAACAGATGTAGGATACGAACATAGCAGAAAAAAAGAGGAAAAATAGGAAAGTAAAAAAGAAGAAAAAAACCACCAGGCTTGCGTGCAATGCGCAGCACAGTCGCAGCGAAAGCTGGAAGAGCAACCTTTCGGAGGATTTTCTAAACACTCCTCGGGTAACCGCACCTGTTGGATACCCATTACGTCATAAATATTCATAATTTTTGTTTAGTAGACCAGCATTCACTATGCTACATTTCGTAATTCCTCGGAGAAGCGTGGTATTAGCTACACACTTGCTAGGAGTTTTCTGTTTTTTTATGCAGTGGCTGACGACGATGAAGAATTATGCTTAGAGTGGATATGCACCAAAGTTATTAGGTGATCGAGAACACGTTTTCTAATAGGTCGGACTATCAGACGACCCATTCGTTTTGATATTCGCATTGTGTGACGACCGGTTGTACCGGCGTGGCTCAGTGGTTGAATACTAGCCTGGCAAGTGGCGGACCCGGGATCGAATCACACTGTGTCCTTAGTGGGTCCTTAGTCCCCCCCCCCTTTTTTTTGTTTCTTGCGATACTAGATACGGACACTGGCGGTAGCGGTGGGCAACTGCGGCGCCGCCCGTCACCCATGTTCGATTTTCATAGCAACTTTCGCTGTAAAGAAAAAGATGAAGGTATCGCCAAAACTGAGTAAAAACAAGAAGAGTTCTTAGTTACTAGAGCCATACCTGAGACCTATAGAGGCTTGGTGAAACAACAATTTCGAGCACTTATGGAACAAAATATCTACAAGTTAGTTCTTTTGAGTTGTAACGTTTTACTGCAGGAGACATAACATCCCAACCACAAAATATAAAAAAGAAGTTGTGGTTTCACTAACGTTCACACTAAAGGTGATACTTGGAGGGCAATTCAGTTACGTGGAGTCAGCTGCGTACTCTTATTAGCGAAGCTTTGTAGTCATATGTGGAATTTAGCGCATGCAAAGGCTAGGAAACTGCTCACGTAGTCTGTAGCTTTTTTTTTTCTGAAACCTGGAGACAGCAGGGCACTACAAGGATATGACAGCATATCCACGAAGTAAATGACGGTGAGTGGGCGAAGCGTCTATCTCTCCATTCATTCGTTTGTCTGTCTGTCTGTCTGTCTGTCTGTCTGTCTGTCTGTCTGTCTGTCTCTCTGTTTGTGGTTCTATCCGTCTATCCGTTCGTCCATCCGTCCATTCGTGTGTCCGTACGTCCATGCATGCGTCCATGCGTCCGTACGTGTGTACGTACATCTGTCTGCCTGCGTGTCTGTTTTTTAGTCTGTCTGGCGACGAGCACGGGTTGCCGAGGCCCTCCACTCCAGTTTTTCCATGCGCCACCAACGTGGCGACGAGCACGAGCCGCCACGGCCCTCAGCGCCCGCCATTCTGCTTCGTCCATGCCCCACCAACGATCTGCCATGTATGGCGACGATCCAGGAGACTGTGAGATGGACTACTTTTTCGCGCACCCGGGCACAACCAGCGCAGCAGCCAATCGAAGAGAAGCGGTAGAGCGCCATCTGAAATGTCCTCACTAAACTGCAGTTTGTTTGTACTTCTATGAGACAGCACCGTATATTACACTGTTGGGGAAATACTGCCTTTTTTTCTCGTCTCTTCTTTCGGTTACGCTTTACGCAGGACAAGGTTAGACTAAAAGGAGCTTCGCCCCTGAAAAAAAAAACACTCACAACATGGTTCCTTATGCAGTGACCTAACGCGACTCGAAGACGGGAGCTATCTTTCATTTCTTCTCAGTGGATGAATTGTTTCCAACCCGCCACTTTCCGAATAGCTCTCTGTACCTGACGTGCTTTTGCACTGCCTCCAATATCGGAGGCATCTCTCCAGTTTTACATGCAAATCAGCTTATGATGGAGGCTGTGTCCGTCCAACCCTCACTCCTTCCCACTGCGTCAACTTTTTAGCCGTGCGCTGTTTGCCTTTCTTCTCGCGGGCATGCACCCTCGAAATTCGGAAATGACGTATACATGATGGAATAGCCCTTAGTTGGTAGTTCTATGACGTCACTCCTTTACCTGGACACCTGTGCTTGGCGTCGTCAACACTAGCACGTGACATCACAATCATCATTTGACACTACTTGTGAAGTTTGCGTAAATTGTAGTTTGAATAGGTGAATAAAACATGAAAACAATGATAAAACTCGTGAACAGCATGTTGGCGTGTTTTCTTTTAACACAAAGGTATTATATTCCGGTGTTCACAACAACACCGCGGACATAATTCTGTCACGGATATGGCCTTGGAAATATATCTTTACAGACTGCAAAGAAAAAAAAACGACAAAGAAACGTTCCGCAGTGGGGCATTGAAAACGCAACCCCGTGCTCTTTAGCGGGTGACGCTAACCACTGAGCCACAGAGCGTATCCTCTCCGACCTGATAACGGCGAGCACTTTATATACGCTATGAACCACTGGTGGCCCTTAGAGACAATCAACATCAGCACGTTTTCGTCATCAGCAGTGAGATGGCACGACGGACGCTCGTTGGGCATGCGTGCGCCACTAGCGTCGTGGCACACCAGCCCACGCGCCATAAGAAGCACGCTGCTCAAACACGAAGAAATCTGTTGTTCGCGCTCATCCTGTGTCGAGTTGTGACAGTTTTGTGTCCGTGCTCGACATGTTTATGCTCATTTCGTGCGTATTTTCTGCTTGAGATGCGTGCTGCAAGCTTCAAGCTGCTTACCGTTTTTCGCGTGACATTGCAGTTTGTTGCTGTATCATTTCATTCATTCATTCGTCCTTGTGGCGAAACAATGCACTAAGAACGCTCAATTACCTCAGAGAGAACACGTTTCGCTTTCAAAAGGAGGGATCAGCCTCTTTTTTTTCTTTCTGTTTACCCACAATCGCAGTGAGACGCAATACTAATTTGCTTCTATTTCACACGCTTTGTGGATCAATCAGATGCCGCCCCTGACAACCAAACTAGTTTTATACCACGCTCCAGCCCTTATTCAGCTCATTTGTTGTCTTGCGTTTCACTAAATGTTCATGCTGCCCACCATTAGTTTCTCGTCCATACAAATACCGCAGCTTTAATGGTAACCATGGCCATGGTGCTTTCGGCTTAGCTTGCAGAGATGAATCACAAAGAAAGCACACACAACACCCCCTGCTTCTATGAAGCTCGGGCTTCGGGCACGCCATGTGCTCGTGACAGTATGTGCGCAAGACATGCTCATGCACTGCCATGGGGTCCTTCTGCTCGCGTGCCGTGGAGGGACAGTATGAAAGGATTTTGGCCTGCAATGTCTACACAGGGCAAGCGGCCAGGGTGTAAAGCTCGCTTCCTTGCATCATTGTTTCACAACGCTTCAAAACATTCTTTTTTGAGGTTCTAAAGGACAGTTTAGAAAAATCCTTAATTCGTAATGCTTTGTATTGCGCTTGCAACAATTTCTAGTGTTTATATAAAAAATTTCTTTCTCACCTGGTTCGGGGCCCTTTGTGTCGACGTTGATTGCAGAGTGGACCCCGAACCTCACAGCGCTACTTTGTGTCAGCGTAAATGAATATTGTGACACCAAATCACATTTTAAGGTCCGAATGGCGTTCATGCACTTCAAATCACCCGCCTCAAAACTCTTGACGTAGCAGTTTCCTTGGCTAACGTTGCCATCCTCAGTGTGAGACCACTGGTACTGTAGCAGCAGATCGAGATTAGTGGGCGCCGTAGCAGCAACGACCAGTGAAGCTTGCCGCAACGGATGTCGTCTGTGCATGAACCTGACTAGTAAATATTGGCTGGCAATACTCGCCTGAGTCACATGCACGAGTCTGCCACTTCGAGCGTAGATGTTTGTTTCGCGCGCACCTATCGGAAAGTCACGTCACCTTCTTTGCTGCAGCACGCGTCGTGTACACCACCCGGACATCCTGAAACATTACACTGCACACTGCAAAACTCAGGGCTCGTAGGTTGTATACGTATACGGCCTAATGTTATCGTGCTACCAGAACACCAGATCGTTATTACCGTGTCACCGGGACGACGCATTTTTTAGCAAAGTCTTAGCACACCGTACGTAAATGTTTACGCACGTACGTGGAGTATACCTTTCGATTTGCGCGAACGACCAAATGGTAATGATAACTGCTCCTAAACTCTGCCTAACTTATATACGATTGAATCAACGATGTGGCACATTCTTGAAAGCGTCGCTTCGTGCTGTTGACACATACAGAGTGCAAGTGTCACATGCATCGAATCTCGAGTGAATTCAGGATGACGAAAATACTCTCCGCGATTCTAGCTATGGCCTCGTTTAAACAAAAGTTCTCTTTCTCGGTAAAATTTTAAACCCGAAACCCGCTCAAACCCACCACTCCTACCGCCTCAACAGTTCGTTGCACGTGTGACCCATATTACTCCACTAAGCAGAAGGTTCAACAGAGTGACGTCATATATATCGAATACGTTTCAGCCACCTTCAAGCAATTATTTGGAGGTATAATGCTATACGATTCAATCTGACATATAGCAGTTTTCGAAGCGAGAAACCTAACTTTAGTCAATATCGGCTGCTGAAATCTTCAGGATAGAGTGCATTGCCTCACAAAACCAGAAGCTTACATGCGTAGACCATGTTTGCTCTTGAGTACTCACGTATACGCCCCTCCAGTAGAGCAAGAGGGTTGAACGATATCGTATAGAAAGCAATACTCGACAAAAACTGAAAATGTTTGCTCCGCTGTATAGGGATACGAGAGATTATTTTAAAAAGCAATCTTGTTAGAAGCGCAGGAAACTGGTTGCAGGCAAACTTTGAGCTGTCAAAGTTTAGTTCGCTGACGCCACTTTCCTCAACCGGGAGAGCAGCCGAAAGGCGGGAAGACTGAGATGTGAAAAACGACTGCACAAAATGGAGTTAGCAACAAGCAATACGTTGCCGTTCTTCCCCAATCTGTTACGCCTGCGATCTATCATCACAGGTCCTACTTATTAAAACACCTACAGCACAGGCTGGGCTTTAAGTAAGACACACCAACGTTCTTGCCTTGCTCCAAACAATAGACTCAGCTGAATGCGTTTGTATATATATATATATATATATATATATATATATATATACATATTTTTTTTCGGAAGCAATAGTGAAGCGGCGTTTCATTCGACGAGCGTCATTTTTCATCAGGGTACACACCCCAAAGCTTCTGTGTATACTTGTCATTTCGTAAAAATCCCTGCTTCCTAAGCCCTTGTTCTTTTTTTTTTACTTCTGTAGACGAGAGAGATTTGCGGCTCACACATCGCCAATATATTGTGTTGCGTTGGAAACAGAGTGCTACTAAAAGCAAGATCTTGATATTTCACTAATTATATTCATTGCTAATGCTCTTTTTCTTGCTTTTTTTTGCTTCTTCATCACAGACGGAACATTTATCCAACTAAGCACCTCTATGTTGGCTCAATTCAGACTTTGTAGTAAGGCCGCAATGTTGTAGTTTCTATTTATGAAAGTGTCACTGCCCTCACAAGGCTGTATTTGATATGGGAACACACAGAGTGAAATCGGTATTGTCCTAACAATATAATTAGGATTGGCTTTCGCAGCATACAATGACGATATTATATGTGTTCAGAGAGTGTGCATGTAACAAGAAAAAATTTTGATTTGTCGAAATATTGGAATTGACCTTAATGATTTAGCCGACCGCAACCCCACAGGCTGCGCCGGTGTGACAATGCGACATTGGAGGCGAAACTTAAGGTTTGGCATGCTATAACCCTTAGCGAGACCTATTCAAATGTGTTATTGGTTTCCCCCATGTTTGTGATGAATCTCTCAGTACTAGCGCATGTGATTTATTTGTGTTTTCCGTTGCCTTAACTCTTACCGCCGTGTTCGTCGTTAAGTTTTCCTACAGTAAAACGAGATATATTCATAAACCCTATGCCTTGAACGACCATCGACAGTAGTGCATCCCATCTGCTCGAATCCTAGACGAATCAAAGTCGTGGAAGACACAAAGATTACTAAAATTTCCGCACATTTTCAGGCACCTCGTTTCTTATGCGTTTGCGCGATGGCCCTTCATGACAATGCAGCGGATGGCTGGGCTTTATCGGTAACGCCTTGTCTTGCGTACCAAAACAGGGAGCGAGCCGTTGAAGGGGACACTTTATGAAGGCGTATGCGACGCGGCTCAATCGACACGCAAACTGTATTGCGAGAGATAGACAAATCGCTATCCCGGTCAACGCCTCCCACCTCCGTTTCTCGCTACATGAGACTAATAACTATGCAGTACGATTTGGGCAACGAGTGTTTATTGACCAATGTAGTCACAACAACGATGGTGGTGGGTTTATATCCCTTTGCTCTTATGAGTTTTTTTTTGTTGTCCATACGTGATAGCTATCATGGATTTGTTGCAAGATAGTTTTCGTATTACAGCCCATAAAATCCTTGGCCAGACAGTGTTTCTTGATATCACGGAATTGATGATGTGCGTATTTACAATACCTTTCTGTTGGCTATGAAGTTGTTAAGGTTTCTCTCTAGATGACAATGAATTAAATCAACTGAGCCTTTTGAAATGGAGCCACACATTACCTAAGACCACTCTTTCACGTCGAGTACAGCGTCGCGCTTGGATGCTGAACACGTATACGGATCTCTCTGTTATGCGGAAAACACTACATGCAAATAAAGTACAGCAAGCGAAGAATGAGCGAATAAGGTGAGGAAACGCTGCTACTTCTGTGTTCGAAAAAAAAGGCCAGTTTCGGGCCGTTTGTGGTCTTATGTACGCCAAGAGAACGTTGACAACTTCTTGACAGAAGAGTGACTGAAATACCAAATGACCAGCGTGATCGGTATAATACCCACGTCTATACCAACGTGCATGCAGAAGCTCTTCGCATTTCCACTCACAACAAGCATGTCAAAGAAGCACTGCGCTATAATGTAAACATTGGGGTCTTTAGGTTGGATGTTTGCATTGGCGGCGTGTCTCTATTGCGGTAGTCGGCTTATATTGGTGGTCGTGCGTAGTTCTGTGTGTACAGCTGCCAACGAACGCAATGTGACATTGCGAGAGCTTGGCGTTTTGCTCGTTCGGTATTGGATTTTCGTTGACAGCAATTTTTTTGCGTAATAGGGAGATTCGAGTGAGCTGTACTTGCGTTATTGCATGAATCTCGTGCATGCTATTTTGTGACTAAATGTAGAAGTTTATGCTTATGGTAGCTTGAGATCACGCGCAGTAAATAAGCTGCCCTTAGTGTCCCGCGTACTATACACCATAACCAGGCGTTTGTTTGAAGAATTACACTGGAAGGTTCTAATGCGTAGACGAAGATAAGCGTGCATAAAAGAAAGATAATACGTAATCTCTTTCCCTCGCCAAAAGCTAAATTTAAATATAAAAGAAATAAAGACAGCTTCGCACTTATGAAGCCTAAAGAAAAAAAAGGGGAGGCGGCCTTTTCAGTTTTTTATTGTTGTTATTTTCTCTCTATTCCTGTCTTCCTCTGTTTTTTCTCGCTTTATTATTTTTTAGATTGTTTTTAAAGACGATGGTCTTTCTTGGGGACCTTCGACGCAAAGATTTTGGTCTGTCTGTCTGTCTGTCTGTCTGTCTGTCTGTCTGTCTGTCTGTCTGTCTGTCTGTCTGTCTGTCTGTCGGTCTGTCTGTCTGTCTGTCTGTACATTTCTCGGTTTGTCTACTCTTAACGGCATCGGGTACTTGAAACGGCCGACCCCATCCGCAGCACCCACCAATGTTGCTCAAGGTTTAGCGTTCACGCTTGTGCAATTGTCATTTAAAAAGCAACTATTGCGCATGTCTGCGGCACCATAACAACACGTATATATTCTGCATATGCGTCTTTTACTAGAGAAGGCATACATAAGTAAATTTAAGGACCACAGCGCTTATCACGCTGTGCTGACCGTGCAACGCTTGCACGGAACGGGGAGTGTTTCCAACGCTTTGGCTAAGACGAGATGGTGGTGGCACCTACCCGTCACTTTGTGTTCTACACCTTATCGCCTCTGAGATGGGCGCGCACATCCATCTCGGTGCCACGCGCTTTGTTTTCTAAGGAAACGGCCACATGGTGCTCGTGTCTCACGTGTGACGTGACTTGATGCGCTCGTTCGCCTCCGCTGCACGCTCGAGGCACTCTAACGCAGTGCCTCCAAAATACCAATCACTAATTTTCTTGCGCAGAACATCAAATGAATGTCTTGTTCCCTCTCTCCACTCGCAAGACTATCGTCTTTCGACGACATTTGCCCGAAACATGCAGATACGGGGCCAATTTTTGTTTTTCTTCTCTTTTTCTGTCTCGCTATCTGTCGCTTCCTCTCCATTCTTATCTATCTCTCTCTCACTTCAATTCTATATTTCTCTTCTCATTCGCTCGTTCACCCTTTCTTCCTTTCTTTGTTTTTATTTTCCTGTCTCTAATTTTCATTACTCTGTCGACTCTTACTTATCCTCGTCCTCATTCTCACACTTTCACCTTTCATCCTAACCCCCACTTGTCATACCCGCTATTCTAATACGCTTTCTAACGCGCTATTGTAACCCACTTTCTAACCCGCTTGTCATAACCCGCTACTCAAATCTGTGATTTGCTCGCATAACGTGTCTGGAGAGAGATATAATACAGTTTTCCTGTGCATGCTTTGCATAACATCGATTCTTAAGTTACGTGGGATCTGCCGTAGTTGCCCAACAATCTTTTGTAGACGCTGAGGTTGCCCCGTACCACCCGGGTACTCCCACGTGAGGACCGGCAGGTCTGGCCAAACATGCCTGGGTAGACATGTGGTTACGACGCTGACATTTGGGTGGTAGGTGCGACAGTTAAAATCTAGCCTCGTCAAAAAATTTTCTTGCCGAGAATTCCTCTTTCCCTTGCCCATGTATCTCTTCCTGTCTCGCTCTTTTCCTCTCTTTTTATCTCACTCCATACTCGTTCTTTCATCAAAGTTGCCAGTATCGTGCGCTGGACCAATCAGCGCACGTGTTCCGTGAACGAAGCAGACGAAGATGACGAACAGGAAGAAGAGAATGAACGTAGCACGTGCTGGTATTTGATCATGACATATTTTTTCTGGGGACGAGTTACAACCAACGGCTAGCAAAGTGCTCCACTGTTCAATAATGTGCACTTTGCAACACATTGCCTACAAATTTACCCATGCGGAAGAAGCAAAATGAAGCGTATGCAAGTATAAGCCATCCATTCCGGGTCAACCACCGAAGCGTGGACTTGCAATGTGACCTGCGTGGCATCGCACGCAGCGGGAGCGCCCCCGTTTTTGCCACTTTGATTTCTCTCTTTCTCTCAGTCTACATAAGGGAACACATATATCATTCGGGATAATGTCAGAGCGCGCTGTAGCAGACACCGAACGTCACAGTCACGTATGACGCGCAATATTTGATGTACATGCCTTACTTACCCGTGAAGCCATTAGTGTAAGAAAATACAAAACAGAAATAATATAGTCTGAAGGTGTTTTAATTTTGTGACAAAATTTTCGAGGAAAATACATCGCCGCCAGTACGCCTATACATGTTTAGTCTAAAGCATGTTACATAATTTAATATATAGAGAAATGCAGAGCGAAAGAATTCAGCCATTTGTACCCCTGGAAAACAATCTGACAGCGAACCTGTAAGTGCGTGAGTATATATATTTACTAGGTATATGACTTGATATCATGAATTGGACACTAGAGTCGAAATGCACAGGCTTAGACATTTAGATGGCCACTGTTATCACAGTAATCACTTTCTTGTTCTCCTCCGTCGTCATCATGATCATTTGGCTTCATTTCTTCATTCACTGTCTCCTCTGCTCACGTTACGTACGTGACTGATAACTACTACTACTACTACTACTACTACTACTACTACTACTACTACTACTACTACTACTACTACTACTACTACTACTACAACGACAGCAACGCCCAGCACGTTGGGTAGTGATTATAGAGCTCGACTGCTGACCCGCAGAAACCTGGATCAAATCGCAGCCGAGGTGGCCGCATTTCTGATGGTAGTGAAAATGATTTAGGCCCATATACCTTTATTTAGGTGCACGTTAAAGATCATCAAACGGTTGAAATTGCCGAACTGCGGCGTCCTTCATAATCATATTGTGGTTTTGGGACGTACAATCCCAACAATTACTACTACGACGACGACGATGGCGCATGACCATAGTACGACAGCTTCGTTGTAACAACAGGTATCTCATTCATAAAAATATTCTGCTCGGCTCCACCGCCGCGCTATGAGAGCAGAATAGGCGAGGAAAAATAGGGAGAGAGGAGAACATTGGTAGTGTGCACGTGTCCGGAGTGTGCACCCGGCCGGGAAAAACACTCTCACAATAAATCATCTGCAAGGAACAGATCTGTGCTCTAAGTGTCTTTGATTGATGATCGCTGGAGGTCATGTTGTATCGGTGTCCCGTGTTTTTATTGAGCAAACATTACTCACATGAATGCGTTGAAAACTACATGTCCTTGCACGTTAATTTGGGGAAAGTGCCAGAGAAGGCGGCCTATGTTTAGTAAATAGAGAGAAATAGGTTCGAAGCAAGCGAAAAGTTTCCAAAAAAGTGTGCAGCTGATACTAGGGGCGCAATGCTGGAACTCTTAATAATATCTGGGGTTTCACCTCGTAAAACCACGATAGGATTATGATAAAAGCCGTAGTTGAGGGCTCCAGAAATATCGACCATCTGGTGTTATCTGACGTGCACTGAAATCGCACAGTACGCGGTCCTCTAGCATGTCGCCTCTATCGAAATCTGATCGAAACGTGACCGAATCCTCGACCTTCAGTTCAGCAGCGGAGCACCATGACAACTGTTCTACCACGGCGGACAATGCTGGAGCTAACAGTGGAGCTATAGTGGTCGACCTAGGTAAGTATTGCTGGTAATGCGAAGCATTTGCTGAGTACGGTAAGTTTTTACAAGTAGTGCTAACAATCCCTAGACTTAGCTCTACATGTAACGGGACTACCTGTTACGTGATGTGATTTTAGTCAACTGATCAGCTCTTACGTGGTTTATGGCGGGAATATGTCATGTGACTAGCTAATGCGCTATCGTGCATGATTTTATTTACGTTACTAAATATTACGCAATATTTAATAACTTGGCCAAACGTTGCACGATGTTACGCGATTCTAGCTACGGAACTATTTAGTGATATCAAAGAGTTTTCGAATAGGGCCCCATAGGTTCGGGACCCCAATGTCTAATGCATGTGTTCACTTTGGTTCAAGCACTCTTGGTCAGCCGTCACTTGAGTGGGTGACGCCACGCTTGTCTGGTGCAAAGCTTTTGGGGCAGGCTTTGGAGCTCCCGGTAAATTGAAGAAATAGCGTCCCAAACGCAGAACCACAGCCCTGTTAGGGTCTCGCGCATTCGCAGTTGCCTCGATGCTATTTATTTGGGTCCCCATATGGTTGGGTCCCTTATTCGAAGATTCCCTATTAAGTGATTTTAAGGGCGACGCACGTTAGGAAGTAGGTTTGCGTCGACCCTCGCTTCTCGCAGTCACGGTACATGAAAAACCGTTTCTACAGTCCAACCTTGTGTGCACGTGGCATTTACAATTAGGATTATAGAGTCTCAGTTAAAAGTCCCATGGAGCACTCAAAACGCTCCTGAAAATTTTTAATAAAATGAACTCAAATAACATATAAAGTTAGTATGTCCCAGAAATCAACAAATCTGGTTATCACAATTCTGAAGGATCTGCACAGATGTGGAAGGTGTCATGTCTGACTGTTCGTCTTCAACGAAAAACCTTGAAGAAATGCTAAATAATACCTGTCCAATTGTCTGGACTCTTACCCATCGGACTACGATCCATACCAGAGTACCAAGTACTCTAAATTGCTAATTATTTTTCTAAACACAGTTGAACTAGGCAATTTCCGCCATGGGATGGCTTCATGCTCTCCCATAGTAGAGTACCAAGTACTCTAAATTTTTAACCACTTTTTATAAACACACAAATTCATAACTTTGGTACCTTTTCCACAGGGACGGCTTTCGGCTCTCTCATAGGAGAGTACCGAGTACTGAAATCGTTAACCACTTCTTCTAAACACACGTCGTCAACCAGTGAGAACACGGACTTCACCAGTAGTACTTCACCAAGTACTACTTCAAGTAGTATTGAAAATTGGGCAAGTGGGTAACAATTTATTTTTCAAGGTAAAAAGTATTGAAAATTGGGCAAGTGGGTAACGATTTATTTTTGAAGGTGAAAAGCGGGGAAAACAAAGACAGAGAAGTAGGAAGACACAGGACGAGCGCTGACTTTCAACTGAAAAACTCAATGAAGAAAACATCATATATATGCAGTTATTCAAGCATGCCCTTGTATGGCGTGAAAATTAAACAAACTGATTAAACTAAAATAACCATCTTGTCCCTAACGTTGTTAGGGCAAGATGCCTCGTGCCTACAGCAGTTATTTTAGTTTATTTATTTTGTTTAGTTTTTTCACCATGCAAGAGTATGAGCATATATATGATAATAATGTATATATATAACTGCTTATACGTGATGTTATCTTCATTAAATTTTTCAGTTGAAAGTCAGCGCTCGTCCTGGGTCTTCCTACTTCTCTGTCTTTATTTTTCCCGCTGTTTACCTTGAAAAAGTGGCTTCATCAAGTGTGACACCCACAAAACGGCTTTTCGCTCTCCCATAGTAAAGTACCTCGTACTCTAAATTGTTAAGAACTCTTTTAGGAGCGAAGTTCCTTAAGCTGTGGGTCGTATGTCGCGTGTCGTCATAGTCGTCGTAGTAGCCAGTTGCATTGCATTGAATGTCAATAAAAACAGTGTCACAGCATATTCACTAAGTGAATGATGAAAATTGGCGTGAAGCGTCCGTTCATCAATGCGCCCGTCTATCAATCCACCTGTCCGCTTTGCCCCACTCGTCATCACACAGCTCATAATAAGCTGTGATTTTTTTTCTCTATACATTCAACCGGGACAGCTCAGAGCTCTCCCATAGTAGAGTAATTCGTACTCTAAATCGTCGAACATTTGTTCTAAACAACACACTTTAGGAATGCGTGGCATTCCCTTCTCAAAGGTGAAAGATAAGTGTTTGTGTTGTGATTATGATGACGAAACAAAGCACGAGCACAAACCCTTCATACTAGTCGGCAACTTCAACGTAGACAGTATGGACAGCGGCTGGAGTATGCAATATATGATGTTTTGATACGCTGTGCGATGCTTTTCATTTGTCTGAAAAGAACCGCGAACCACTCAAGGAACATGTATAGATCTTGCCTTTGCCAACTTTAGTCTGGATCTAGTTGAAAAACCATTGGCCGTCCATTTCACGGACCGTAAAGCAGTAACATTGAAAGAAAAAGATTAATCCAGAACTCAAGATGATATACAAATTATAACAAGAGCAATTATATATATATATATATATATATATATATATATATATATATATATATATATATATATATATATATATAGTAGTATTTTTATTTACAGTAAGCCGGATACAGAGCTCACTGCAGGGGCAAAGGGCTAAAAGCGAACAGCCTGACAAAGGCCCTTGTCCCTCCGCAGTCCGTGACAGTGCAAAGCTTAGACATCAGCACTGACAAACAATATATATATTCAATACATTGGTTTCAAGCAACCTGAAATTGTAAACACAAAATTCAAACATAAATAGCATAAGAAGTTTACATAACACATTTTAAGAACTAGAGGTCACTCTCGTAAAAATTCACAACTAAACGATATCAATGAAACAACTCAAAAACAGACACAAAATGCATGCGGATACAATGATTTGCGCTGTATACACTCGTATAATTGACATAGAAGTTTATGAACAATTTAAGCATTTGCAGAGGTATGAGACTCCATTACGTAGTTTCGATAGTGTAGACCGGTGGTTATGAATAAGTTTTTTATTTGTTTCTTGAAAGTCGCACTACTAGCCCTAAAGTTCAATTGATCTGCAAGGGTATTTAAAACCTGAGGTACCTGGTAAGCAATACTTTGTTTTCCATACTTGGTTCTTGTTCTAGGAGCTCGTTTCTTTTGTTCTCGCAGACAGTAGTGTGGTCTTTCGGTGCAACTTTCTTCATATAGCTTAGTCTTTTGTATTAACTGAAGCAATTTAAAATGATATAATTGATCAATTCTGAGTATGGAATGTTTAATGAATAGTGGAGCAGTGCGCAAGTCTTGTAGATTTCCCCTGTATTTTTCAAAGCAGCGCAATATTTTCTCTTGTATAGTTAATAACTTATGGTAATTCCCTTGTGATGTCGTTCCCCAGACTAACATCCCATAACTTACTTTAGAATGGAAGAGTGCATAGTACATACTTATTTTTAACCTCAATGGGATTAAGTGCATTGTTCTAAAAAAACAACCAACTATTCGCGCTAATGCGGTGATCAGATGATTTACATGTGTGTTCCATTTTAATTCCTCCTGAAACCATACACCAAGAAACTTTTGTTCCCTAACATGTGCGATGCAATTTCCTTCGAATTTTACAGCTTTGTTACTAATAGGTTTGTTTATAGGTCGGAATATCATATAGGTTGTTTTTTTGCATTCAAGCGCAGTCCATTTTGCCTTAACCAATTTGAAAGATTGCTTAGATAATTATTCACGCTGACCTCAAGTGATATTAGATTGTCTGATGAAAAGAAAACATTCGTATCGTCAGCGTACATTATAAGTTCAGGAGAATGAGGTATATCGACAATATCATTTATATAGGCAAGGAACAATAATGGCCCCGTATAGACCCTTGGGGGACTCCTTGGTTCAACTTTATCTTTGCAGAAATAGTGTTATTCACTATTTCATTCACCTAAGGGCTCGTTTTTCCATGTTTTTGACACAATAATAATGACGTCTAACAGACAATAATGCCTATATATATATGTATATGTATATATATATAAATATTTATTTATTTATTTACCATTGGCAATAGGGTGGCACACGCAGGAAGGTGACGTATACGGCACTACGGTACCCCCCAGTGCTCCGTCCCTCATCATGATTCATATTTGCGGTGATTATTTTTGTAATCAAAGTTACTAGTTGTTACATCATGTTACCTGAATTTCAGTTACGTTGCTAGTTATTACGTGATATTAGTTGAGTTATTACGTGATATTTCGCAGCGTTTCATCAAATTTAGGCTGGTTACTACTTGTTGCATGATTTTACGCGATTTCAGTCCCGCATCTAGTCGTTACGCTATGATACGCGACTTTTTAGTCTCTTAGCCCACTCGCCAATCATAGTACTGCATTCTATGCTGAAAATAGGCGCACTTGTGAGGAGCGGAGCTAAAGGTTAGGAAGCGAGAGTGTACATGATTATGATAATTTCTGTTCACACTACCCGGCACAACAAAAGGAATAGGCAGGCCTGCTCTTAAAATTAACCAGTCTTCGTTAATTTAAATAACTGTTTTTAGGAGTGCGGTATGCACCAACCATGCATTGGCAAGGGCAGCAAAGAACAATTATATATAAATGAATATTTAAATATTAATATTCATCTTTTCACCGACAAATGCTTCAGAACTACAGCTTGAAGTATTGCGGCTGTAGTATTACCAATATTACACAAAGTTTGTTCAGTAGAGGCTTGCTTTTGGCACATGCAGTTTTGGCAGTACACCGACCTTCGAACTCTAGACATGCAGTCTGTATTAATTACAACCAATGCACACGTTGTTGATAATCCGAGTCAAGTTTCATGTCATCGATGGTTAACTCACGTCTCTCGTGCTGGCTTACGAAAATGCTTTGAAAGTCATTCTAACAAGCAGTTATGAAACGTGTAGATAATTCTGCATAATTGCGCAAGTGCAGCGCGAACGCCAATGTTGCGGCATCGTGCACTCACGCGCGCTATGTTGAGTATGCTACATTGAGTACTAGGTAGGTGTAGTCGCGGATGCGACACCATGAAGCCTGCAAACAAAACCAGGAGAAAACAACCGACTGCCATTAATTATTTCTCTCCTGTATCGTTTTCACTTTTCTCACTTTCCGCAGCGCGGCACTTGTCTGGCGAGCTGCCTGCGCCTTGTATAATTGATGGAACGCTAGCAATTAATGGAGAACCACGTCGATACTACGCCATCCAACGCAGCACGTTCGCGCATTTTAATTTGTAAAGGTGTTCATTAGCATCGTACCTTTTCTTTGTGCTTCACTTGAGGGCGTTCGCATTTTTCTTTTTTCTTGTATTTTTCATGTTTCGAACATTGGCTGCGGGAGATACGATATCGAGATCGAAAGAGGAAAACATTGCCGTAAATGGCCCAGAACTTATCAGCTATGTTTTTTTTGATAAACTTTGTTTTTCGAGTCGGGGCTAATCAAATTTCTAGCGTTATTGTGATCGTGGTACTTAAAAATTTATTCTGATCAAGAATAAAAGGGTGCGCCAATATTGACTACGTGTTACAGTGACTTCTGAATGATTTCACAAGAAAATAGAAAACTGCTTGGGTACAGCGCTTGCCTTGTGGAGCTTAAGGGCAGTATCTTTAAACAAGTTAGTACAAAGAAGTTCATTTCTTCAAAGTATTTCTCTAAAAAAGGATATCAGAAAGTGGCTTTTTTGATCGTGCTAACTTGGTTGAAGGTAATAGCTGCAATATATAAATTAGTTTCTGGTAACCTGTGACAAAATTTATTGTTGCTACAACATCACTGACAGTGTAACAGTGTGTCGAGAGTATGCCGTTCCTCTGTAAAACCAAGTGAAACAATGTTGGCGTTGTAGTGGTTTGTTTGCCCTTTCACCTTTATTTCATTGATTTGCTTTTGTAGAAAATAGCCTACACACATAAGCGCTCCCTGCGAGCTGAATGACGTCAACTTTGTCGGAGAGTATGAGGAAGGCGTTATAAATAAGATAAAGATAACAAAAAAGAAACGAACGACTTAAAACGAGGAAGTGAATGACGACGCCCAACTTTACATGGACGTCATTCATTTGGCCACAAGCTCATGAAAAGTTCCGCTTGTAAGGAGCCATCGCTGTCCAACGGGACATCTCACCCGCGACCCTGCCTGCAAACTCGGAGGGGTTCACATCTTGTGCTCGAATGAGCAGCCAAGCCACGAAGCCGGACTCATTCATCAATTGCCGCCAGCAGGGAAGAAAAAAGGGGAGAAGGGATGGGCGTGTGTAGCGAGCGAAAAGGTTGGGGAGGACGCTAGGGTACGGAGAGTGGAAGTGGACCGCCGCTGTCCGAACCGCGACCCCCCGGTCCGCGAAAGACCGTTCGCTACTCTCCTCCAGCTTGCTAGGTTCCTATTTTTTTCTGGTGTGTCTTGTTTTACTTCGAGGCGGTGGTGCAAATAACCGACTTTTTTTCCCGGTTATCGTGGATATTTCGCAGTAGTTTCTTTCCCTTCTTTTCTTGTCACTCCGCCATCGCACTCCTTGTTTTATCACCGCCATGTCTGTGGGAGACTCATGTATTCGCCCGTGCTTTGACGAACGTCTTGCTGGGACGTGTGACGCCAGAGGCAGTTTGGCGACAATCAAAGCTGGACAGACGAAGAAAAAAAACAATGACTGCACTGTGACAAGCGCTCTTTGGGCCTTTCGTTGGCCTCTAGCAGTGACAGAAGAGAGTGGCGTTACAATTGGTGTTGCGAAATGTAGAAAAGGCGCAAGAATGATTCAATGATATAAGGCCACATGAAACTAGGACCCCGAGGCAATATGTCGCCAGTTTCAGACTCATTCTAGTTCGACGTTAATATGTCGCTTCGTAAGAAAGGATGGCTTCGTATGCTTGCACAATAGTCAAACAAGGCAAGTTTTTCGTGCGTATTCGAGAGTTCTCTCATAGCCCAGGGCGACGGCGGCGTTACTCCAGCGTGTGAACTCTGACTTCTATGACGGAGTTGTGGGAAAGCGTGCTTGAAGTCATCACACGACTTTCGAAATCTGGCAAAAGTTCTCAAATATGAAAGTTTAGTCGCTGGCTTACAGCGTTACTGCTCGTAGGTCTCGCCAGTACCAGATGTCCTTGCTCAATGACTTTGACTTACAGGCCTTTGATGACATCTGTTGCTAGCAAGAAGCGCTTGAACATCTAGTCGGCGAGTGTCAAAATATTTAATGCCCACACCAATAAACCCTGCACAGTTAGTCATAAGTGTTAGAGTGAAGTTTGCAACGATTCAATCTAAAGTTATACGTGCCCAACGAGAAATGGCAGTGGGTCTCTTCAAGGTCATGACCTTATCACAAAGCAAACATATTCCAGTGAAATTCTATAAATTGGGCCTTGTGGTAATTACGCAATTTTTCTTATTTTGCTACATTAAAACATCTTCCTGATAACGCCCTTACAACTGTAGTGCATCGCATGTAAAACTTCAGCAGCCAAAAAACTGTCATTTACTTTGTATCTCAGTGGCAGCAGTAAAAACGGCAGAACTGCTTTTTTTTAAGCGAAGCTCTTAAAGATCGAGCTAACACGTCCCGTCAACAACCTCGCAAACGCAAATGTTTTGAGGGTAATGATGTTGCACGTTGCAGTCTCGCACGAAGCTGATATGCAGATATCGCCTGCGCACTGGCTCATCCAGTAGTCTCTGGTACTACTACATCGGCTAGTCCAATGAGGGTTCTGTTTAAAAGGCTCAGAATGCCGCTTGGGGAGTGCTACGAAGGAATTCATGATGTCTGGTCACATCATCTGCCATCTTCATAAATACAGTCCGGCATGTAAGGTGGTGCATTATCCAGAGAAACAACTTACCTCCAATACCTAGCTTCTCAAGTGCGACAGACTGCCGTCATGTGACACATTATCCAATGCACCCTTGACGTCCAAAAATAAAGCTTTGGTCAACCGTCGACGCTTCTGTTCTTGTTCGACAGTTGATACCATGGATCAACGAGGCTTTTGATAGAAGACTCTCATTTTCGAAAACACTCGCACGTCTGGATAGATGTTTTGATCAAGAAACCATTCCAGTCTTATTAGCACCATTTCCTCCAAGACCTTGTCAACGCGACTTGCTAGAAAAATTGGTGTGTAGGATGATGTAACATGTGGTGTTTCTCCAGAATTCAGTAGCAACACGACACGGTTGGTTTTCATTTGTCTAGGACAGTGCGGGGTCTCTACGACGCACAGTACACAAAGAGAACAGTGCGTCACTCTTCCACCAGAGAACGAAGCGCAGTGTATGTGATTGACAACTGACCCCTGTGCTGATGGGCGTCAAGTAAAAGCAAGTGCAGCGTGTAGTTCTTGCATCTGGAACACGACATCAGGATGCTCATTTAAGGCTAGCACAGATTGTCGGTCGTTTGTTGATGAAACACCAGTAGCTACAGCCACAATTAGTTCGCAGTAGTCTTTTGCAACTTCCACTTCGTTCCTACTGCACAACCGCCAGAGCTCGGAATGAGTACTTTTCTTGAGGGGAAAATCGCCCCGCCGCGGTGGTCTAGTGGCTAAGGTACTCGGCTGCTGACCCGCAGGGCGCGGGTTCGAATCCCGGCTGCGGCGGCTGCATTTCCGATGGAGGCGGAAATGTTGTAGGCCCGTGTGCTCAGATTTGGGTGCACGTTAAAGAACCCCAGGTGGTCTAAATTTCCGGAGCCCTCCACTACGGCGTCTCTCATAATCATATAGTGGTTTTGGGACGTTAAACCCCACATATCAATCAATTGAGGGGAAAATCGTGAGCTGCGCATTATTTGCCATAATTTGCAAAGTAGCTTTCGAGGATCCAGGGAAGTACAAAATCTTCTCCAACGCTTAGCGTCTGATTCATCGAGATATCGACGTAGAGAGCGAGGTGGGGGATGTTGGGTTTCAAAATTTCCCAGGTCATGCTTACATAAGAATACATGGGATAATTGTCTGGGTATTTTTGACCAGCACTGTAAATGCTGAGCCTGGTGGCATATTCCAAGCAGGAGCTTAGGCATTTTTTCTTGTAAGGGGAATAGGCTTTCTAGCTCTGAAGTGAGGGCTTGTAGGCAAATGTGGTTCAGTGTGATTTTTTGTTCTGTATGCTATGTCAAGAAAAAAATAATTCATAGCATATCCACGGAGTGAATAGTGATTGGAGCAAAGCGTCCATTCGACCGTCCGCCAGTGCTTTCGTCCGTCCGTCCGTCCGTCCATCCGTCCGTCTGTCGGTCTGTCTGTCTGTCTGTCTGTCTGTCTGTCTCTGTGTCTGTCTGTCTGTCTGTCTGTCTGTCTGTCTGTCTGTCTGTCTGTCTGTCTGTCTGTCTGTCTGTCTGACGACGAGCGTGAACCGTCGCGGCCCTCTACGCCCGCCGTGCCACTTCGTCCATGTCCCACCAACGACCCGATAAATATGGCGACGATCCAGGAGACTGAGAGGGGCATTCGTTGCCCACGCACCCGGGCACAGGCCGCGCAGCAGCCAATCAGAAAGTAGCGGTAAGCTCCATCTAGAATGTTCTCACTCAACTGGCAGTTTGTATGTACTTCGATGAGACAACGTCATCTCTTATACTATTCTGGAGATACTGCCTGTTACGCCTGACGCGGGACAATGGTTAGGCTTTTCGCTCCTAACAACATTTTTTTTTCTTGGGGGGTTGAGGGGGCATGAACTTAGTGTGCCATCACCCGGCTACGCCACTGGTTTTAAGGTTCAACACAGATTTCAGAAAACTGTTCACTTGGCTACCCTTACGTTGTGAGAGTAATAAATAGGAATAAAAATAAAAAAGGTGGTATGAGAGGAAAGAAAGGAATGTGAATACGTTCACGCGTGTGAGATCGCACCACCAGTCAGAGGAGTTCACGCATGTACATAACAGGTCATAGAAATCTTGATTCACACAAATATGCTTTGAACATACGAAAAATACCAGCAACATTCCAAGTCAATAGGCAAAGTTTAGGCATAATCTCGCAGCACAGTGCGGAAAAATCGCATTACTACTTACTCATGCCAGAGGCTTTCCTGAAGCACGTGCGCTCATTACAATGTTAGCGTCCTTTTTTTTTTAAAAGCCTCTAGTGAATTCTGAGGTTGCCTCTCTCCCATGACGAGACAGGTCGCAACGCACAGACTTACGGTTCACACATACTTTTGGGCAACTACGTGTCCAGCTGGAGTAACTATACTGTCTCCTGGCGCTCGTATGCCATGCATTGTTTGAGACATCACGGTGCACTAAAGCTTAGCTTTGCAAGCACATTTTGTTTAGTAAATATGCAAAAATTTTCTTTTACTTCTTCTTACTTCGAAATGTCCTGTGTTTCTAAACTGCGCACGCGCCGTTTGTTTCACCTTAAGTTGTATTTGTTCTTTAATTTAGAGTCAAGGTGTACTCTAGTTCTGTTCTTAATTGCCGCGCACCCTGAGTGCCATCGGTCAGCGCTCGCTTTAGCATTCCCTTTTGCAGCCTCTCTACCAAGCTTACTTTTTTTTTCTTGTCTCTAATTCCTTCCTCCAACACACACCGCGCACGCATACGCACGCACGCACACAAACAAACACGCAAGAACTGCCCGTTGTTCCGCATAATCTTCATACGAACCAAGATGGACGTCCGCTCGGAGCCTCGTACGCCCCATGCAAGTTTTTACGTGCATATTTTTCTCTTGGCATCCCACCATCGTGCAGGACGTTCACTTTATGCCGCCTCGTAGCTCAACAACGAGTACGACACCGAAGGAGGATGCTCGACGAAGACGCGCAACTGCATCATTTTTTTTCCTTCTTTTTTACGCACGCAACACACGGCGCATGCAAAACAAGAGCCGTCCAGTGAACAAAAGGTATGCAAAAAGAAAGCACGACGAACTGAGATGAAGAACATGGTGAAATAGGGTAAGACAAAAAAAAACGAGAAGAAAGAATAAAGGATGCCACGATTCTTGTCAGGCAGTGCCAGCCAGCCGCGCATACTTGCGCTGACGACCTCGACAAAGCTGACTTCCCTCTCCCAAGCTTTCGAAGCCTCGATGTGTTTTTATTTGTACTTTTTTCATACCGGTACTCATTTCTTTGTATTTTTACTGGTCTCCTCTTTTCTTCTTTTCAAGCTCCCAAACGCGTACTTAGAAAGCATGTGCTCCCGCTTAGCACTTATCCAGACTCGCACGTGGTATAAAATCTTTATACAAATGAGATAAACGGAAACGAGAAAAAATATTCCTCACCAGATATAGCGCAGTGACAATTCTGAAATAAATGATTATTACGACAATATCGTAAAGATGACAACCTCCACGAAAACAACGATAATGCATTACTTTTATATAATGATTTGTTTTTTTTTTGTATGTGCGATTACGAAGGAAATAGAAACGCGCACATATAAGAAGTGCAATAGGCTTTTTTTTTGTCCTCACCGCAACAAAATGTGATACTCGATCAAAAACAGATAAAATAATAGAATACAAAGAGGAAAATATTATCCCTTCCTAATGGTACTGGAAAGATCGCGGGGTGCAGTGGAGGGGAGATGCCAAACGCAGATTTGTTCGTAATGGAAGATGCAGAGGGCAGTTGGGCGTCAGAGCGAGATAACAAAGAACTCATCCTTCAGTTCGCAAAGCGGGGGCCCCCTGAGTCGCAGGGTGGGGGTGGGGGGAGGGAAGGGATCTAGAATACGAGAGTGGAAGGCCATGTCTTCCTCTACGGTTGGGTGGTAGGAGTGGGGGTGGGGGCGGGAGTTGGGTGCTCGAGAAGAATTGGCCTTGCTGTGAAATCAGCGGCGGGATGCTTGGTTAGCAGGGGGAGGGGTCGGGATGCCAAAGACGAGCGCTGTAAGCCAAGTGCCTTAGGGCAGTTGATGGCAGAGAGCTTGGTGTGTCGCGTCAGGACGTAGCTGTTTCTTTTTCCACATTTTTATGATTTGTATCGTGATGCGGCGCCCTCGTCAGTTTGGCTATCTGACTCTTCGCGTTGCTCGTGATCATCGCTCGTGGCGAACTTGGGGTGGCTACATGCAACGCCACGCAGTTCTCATTCATCAGCCCTAGTGCCGTGACAGGGCCCTTGGTTTTTGTACTGATGATGCCGGGATCGTTTTATATCAGTGGTCAAGGTTTCTTTCGCGTTTGCTTTGAACAACGAACATAGTAGCCGAGAGCTACAAACGTACTTCATGATGTGAGTATGGAAGACAGAAATACCGTTTGGTTAGAATTTCTTTCATCAGTGAGGTGTTTGCATGTTCGTACGTGCCTTCGTTTGTATGTAAGCCCAATATTTATACATGCGGAAATTTCAAAAAAAGGTGGAGTACAGAGTAACATTTTGTGGGGATTGATTGATTGATTGATTGATTGATTGATTGATTGTATAAGGGATTCAAAATACTAAAACTACCTTATGTATATGAGAGATGCTGTAGTGGAGCGATTTGAAAATTTATACTACCTGGTGTTCTTTAACATTCACCCATACCTGAGCGAACAGGGCTACAGCGTTTTCATCTGCATCGAAAATCCAGCCGCCGCAGCTGGGATTCGATACCGCGACCTGCAGGTCAGTAGCCGGGTACCTTAGCCATTAGATCACCACGGCGGGGCGATTTTGTGCAGATGAACCAGAGCTTGACATGCCTGTTAGCATTGCATTGTGGTAACGTTAGACATTAATTACAAGGCATCAGACATCAAGCTCAGAACGTTACAGCTCAAAACCAGGCTTTCACAAAAATGAAAGACATGGTAGGAGTGACATTTGTTTCTTTGCCCTTTTTATTAGTTGTGTTGTGATATGGTGTCCACGTAAGGTTTTCTTTTGAATCGTTCCATTGGCCGTAATTATTGCTCGTGGTGAACTTGGATGGGTATATGAGCCACCGCATAGTACTCTGGTTGGTTTGAGTGTCTGGTTTGGCACTGTAGTGTTCCCAAAAGCTATGAATTATGTCGCCAAGCTTCAATTTTGTTTAGTAACGTTCGCTCACTTCATAGAGTACATCTCAAAGAATGATCTGACTATATAATATTATTCGCAAGGTTGTATAACGAGCCCTTGGCCTCCCTACCACAACTCTAACGCACAGATTCTTCAAGATTGGCGGACTCGACTTCGAGCTCAGCTTCTTCTCCTCGACGGCTGGATTTGATTACCCGTGAAATTCGTGACCTTATCACAATCGCTCCAATTTCACAAAATGTACACCTCGAATACAACAGAGGCAAGTGCCTTGCACGGGCGGCCGCCATTTTCAAGCGCATAGACATAGAAGCGGGCAACGTCTCGTTCGTAGACGCCGCTACCTATCACAACAACCGAGTCTTCGCCGCGGTATCATCCGCGCAGCAGATTCCTAACTCTGCCGCAATCCTTACCCGGAACCCTGAAGTAGTGGAGCAAGTAGCTATAGCTATAGGTACGCTCAACAGCAAACCAAAGCTCATCTACAGCGACTCCAGACCGGCCATCAAAGCCTTCGAACGTGGTGTCATCTCGGACCAGGCGTTACGTATCCTGCGCAGCACGGACCCGAGTGCCCCGAAACACCACACTGTCATCTGGTTCTCCGCCCATCTCCGCCGCGTGCCGGGTCAATGCTACCTTGAAAATTATCAGGCCTGTTCACTGCTGCTGTGACGTGACTCATTTTGCCCGAGTGAACACGCGCACGGGAGTCTGTGAATCCATCGCCACAATAGTCTCCCGTTAAAAGATAAAGCGTTAGCCGCAAGTTTTACATGCTTAACAGCTTTATTCTGCCTTCTGGGTCAAAAAAAGCTCTGACTTAAGTAATGTATTGTGCTTTAAAGCATTTGGAGACCCACCTGTGAGCCATCTTTCCCACAAAAATGCCGTAGACGGACGCTATCAAAAGTATGGCATATCTATAAGAACAAAATTTGAAGGACCAACAAATTGACAAAATAAATACGGTAAATTTTCTTCATTGTAATTTGCACACGCACGCAAACAGACACACACTATCTAGAGCATACAGAGAAACTGTTCGCTACTCATTTGTAAAGTTCTGCAGTGTTGATCATACTCTTTCCTACATCTGTATTCATAGACACGTAGTTATTGAGGATAGTGTGTGGAGCTGCCACAAGTATTAGCACAATATCAAGGTGATGACCATATTAGCACAATATCAAGGTGAGGCAAGAGAAAAAGTTTTCGCTTCACAAAATTATCTTGTGACCGACACAAGAAGCGGTGATTCCTCTTTTGCTCTGGCCCCTCTCGCAGTTGTGCGTAGTCAGTCATATAACTCAGGGGCTAGAAAAACTGTTAGTACTGAGTCTATATTAGACCGTGTAGCCCCCGTAGGCGCTTCTACCACACTGCCGGTTCTTGGATTGATATATATTTGCCAGTGGTTCTCAATTACTCTAGCTTGAAGTAGAGATTACAAACCTGAAGACAAATTAAGAAAGCGATTTACAGTGAGTGTCCACACGCATCTAAACTTCAAGGAAACGTAACAGACTTAGGCGCTGCCCGCAATAATACTGCAATAACGTGAAAGAAAACACGGCGCACAAAACCATTGCTCTAATTAATGCAACAGCATTCTTTCCATTTTTATCAGCCAAGTTAATAGAGGTAACACAATCGGCGGCGCTAATCGCCAGTTACAAAATGTTTACCGACCCTGAAGGAAAATGCCCTGTTCTAACAATGTTTTGCTACGCGCGTATAATAATTTAATTCCAGGGCCTAAGCCAATAAGTCAGAAGCACACACGAAACCTTTATTTTGGAGCAAGAACGAAACATGGTGGCGATGGGGCCATTGGAACGGCTTAAAATTATGTAGTATGAACACACTACGTACCTTTGGGTTACAAAGAAAACTGATGCCGACGCCATCTTGATGAACGGTACTCGCCCATTTCGTTCTTCTGTTGTCCTTAGAAAACGAGAACACTCGCAGCATCAGTCCCTTTGCCGCGACAATTCGCCACGCAGCATCGCCCAATCATTCGGATTTTCCGCCGTACAGATTGCAAATATCCAGTGCACAAAACACGTCACATATCCGCGGTGCAGTTCACGGACACAGAAGAAGATGGTCTTGTGAAGTTGCCGACAAGCACACTAGCAGGCCGCGAAAACGTTCGTCGGCCTTGGCAATCTATGTCTCTCGAGCGACGAGAACAAGCGTAAGCACGTCTGTGCAGTGAAACACGTTCGTTAAAACGAAGTGACGTCAGAGCCCGAGGCCGTAAGTGAGCAGGCCTGAAGTTATCTAGGTGGCATTGACCGGACGCGCCATCCAACCTCAATGAGATCACCCATAATGCAGCGCGCGCACTTACCGAACGCGCCGCCGCAGGGCAACCCCATCTCGCTGAGACGCCCGTTACGCGCTACGCATATCCTGCAAGACAAAGTTTTTTCATTCCATTCCATTCCGGTAAGTCAATACTACTGATTGTGAAATGAAGTATTGTTTTCATGCCCTTGGGCGCGATATTGTAATATTGCATTCGTAAATATAATAACATTGCAAAAGAAATCAGATTACATTTATTGTAGTGTTGAACTGACTTAACTGAAGGTCCAAATATTTTTACTAATTACAAAGTTTTAATACAGCGTTGCATACGTATACAAAATAGTGCTATAGATGCAACATAAAACGTAAATTTGTATTTATTTATTTATTGAGTTTATTATTTATTTATTTATTTATTTATTTATTTATTTACATAGAGTCATAGAATGCGAGAAAAGCTGAACAAGCGACACACTCTATAGTAACGAAGAGAGATTCAGTGAAAATGCTGCAAACGACAAAAACTCTCACGTTCTTTCTAGACTTTGATGCCACTGATTCAAAATGAGAGAACAAAATTGACCAAAAGAATGTACAAGCATGTTACTCAATCGGATCTGTTGGAGTAAGTTTTCTTTCTTCCTTTTTTTCTTTCCTTCCTTTCTTTTTAAGACTCCCCATGTACAGATATCTGAATTCTCGTGCAGCGCCACTGTACCAGAACCCCAATGTGCCGACCTGGCGTTCTATGCTTCCAGTGCAATGACAGCGTCAACGCACTGCGTAAATAATATAGCGCTTCATTTTGCATAACCCTGCCCTACTATATCAACTCTCCAGTTAACCCGAAACAACTGCCGTGCCTAGAAAACGCAGAAATTCGATCCCACCGATGCGATGGCAGCGATCGAACTGAACTTTCAACGAAAAAAACTCCGCGGAGAGAGGAAAAAATAAGGATAAAGACGAAGTTGCAGATTCCTGTCATAGAGAAGCAGAAAGGTCCCCCATCGTTGATCAAAGCGAGACGCGAACATTAGGAAGATAAATATAGACAATAAAAGAAAAATCAGTCAGCCCCGAACGAGTGAGCGATGCGTGCGGGTTTGACGGCGGCTGCGGCAGAGGGCGGGCGAGGATGGGGAGTCATGGCGGGAAAGAAGAGATGAAAGGCAATGGGGGTTGAAGAACACGAGGTTCGGTGAAATCTCATTGGCTGCGGGGGAAGGTTAAAAGCCCCACGCGATGAGCATTGCACAGGCACAGGATGCGTGTGCCTGCTTAACGCCCGAGATTGCCTTCATTTTATTTTATGACTTTTTCTCTTTGTATGTCTATACATTCACGTCTTTACATCGAGCTGCTGGGTCTAGGCGATGGGAGGGAGGTAGGTCTCCGAGTGCAGCCAAACGACCGCGAAGGGAAAAGGAAAAGATGCCCCGATGAGATTTAGATGCGCCTTAAACACCGCCGATGCCGTGAGGTCGCTGCTCTGTAAAGTATAGAAATAGAGGAAAAGAAACCACGGCAAGGGAAGCGATGGCTGTCGGGGGGTTAAGGTACAAACGATCTACCCCGCACCTTCGCCCGTGAAAAGCTTGCACAACAACGCTAGCTGGTGGGTTCAGATTAGAGGAGCGTCGCGTGCCTTTCGACATGGCTTCGACCAGATTGGGTTGCGAGCTAGCAAAATAGCTCGAACCCACTTTGCGTCGTAATGACTCCCCAGGAAGGAAAGAATTAAAAAAAAAAAGCTCAGAGGGGCAAAATGAGTGAAACGGCGATGACGTCTCCTTAGAGGATGAAACTGATTAATACTTTTTGCTGATACGATAAAGAATGGCAGGCTCGATATAGAAGGCAATATGCGGAAGTTCGTGTGGTTAAAGAAGGCACGTTTGTGAAGAGAAAGTTATCTATTAGGTAAGCGCTAGCGAAACATATCAAACACCTAGCTGTTAGGGGTGAGGCACCTGTCTTGGCTTGTCGTCGTGCAATTTCTTCACGGTCCATCATAATCGGCTATGCGCCGGAAAAATTGAGTAAAACCCCGTACTCGAAGCCAAACCAGACTATGCATATTATGAGGTAAAGGTTTGTCGTTACTGTCAAACAAATTATATTTGACTTAGCAGTGACGAGAAAATCTCCTGCGAAATTTGCCAAGGCGGTCAGGTCTTATCTTAAACCAAAGGCAAACACGCATCTCCGTGTGAAAGCCATCTGTTTGAAACACCGCTTCTTAGAACATCTGTGAAATCATGGTGCGTTATTGTACCGGTGGTGAGTGGAAGCAGTACATGAATGAAGCTTTCGCTGTGGAAACCACCGGCGCACACTGCGTGCCTTCGCCCCTCCCCAGTCATGAAACACCCTTTCATTCTCATTGCGAAGTGCTTTATCTTATCTTTTTGTTATCGTGTTGGGGCTGATAAACTTCTTGAACACAAATTACGCTTCTTTTGAAAGACCATGCGTGAAAAAGTGCAACAATCTTTTAACACGGGTCACTTGAGCGACAAGCGGTTGCTCTACCTCCCTGCTACGCCTCTGCTTGTGCACACAGGGGGAAATAACTTTCGCTTGTAAAAGCAGTGAAAGTAACTTTTAGGCTTTACAAACACACGCGCCCTGGGTGTATGTTTCACAATACAACATAAAATACTTCCGTAATATTGCGTGGTACAAGCGTACACTGCTATCGGGCGTCATAATATAGGAATATATTAAGGACTTCATAGTTTTATGCCAGTCACATACTAGAAAAGACACACACACTACTGAAGCCTTAGGCCCATGCAATGGGTACATAGCAACTTCGAAAAGATTTCGCCCGCAAAGTGTTTGAAGTATAGGAACTAGGAAGAAAACATCGCTATCACGTTCAACTCTTAAATGCGAAGCTTAAGAGTCTATGGATTTTTTTTTGCAAATCATCTGAAAATAAAGAAAAGAAAACGTAGTATTTGCACTAGTGAAATATTTAGAAATCGTTCCATTAAAAAGAAATCGTTCCAATAAAATGAAGCCTTAAAATAAACTTTGCGTTGAGCAAAGTTTTTTAGTAAAACCTAACTTAGCTTTTGGAACAAATATGAACCCAGCAGTTGTTAATCGGCAAAAAAAAGCAAAAAAAAATAATGAATATGATATGAGGTAATTCATGAATAAGATTTGAATCGGCAGTTGGGACGCAGAACGAACCTGTACGCCATTCGAAATACTGTTAACTACTCGAAGGATATAAATAAGCACAATTATTTTGTGTTCTGAAGTCTATTATAGCAAAAAGCCTTATTTCATGCAAATATGTCTTAGTATGAGACCTTTGGTGTAAGGTTTGTTAACTCTGTGCTTAATTGACGACTCTGATCGAAACGTTCTTCGTGTTTGTGCACATGTGCATTCTTCTTTTACAGCGAAAGGTGTTACGAGATAACAACAAGGGTCACGTGTGGCACCGTAGCTGTCCGCCACCGCCGCTGCCAGTGTCCGTAACCACTAAGGCAAGAAATAAAAAAACTGTAAATAAAAACACCACGGACATAATGGGATTCGAACGCCGGTGCCCTGAATGTCACTCCGGTGTTCTACCACTGAGCTACGCCGGTTTTTTTCTTTGATGCGTGAAATCGTCACCAGTGAACCAGTCAAATACGCACAGCATACTTCATCAGAAGTCAAGTAAACACACACAAGCGTTAAGAAGAGGAAGCCACTCCGCAACGGGGTCACAAGTCTCAACAACACTGCGCACTTGAGCAGCTGCTTCTCGGAAGACGGATCTCGCCGACTGTGGTGGCTCGGCGTGTCTATCAATCATGCGACTTTTCCAGAGTGAATAAAGTCCCAGCAATATAAACAGGTCATATGAGGTATTATTAGTCAGACTCTTTTTGAATGGGAGAAACCTAATACCATGAGCTGCGATTGGAAGTTCTTTTAATATTGTTCTGTTTAGAACTACCTCAGTGGCATCCATAAGATTATCCAGATGTTGCTTTTCTGTACTTTGGCCAGAACGAAGTTTGTTGGCATAGGTCGACACGCAGGCATCCGCGGAGTGACCAAATCAATGGCACTGCAAGCATCTTTGTGTCTTGCACGGTCGATGGACATGCCCCACTCGCTTGCAACGAAGACACAGTGGAGGCATACCGGGAATAAGTACGAGACATTGGTGGCCATAGATTGAAATAAGCTAGGTGTGGTATTAAGCTCACAGTGATGGTGTCTTTGAGTTCCAAGGCAACGTACCTATTGTTGTCATGCATTGTTCTATTCGTGCACATTTCCACGCCTCTCTCTCAACAGACTTCACAATGCCGTCAACTTGGAACACCTCTTCAACACGTCGCGATTAAGATAAGGTGGAAGCCAAAGAAGTTTCAGCCTAATATCCTTTGTCTCCGGATCTGGCACCATACACTTCCCGTGTGCTCAGATTTGGGTGCACGTTAAAGAACCCCAGGTGGTCTAAATTTCCGGAGCCCTCCACTACGGCGTCTCTCATAATCATATAGTGGTTTTGGGACGTTAAACCCCACATATCAATCACCATACACTTCAGCTCTTTTACACGGGGCTCACCACAAGTGACGAGTTTCTGTTTCGCCATGCTGTTTGCACACGTATACAACCATCCATACATGGCTCATTTGATACTGGCCAACTCCTACGATGTCCATTGTGCTCACCACTTCAAGCAGCACGTCACGGAAGCCTGGGGCACGGTACGGCTTGCCACTCAAGTCGGCATGAAAAAAAACGAAATTCGAAATGTGGTTACCGGTTGGAAGAAGTGGCAGGACGAATTTTTCGATCACACATCATGACACGTCTTTGCAAACTGGCCTTAGGCAGACTTGATGTCTGGAAATACATCGCGTCAATATGAGTAATGAAGCGTTTTAGGTCTGTAAAGGAACAACCACGTGTCGCACAATACGAATTGCGCAACGAGTGGATCATTGAATACTCCGACCTATTACAAATGCTTGGTTTCGTTCACCTGCTAACTGTGGGACATACACACTGTGGGGGATTTCGCTGATTACAAAAGCTTCTATCATGATTCATCATAGTCAGCCCCTGCCTAGATAAAATTGCTCAATATTCTTTGCAAGTGTGCAGCATGTACCACGCTTCTTCGAAGAATGGCGAAAGATTGCATAGGGAATGCTTGCTTGCTTACTACACAATGATTGATGGCGTAGAGGATTCCCTGCAAATGTGCTTGCAACAGCTACCCAAAGAATGTTAAAAAAAAGGTCCCGAAAGGCCGCTGTTGCAGCTTTCGCTGTGACAGTGTTGCGCGTACCACGTTGACCTCGTGTTGTTTTTTTTTTACTATTTCTCTCTTGTCGGGTCCCGCGAGACGCATCAGGAAACGTAGGTCTCGCATCGTGTTGTGTAGGGAATGAGGAAGTAGCATGGAAAACAGACGAGGATAGGATGAAGAGATCGTCTTCATATGAGTGCTCACATCAAGGCGCGCCGGGTTGGGATACGCATATCTTCGAATTACGTGCCACTCTAGCTACTACGCGTGTAGCTGGTATAACGACGTTAAGACGCGGCTAATGTAACATTCTTGAGTGCTAGAAGAAAACACAAATGAGGCACGCCCCTAATGCGCTTGTGACTCTGGCGCATCTAATGTGACATTAATAGGAGGTGACTGGCACCCGCGGCAATGACGTCGCGGCAGTTAATCTTACGCTAAGCCTGAACTGAAGACAAAGTATCCGTCTTGCAGCTTGCGGAGGTGACTTTCTTGGGGCCGGTCGTTTTAAGGGAAGATTAAAGCTGTGTTTGTTTGCTTGGGATAGTTCGTGCCATTTGTTGCCTCGTTGCTAAATGTATGATCGAATTGTTTCCGACGTCGAGCAAAATATGCCGGTGAGCACGTCATAGAGCATTTGTAGCATGTCTGACATGCAATAACCTAGTCACTACTGACACTTTGTTAGAGTTAATGCATGTGTTGATGAGTTAAATTTATTTAGGCCCGAAGAACAAACAGAAAAGATCCTGTGCCACCATGCTAGTACCACGTACAAGGCGAGCTTGCCTGATTTTTATGATCGTAGGCTCTAGGACTGCTGCACAAAACATGAACACAATAAAAGTTTAGGAGAACAAAAGAGAAACAAAGTGTACTTACCCCCGAAAGTTGAAAATTTTTGGGCCGAGAAATGAGGCACTAAATGGAAAGACGCATTCAGTGATGTTTTGATGATAAAAAAACAACCACTTGATCATGCGAAGCTCCAAACGTTATCGTTTCACAAGACAAATTCGTCAACTGCAGAAATGTAACGTTCTAAACTCACCATATGATTGTGAGAGACACCATAGTGGAGGGCTCCGGAAATTTCGACCACCTGGGCTTCTTTAACGTGCACCTAAATCTAAGCACACTGGCCTCAAGATTTTCGCCTCTATCGAAAATCTGCCCACCGCGACAGGGTTTCTATTCCGCTACCTGCGGGTCAGCAACCCAATGCCTTAGCCACTAGACCAGCATGGCGCTCAACGTTTGAGAGAAGCCCGTCCTATCAGGAAAAGAACCTATGGTTGAAAAAATAGGATCCGACCAAGGTTGTATATAAAACTGCGTTTTCTTCCTACCTTAGCGACGTTTTATTTCTGCGACATGAATTCTCCTAACAGTCCTGAGAAAGCGTTGGTACCGATACGTCTGGTTATTTTATCAAGTAAAAAAAAAACGGGGGGAGGATTGTTTACCTTCTTGATCGGTTGGAGCCTTCGTGTTTGAGTCATACGGGAACGGCGCTAGTACTACAGAACAACGTGAGATTGATACGGAATGCGTGGCCGATATTTGCGCTTGATTACAGAATGTTTTTCATCAATGTGTGCTGCTCCCTCCTCATTTCCTTCTAATGCTCATCGATTATCTCAGAAGAGAAGTAGCAGGCTACGAACACTCCAGTCACTGATGCTTTTTCACACACATATCATTGTGCGAGTAGCTTTACTGGTATAAGTTTCCTTCGTTTTGCTGCAATGCATGACAAACGTGTTTTTTATTATCGCCATCATGCAAGTAGTATAATAAAAGGGTGACATCTTGGACTTGTGTTTTTATTTGTATTTTCATTGTGGCATCTCGCAACCAATCATCTCAATAAAGAACCCTCGCACATTGAGAAGGTATACCTATAAGAATATTGTTAAACCTTGAAGTAACTGCATAATCATTCTCAGAACAGATAAACGTTACTGATTTATTAAAGCAAAATGGCGTACAGAGGATAAAATATACTTGCCCCACGTGCATTTCGATTCGTTTCATTTCCACTAAACATGAATAACTTGAGCAAAGAAGTGACACAGCACGTGTACCCAGCTTTATACGTTAATCTTAGAATGAAGAAAATAAAAATAATGTCAGCAAAAAAACACATTTCCATGAAGTGAATCACGATGAGTGGGCGAGGCATTGACGATTGTTCTTACCGTGAATCACCCGTGACATTGCCCACTCACACATGTAAAGGAGTAACAGCACTTGTGTACAGTATATACAATGTGTTTTTGTCGTTAAACCGCCGCTTCCCGCTCCCTTGACTCCGGGGCAGCAGCTTGTTGTCGGCGTTGCCATTTTGTCCCTGCTTCCCAGGCTCTCGCCTCCGTGGTAGCAGTTTGCCTTCGTAGACGTTCAGCCACCGCATATGTACCACCCTCTCACCTCGTAAGTAGCAGCTTGTTTTCAGAGTGGCCGCTTTGGCTTTTGCACTGTCACGATTGTTGTCATTCGTAGCAGGAAGAGAATGCGTGGTCTGGAATGCGCTTGTTCTTCATTTTCAGCAGCGTCATCGTTAAGACGTGTAGTGGGTACCACGCTTTCGCACGTGTTTTTCTGCGATGACAGAAAGTGTGTGGTCGGGAACGCGGTTACCCTTAATCGTTATCAGCGTCATCGCCGGACAGCGGACTAAGAACAAGTTTAAACCCAAACGTGCATCATTTCTGAATAAAAAAAATTGACCCCGTATCTCCATTTAATCTGCAAATGTCATCGAAAGAGGATAGTCTTGCGTGTGGAAAGAGTGAACAAGGCATTTATTTCATGTTCTGTGCAAGAAAATCGGTGAATGGTATTCTGTAGGCGCTGCGTTAGAGTGCCTCGAGCATGCAGCGGAGGCGAACGAACGCATCAAGTCACGTAACACGTGAGATATGAGCGCCATCTGGCAGTTTTCTTAAAAAGGAAGCGCGTGGCTCTGAGCCGGCCACCTCAGAGGTGATAAGGTGTAGAACGCAAGGTGACGGGTAAGTGCGACACCGTCTCGTCTCAGCAAAGCGTTGGAAACACTCGCCTTTCCGTGCAAGCGTTGTATAGTCAGCGCAGCGTTATAAGTGCTACGGTCCTTAAAATTACTTATGCAGGCCTTTTCTAGTAAAAGACGCAAATGCAGAATATGTGCGTGTTGTTATGGTGCCCCAGACACCAGCAATAATTGCTTTTTACTTGACAATTACACATGCATGCATGCTCAATCTTGAGAAACACTGGTGGGCGCTGCGGATGGGGTCGGCCGTTTCAAGTACCCGATGCCGTGAATAGTGAACAAACGGACAAATGTACAGACAGACTGGCAGACAGACAGATAGACCAAAATTTTTGCGTCGAAGGTGCCCAAAAAAGACTATCGTCTTTAAAAAAGTAAAGCGGGACAAGAACTGATCATGCAAAGTGCAGCTCTAGCCAAGTGATTTGAGCGCCCACCCCCAATGTGAGGAGGGGGGATTTCAATTTTAAGCGCGATTAGATGTCCGTCTGTTTTTTTTTTTTCTAATGGCGAAAGGTCCATCCCGGTAAGGCACTTGGTGTAGGGTATACTAGTTTTACGGGAAGAGGACCTCGTAGGTATATGAGGAGAGAACGGTAGCAAACAAAGTTTTGGGCGGTGAATTCTCGGACGCATGCGGGGATGCACCGCTTAATGTAGAGTGTTTGTGTAAGCCCATCGTCATCAAGATGCGCATATTTACATCCTCAGCGCTTCAAAATATTTCAAGTACAGTACGCATAGTAGGCTAATATCTTTTTGCTACAATTTTTTTATAAACTAAGATCAACGTTCAGGAGAAAGCTCTGCACGTATATGCACGTATATGACCTTATATTGTTGCTTTGCACTGAATAATTACGATAAGATAGAGATTCAGAACGAAGTTCAGAGTGGGCATGCTCTCTCTTTGTCACGGCCAAAAATGTGTTTTAAAGATTACTACAATAAAATGCAGAAAGAAACGAACGTGAGAATGCTTTTGTTAAAGAAAATTTTGCTCATGAAAACAAATGTATTTGCCATTAAATATATAACTTAATGCTCGTATGAGGCTGACTGACAATATAGCGTGCACTTCGTTTACATTAGGGAGTAATATTCGGCCAGGCTGATGAGAAAGGAAACCATTTGTAAAAGAATGTAAAGCTAACCTTCGTGACTTAGCTATTTTTGTGTTTGCGTTTACACCCTTCACAAGAACATCTGCGAGCACATGTCGATTCTTCGGCATAGTGGTTGCTCTACGCAGCATCCGGGAGAAAGCTGCCGATGGGACGGCGGTGTCGAAAGTGACAGCAGAAAGCGGCGCTCGTATCATGTCTTTCACGGCCGAACTGTCGTCGCCAACGCAACTTTTTCACGCCAAATCATGCAGCGACCGGGCAACAACAAAAGCCGCGCGGAGCCCTTCGTTCTCCGATAGAGGCGGTAGTCGATGCACGGCACGCATCATCCGGATGCGTGGATGACAGCCAACTGACGTCCCCTAATCTATCCGCAAACCGGGAAAGATTGAAGCAATACTACAACAACAAATCTGCGATGATGTCAGAAGAAAGAGACAGCACAGGTGACGATTCGTGCATCATTTCCCTGACCTTCGTCCACTGACTGAGTGATATAAAAGAAAAAGAAGTAGACAAAGATGAAAGGGGGACGGCACCGGGACAGGAGAAACATCGCAGGCCCGACGCGAGTCACAGACAGAACAACAATTAAAAGCAAGAACTATGGAAATAGCCGCCAGTAAACCAATTTCGCACCGCCCATCGCTGTCTCCGGCGCCGCCGACTGCGGACGTGGCGTAGTGGCGAACGACGTCCGTAGTGCAAACAAAGAAGCTGTTCCTTTTCGCGGCTCGCAGGATGTTACAAGATGCTCTTCGAAGCGAGCGGAGCAAAAGGGGGGCCCGAACCAGCGCGCGGGGCGGAATCACGAGACAGGCGACATCGTTCGCTGTATTTATGGGCTCCTGCGGCAGATGGCGCCTTCACGCTTGGCCGTCGTCCCGTAATTACAGCCAGCCAGCCAGCACCCACCGTCCCACCGGTACCGCCACCGAAACAGCCCCGAATCCCCCTGGCTCGCGATTGTGCGCGCCCTTCTATCCATTGTCCTCTTTTCCCGCATTCTGTCCTAGGTATTGCTTTCACCCCTGTTCCTTTCTACCCGTCCTTGTGGTTTTCGTTCGCTTTTCTTTTCCAGCTTTATCCAGTCTTCGCGCGGTGTCATTACGATCTTCTTTTTCCAGTCCGTGTCGAGAACGACCGCGATGCTTCAATGACTGTGGTCGCATTCCTCCTCTTTCTCACATCTTCAAAAAATGGCTCCTTATTTCGTAAAATTGTCCTCAGTTTGTCATTTCTACTTTTTGTTCCCGTCTTTATTTGTACGGTACATCGTGATCCTCGAATGCGTCCGTATACGCTCCTTCCGCTGCATGCCCCCTTTCAGTTTTCCGGCATATCTTAATTGTTTTGTGCATTGACTTTAAAAATGACAGGGGTATAATTAATTCCTTTTTCCGTGATATTGTTTCATTCTGAAATGAAATGACCGGATAGGCTTTCGCATTTTGCAAAGTAACAAACTTAGAAGTCGTTCCCCCACCACAGCCATCGCTCAAGCTGATATCTCATGACATCCTCAGCAAACACAACCTTCAAAGGCCCCGCCCGAGTAACCCACGTGCCGCAAAGAATGCCTTCGGGGATTTACAACTACATTTTTTGTTATTTTCCTATGAAGCCAAACTTTAAGAACCAAAATGACCATATTCTCCCACCATCACTTCGCCTACTTATTTTTTCCTTTTTCTTTATTTCTTTCTTGTCCTCTTCCATTCTTTTTTTTTGTAACAGGGTGACAACCCCATGTCGCACTGCGCGGGGTCTGTGGACTTGGGCACCCCATGTTTGCTCACTTAGCCCAGATCAAAGCGATCCAGTGTCGATTTCAGGTCGCGAACCACCCCAAGTGAGGGAAGTTGCTTTCTGCGTAGGCAACGGTAAAGGCCCGATTGGGAGGGGGCAATAATCTTATTATTAAAGCGTGAACTCGCGTCCGGACACAGAGTGATCGTCCCAGCCAAGCATCGCTCCATATATGCTGTTCCCTGCTCTTCTTTCAGTACACTAACTCGGTTCACTTTCGCTTGCCCAAGGCGGGTTCGGAGCACAAAGGGGTCGGGAACGGGTCTTTCACACGTGGCTAAGACTCGGTGTCTGCCGTTGTAGTTGGCTATATTTGACGAAATTTTAGGCTCTAGCTACCGATTTACTACGCTTGAGACAACGAAAGAGAGAGACAGAGTGGCATGGTATACATCGACCAAGGAGAACGACTGAGTAGCCTTTTTTTTTTTCTGGCGTTCGCGGCCTTCTCGTCGTTATATTGCTCTCCACTTTTTAATTAGATTTGTCGATCAGATTTAGGAATGTACGACGTACAATCCAATCTCACTGGCAGTTTGTGCTTCTTCAACAGCTGCCGCAATGTTGAGACAAAGAAAGAGCAAGAAGATGGTTTATTTGTTCCGATGCTTTCGAACTTTCACCGTTTTCATACAAATGAATATGAAAGGTATCGGCGCTGATGCGTGCGTTACAATGCCCATATAGTGCAGAGAACTTCAAACTATTTAGCGAGGATTGAGCTTTGGCTTAGTATCCCGTTGCACGATTTTGACCACAGTCGGCCGAATGCAAGATAACAAATCAGACATTCACAACAAGCCTACCTCCCTGCCTTTTTACAGCCAAAGATCTACATGGCTAAGCGAAACACAAAAACCGCTTGCCACCCGTTTCAGTAACGGTCTCTATCGGCTGCGCTATCAATTACGTCGTTCTTTAGGTCACACCTAAGCGCGCGCGCCGAAACCCCCGAGATTATGGTGTTTTGAGCACTGGTGCAAGGCATTAGTTTCAATTTTATCTGCAAATTTAAAAAGTATTAGCAATTTAAATGGCGGGAAGAGTGCACAGATGCACTATATTTTAGTTATGTAGCCCTGAATAAAACTCATAGCTGGCATAATATACATAAAAAGGTGTATGCTATGGCAACCTATACGTGCATGGAGTGCACCAGTAATGATCGAAAGAGTGTACGTACAATGGTGCTGGGTACAAAGTTAGCAGAACATTATTCATTGGGAAGTAAACAAAAACAAATCTTCAGACCTCACCATAAACATATAGAGAACAGTCCAACTTGCTACGTGTAACTGTGCTTAATACATGAATTTCATCGAAATGTTGATAGAACATTTTTCAGAAGAGCTAGGTCAGTATAGCGACAAATAATGCAATTTCCCTCAATTCTATATAGTGTCGTGAACGATTCTCTCATGTGAAGGTGAAAAATACGCATGCAAAGGATAGTATGAAAAAGAAAAATGCTCGAATTTGCCTTAAGTAAAGTTTGTGGCTTTCGCTCGACTTACGCGATATCAGTGTGTCCAACGAGTTGTTACACCAAGCCACTTGCCTACGAGCAAACAGCAAGAAGGTACTAGCTCACATTTTTTTTTTGAATTTCGATTGTAGGGACTACAGGTTGCATACATAAATTTAGTATGAAATATCATGCCGCGCCTGCAGCCTACTGTACGCTACTGAATAGGGTTAAAGTATCTCTCCTCATGACAAATTTATTGTCATTACCTCCTTTACAGCTAAAAACAAGCTCATTTTACATCACGGATCACGAGATATTAGCATAAAAAATTCAAGCAAAAAAAAGTAAGAATTTCAACAGCCTAATATGCCTTCCAGGCGTTGAATTCTAGATTCCGCGAAGGTTTTGTCAACAGCGGGAAGATACCGGCAAAAATTTTATAGCAGAGATAAATTCCTATTTGTACTCAAGCCTAAGAACTTGCTTAAAGTGAATGACTGTGTATGTACTACGCTCTCGACCTTAAAACGTCCCGTGGTTAAATGTTGGCGAGCAGAAGGTCAGTGTCCTGTTCACCTCGTGCCAAGGTGCGTATGAATAAAAAGCAGCTATGCTAGTTTAAGCTGTCGGAGTATTTTACACGCAGCGTCAAAATTAAATGTGGCGTGTAGCGTCATGAAAGTAAGACATTACTTTGTAAGAAGGCCATGTGTAGAGTGCCAAAATAATTACACCTGTCTGGAGATCTGCAGCCTGCGCGCAATGCAACGCACGCCAACTTTGTTTTGAATTTGACCCAGAACGCATTGCGACCTCGGTGGCTTGGAGTAGAACCTCCTACTTCTGTGTTAGAGGGTGCAAAATTATTCTCAAGGGCAGAGTTCTACCCGAGTTTCGCTTAACTCGCGATCTTTCTGAGCTCTGGCAACACCCCTTTTTGAATGAGCCTACAATACAAAAAAGTCAGATCAGTCCGGTGGAACCAGTCACGGTGGAACCAGTCATCGCGTCGAAAACCGTTGATTAAGTTGGGCGGTGTTTTCAAACCGGGGGCATCTTCTTTCATTTTTTTTGTCGTTCCACTGAGTGCAGAAGTGCACCTATGCAGAAAAAGTGTCAAATTTTCCATGGCGCTCTTTGGCCAACTATGGTCCTTACGCCTTAAAACTTATGTATCATCATCGAAAACGTGTCAGAAGCTTTTTGTGATAATATTTTTTTAGAAGCACAGGACGTTTGACATTATTTCGAAGCTTTTAAAACCTGCACTAAGTCTGTTTTAGCTCGCAGGTCGTGACATCAAAGCCTGGCTACAACGGCTGCATTTCCGATGCAGGCGGAAATGTTGTAGGCCCGTGTGCTCAGATTTCGGTGCATGTTAATGTACTCCAGATGGTCAAAATTTCCGGAGCCCTCCACTATGATGTTTCTCATAATCATGGTAGTTTTGGGACGTTAAACCCCACATAACAATCAAGTCTGTTTTAGGATAATCAGCACTGTGGTATAAGATTAGTACAAGCCGAGCGTCTTACAACAACGCGACTGCAGCTAAACCCAAGGTCACGTTCATGGTTAGCCTGTACAATGCAGCGCGTTGCTTGGACAGTGCACGTACTTTTTTGTTGTCATCGTCCCCTACCATTTGAGCATGTGTGGCCTGCTAATTAGCTATATGACTGAAAAGCACACTTGGCTAATTAGGCCAGGACATGCTATGACCAAGCTTATAACGCCAAGTTATGGTAAGGCAGGAGCAATTACGCCACCTCTTAAGAAGACCATACTAATGAATCCATGCAAAGCAATTACCGGGCTAACTAAAGCGTGCTAGTTGATGAGCTAACTAAACCATGGTAAGTAACGCGACGTTAATCATGAGCATGCTAAGTTAAACCATGCTCCCGTACTAATATGGTGACAATTAGTATCGTGCTAATCAGGATTTCAGTTAATAGCGCCACACCAATCGATGTATTGCTAATTGCGACCGAGAAAATGACTTTTAATTGGAACCTAATCAATGAAGACAAAACAGTACAGTGTAACGTTCATTAAGATTTATTGAATTAGTACAACCAAAATTAAGACAGAGCTAATCCGGTTTTACTTCGAAGCCGAACAAGCACATGAGTGTAAAATGAACTTAAAAAGCTGCAGGAAGCTAGGTTATCACAAACTCCTCTATATGGCTCCAGCGTTGCACAAGTATATAGTGCAAGCTCACGAAATTATATTATATACAAAGAAGCTGCCACTTAGCGTTCACCGTATCAAACGCTTGACAGTCAAACCGACACCATGACAGTCCTAAGTTGAACTGGGGCCACCTAAGAATGAATGAATTTTTATCCGAGTTCAGGAGTAAATCAGTTTGATTGACTTATGCCCGCGGCGAAGATAGGGTACGCCCACCAAGTTTGCTTTGCCGAGGAGCAGTACTCATGTCGAATGGTATGACTAATCTATCAGCTTTATCTAGCAGACTATGCCCAGACGCATGCAGAAGTGAAAGCGACGTCACCACGTCGATACGACTGGTCTCTTCAATTTGGCTTGCACTGCGTGCACTAGTTCTAAAAAGTGTCACAGCGGCGCCAGTGGGGCCGTGGGCGCGCAGCACTGGTTCAGCAAGTGTAGGTGCAGCCGCGACACTACAGCGTGGCGGCTACTGCCAAAACGAAGATGCAACTGCAGGTAGAGTTCGTCGAATAGACAACGCGGCGTGTATTGATGGCATTGTTTACTAAGACGCAACCGTGATGGCTGTATTCATCCCGTATAAATAGAACTACTTGACAGCGTCCATCATTCCGACAACGGCGATCTGTACGGAGGTGTTGACGGGGTTCGTGTTGGTACTTTGCTCGTTGTACGTGAAAATGTCAGTCATGTTCTCAGTTGCAGGAACGCTGTCGGACGGTTCCATCAGTATGATTTCAAGTGATTGTTCATACTGCCTAGAACGACAATTTAGCAGTTTAGTATTCGACCCTGTATTGTCAGCCTTCTATTCTGCCTGTATTGTCAGCCTTCTGTCTGCGATGCCATAAGTGCGTGCGATGCCAGCAAGAAAAAAACAAAAAATCTCGGAGGTTCTTTGACCAACAGAACCACTTTTCTTCACACTGACACGTGAACAAGCTTCCTTAAATACATATTTTAAAACAGACTTTTTGAAGGCTTCCTACCCCCTCGGTTTCACCCTTTCGTAGAGACGAAGTGAGCTTGCGTCTCGAGCAGCATATTTATTATTTTAACCTTTTTTTCTCCTTGCGATTGCTAATTACGGCACAACAACGGTGAGTTGTTTCTGCTCGTGAGACACACATATAAAGAAATCCGTCTTAATAGCTGCCGATAAGACAAAGCTAAGATTACCCGTCGTTGGCACGAGCTTGACTGTACTATTTGCACGCACGCCCTGAACAACACGCAGCGTCTGCTCCAAGCTTGCGAGGAGGAAGGGGCGCACGCCATGCTGCACTTATCTGTACCTCCTTTTGTGCAAGTGCAGGCCGGCAGAGAACTCGTGCAGCACAACGCTTGTACCGCGACAAAACGAGAAAGCCTGTGCAGAGCGCGTGTGTGCCGCACCAGTAAATCGAGGACAAAGAGGCTGCACCCATTTCTCTGGTGCCGCCAGTGCAGCTAAATCGAAGAGACCTGTAGTCTCACGTTCAATTTCACCACGCTCACGACGTATTCAAGTCACAGCCGTGTTACCGGCATGATGCGAGTGCCTCTCTTCACCACTTGTCCTTTTATTTATCTATAGTATTTGATAGAAGCGAAACGAGCAGCACGAGAGTGCTGCGTGTGCTCCCTCGCTGCTTTCGAGAGCGGAAAAGTTCCACGCTGCAGGTGGATCGAAAGAACCCGTCCGAAAGAAGACAAACGCCCACGAACACGAATGTGGAAGGCGTGTGTTGAGTTGGCAAAAAGATAGCACGACAATCACACTGACATCAGTGCACTGTTAAAGTGTTGACTGAGTGGCGGCGCTGACGTGTTCGCACGCGGCGCTTCTTTGATAACCGCCACAATTGTTGCACCTGTGTTTCCAATGCCACGTGCGTCCTAGTCGCCATATTTATAACGCTGTAATGACGTGCTCCGCACTGTCTTCATGTCATGGTAGCTTCGGAGCAAACTCATTGGTCCGAATAGCTCGGGTCATCCTGCATAGCACTCAGGTCTGATCTCAGATACTATAGATTCTATAGGTTCTATCTGGAAGGTCAGTAAAGGGTTTTGTTACATGGCGTTCTTCTAAGTATTGACGCACAATGACGACCTTCAGATAGCACCCGGCTGATCAACTATGCTTCACATTCGAAGTATTACAGTGTATTCATGCGTTTATTAACGTTATCAACTGCTATAAAAATTTTTCTGTGAGAAATCTGTGGCATAAAATACGTCAGTCGTCTATTTCTTTCATTGCTGTGTTCTTTTATTCCCTCTTGCCCTCAGCCAATAATTGATGGAGAAAACTTTGCACACAAAAGAAAGAAAGAAAAAAAAAGAATATCTATTTTTTGATCTCGAAACAAACTCTCATTCTGGTTGGATGGCTGCGAGAAACGGAAGTATAGCACTGATCCAGTTTCTAAAGACTATGACGTTGATGACGTGTGACTTCAAGCAAGGAACTGTAACTCGTAGAAACAACAGCGACCTCTGTTTTTCTTTTTTATCTAATACTTCTCTTCTTTTCACACAAGTTGGGTAGCCAATTGGGCTCTGCCTTTGTTAGACCACTTGCTTTTATTTTATCCTTTTTTTCTCCTGCTTACTTCTTCCAATAACATGACAAAAATCAAATATAGAAAAAAAAGAAATTTTGGCTTCCACAAAACGCGCACTTACCATTTTTTGCAGAACGTGCTAACCTCGTTTTGAATGAAGGTATAGATCAGTATACGGCAAGTTACTTGTTTGTCAAGCCCTTGTGAACACCTTATCGATTACGCATAATTTACGAAAATGAACTCATTTGCACCCTCCAAATATGATTTCAGGACTCACGCTCCATCAAACATTGTTACAGCCGCGAGGAAACCACCCATTCAGTTTCTTCGCACTTGACAAAATGTGTCTCCACTCTATCCATTTGCCTCCATGACATAAAAGTAATATCTCCTTCCCATCACTGTAAAGCTGGCTATGGGCGTGTTTGTGTTCACATATAAATCAATGATATATGTTGGCTAGATGCACACCTCACGTCGAAACGTTGCAAGAATGACACAACGAGCAGAGATGAAAGGAGACTGATGGCAGTGCCGAGTTACTGCTTCTATGACGAACACTAAGTCAGCGCAGTATATAGGAAACAAAAAGAGTGATAAAAATGGCAAAACACAGTCATACATCATCATCATGACTGCGCATCATTAACACTACATACTCCGCAAAAGTATACTGCGCGATTATGACAAGTAAAGCTTGTTGTGAGTCTGTTCTGCCGTCTTTTCCTCTTTTTTCTGGTTCTCTGTGTTTTTGTGCTGTTTTTATGTGACATATGTCGTTCCAACGCGCACAAGCAACTGTTATGGGTACATACCGACATTATAAACATAATTAGTTCTACAGAGCCCCCTGAAGAGAGAACACCTATCCCATGCAACACAAATCAGCCCAATTTTGCTTGCTGCGGCCACGTTTTTCGTGAAAACTTTTTCACCTCATGTGCATGAGCGTCTGTCTCCCGCTCATGCACTTGCATTTTGTTGGAATACTGTCTGTTTCTCTTGATCAGCAGTGATTATCTTGCCGACGCGCTTCATGTCCTGCCCCGCCGCTGTGGTCTATAGTAGCTAAGCCACTCGGCTGCTGACCCGCAGGTCGCGTGATCTAGCCCCTGCAGCATTTTCAATGGAGGCGAAAAGGCTGTATACTATAGGCCCATGTGCTCCGATTTCGGCACATGGTAAATTCCGGTGGTCCAAATTTCCAGAGCTCTCCACAACGGTGTCTTTTATAATCATATAGTGCTTTTAGAACATTAATTTTTATACATTAATCAAGCGCAATTTGCCGCGCCCATATACAATTTTTTCCTTTTGTATTTGACTAACATGTCCTTAAAACCATTTGTATTCTCACTCACATGCGCACCAGTAAATAGGTTCTCTGAAAAGTGCCAACATACTCCCTGGCAAAAAGTTGTCATCCGTAGCACAGACCACCATTCTGAAAAGCTAAACTGCTTGAAATTTTGCTATCAGGAACATACGGGCCTGCAATTCTTCGTGTGTACTTAAGCTAACTACTATTATGGTAATTTTAAGCACCACTCAAGTTATACACTTCTTCTGTTCTCCCGGAGACAAGATCTCATTTTGCTCAAAACTCACGAGAAAATCGGTCCTCGCCTCGTTGTTCTGCGCATCACAGCCGTTCGCTCTTGACTATCAGCCACTATCACTAAAAAAAAAGAAAGAGAGAACTGTGTTGTGGCCAGGCTGGTTATAGTGGTCCGTAGTTTGATTCAACTGGTATACTTCTTTTATTTGGTGCGCTGAACCTCAAATCAGCAATTCAGAAAATGAGACCCACTTTATCAAAGATCATGTAGGTGAATCCGCAGTTAAAATATCCTCTTTACTGCAGAATAGGTTCTTTAAGCTAAGTCTCACATGAAACGTCAATGTTTACCGTCCTTTGTGAATAATATATATCGCATCATCGGTAATCCCCAGAAAAAGCATCCAAAAAAAAGTGCTTTCAGTGCCTCATGAATCTTTACTGCTACGCAAGAGTCTTTCGATGAAGCGCTGGAAGACGAATCATCATTATTTCTTCAAAGGACGAATGAACAAGTTATAAATGTAGAAGCTGTCATGCTTTGTGAACGCTTGTTCGTTCCACTTCCATAAAATGTACTTATTCTTAGTGCAACTTTATGGGAACTACCACAGTGGTAAAACGTTCAAAATGAATCCACATAAGCTTCCTGCGTGGCTTCTTCTCGCTTACAATACGACAGACCCATCAAGGACACACAACCTGTTTTGTTCGGCTGCTGGCCGTCTGATCGAAGCACGAACAATGACATCCTGTTTTTCTTTTTTTAGAGGCACCGGAAGCATTGCAGGTCCCATGACGAGGCCATGAGAAAACATGTTGGAAGACGGATTCGCACCACTGCTTTCGCTTTACGTTTTCCACTTTGCAGTAGCCGCAAATACGCAGCAGCCACGGCCCACTGAGAATAAAAAGCCCCTGCCCACTGGAAATGCTCGAGAAGTAAAATCAGAAAAATAAAAATCAAATCGAGGCCTCGGCGCAAAGGAAAAGAGCGAACATTATTTTATTACATCGACAGTCCCGCAGCAGCCCGTTTCTCGACAAAAGTCTCCTCCACTTGGATGCGGGCCAAGGGGGTGCCTCCGCAGAAAAGGGGAAGGCCGGGCCAACCAAGAGAGCGAGGAAGAGGGTGTGCGGAAGAAAAGCGTGGTTGAGGCACGCGCGTTTCTTGGCGATGCGGCTTAAACGCGCCAACGCTGCAATCCCCATCCACGCGCTCTCAGCTCTTCCCTCCATTTGGGGCGCGACGGGACGACGCCGCCGTCCGGGACGTCGGCGGGAGGCGAGGGGATCTAGGGAAGGGAGCGCGGACGTGACGTCAGGGCTCTCCTCTTCCGCGCAGGCGCGTTTCGGGAAGCGGCACCTCCCACGTGACTAAGGCCGCAGACCTCCCCACCCTCTCCCACCTTGAGGCGCCACAAGCATCGGACGCGTCCTGCGGTGAAGCGAGCGCTCGCTGCTTCCTCGTGGCTGCCGCCGTTGCTGTACTGCCGGTGCCCGCCGCAGCCGCCTCCTCACGACACTGTCCCACTTTCTGAGTCGTGCGCACCACTGAAGACGGGAAAAGAAAGGGAGAAGACGGGGGCGGCGAAAAGTTTGCCTCTAGGGATCGCGCCTGCCGGCAGGGCGGGAAACAGTGAGGTCGTCGGTTAGAAAGGTCGGACGCTGTAGCACGGAAACAAATCAAAAGAAACTTGGACGTCTGGTGGGGTGTCTGCAGGGGCATTGTTCTTGCGTGCCTATCGGATTGAGTGAACTGTGATTCAAGTTAACCGTGTTGGTGGAGTGTGAACGATAGTGCAGGAGATGCGCGGAGCGTCAACACGACCATGTCCCTGCATTCCTTAGAATGTGGTGTCGTTACGTGCTCCCTCTGACACACATGTGAACGCCATTCGGACACTGACACGAACCTACCAGAAGTGTGGTTTGCCCGTCAAATCTGTCCCTTTTCTCCCAGACCCGGAACTCCGAGTTTTGCCGTGTATCGCGCGAGTGTGATATAGTGGACAAGGACGCCTCCGATTTCCCCGATGAACTTAATGACTGGCCCGGCATGAGCCCTCCCAGGAAAAGTTGCGCTCGAGCCGGCCTGCACCGCAGCCCTTTCGGGATGCGTGGATGGTGGTACTCCCTCTGCCTCACCGTGTCGTTTGCTTTCTCTGAGACAACGGCGGAGTTTCTCCTATCCTCGGAATACACCACTTCAGGTACTCCTGTCGTGTGGAGTTATTGTTCGAACTGAGATACCTAACCGCTTTTCAGCATTATCCTTTGCAGGGAAGCGCATGCTTCAGCTGCACAACAATTCTTTGCAATGATTGATAAGTATTTTAGAGCTGTTTCCTTTTTCTTTGGTCGTACCGACTAGCAATCTATGTTATCGAATAGCAGCTCCAAGCTTGATCACCAGTTTTCTATCTCTGCTATTCCAAATTAGCGTCCCAGCCATTCATTTGCGTTCTGTGGAATGCACTGCTATAGATTATATGAAATGATGAGAAGCCGTGTTTTCACAACAAATACGGAGATATCATTTTTAAAAACTTGGAATGTTTTGCATTTTTCTCTTACTCTTGGCCCCCGCTATAGTTTATCGCCAGTTATAACAGTTGTGTCATGACGACAAGGAGCTGGTCGATCAATAACACAAAATAGCTTTTTTTTATGGTGCCATGAAATCTTGTATGGTCGAACGCGAAAATAGTGCTTAATATTTGAAAATTTTAACGGTATCGAGATTTAATATGTTTTAACAGTATCAAGTTTCAATGTGACGAAGACCTGTATCGAAGGCATCAGTATTTTGCCATTTGCTGTGCGTTACGACAACTGAATTGAACACATTGTGGGTCAGTGGCTTTATTAAACTTTATGAAGAGTACGATTACAACAACAGTCTACAACATTATTATTACTTACGTTTTCTTGATCACTTTGTCATAATCTACGTACTCATCAGCTTTTTATGTCACCAAGGCATCTTGACTGTGTGCTTCATTTCATTAAAGCTTATTCAGTCATATAGTCGCAGCGTCAAGGAAATTATATGACATGGTACTTTTCATAAGAATGTCTATGCTTTTGCGTATCTATGTATTGAAGGCAATACGTGTACCTTATATAGGCAGCCTAAGTTGCAGTAATAACCAAAATACTTTCGATTGGGTTATTTTACAGTTTCATTTTAACACCGAGTGTAACTTCTATCGTTATCATCATACATTCACGCTGACTACTATTACATGACATACATGCTGAAGCACAAAAGGACGATCAAAAAAGAAACCTCTGCCTAATCAAACGTGCCTTTAATAATGACCAACTGCCAGCATGTATACTACACAATGAGAAAGATAGGCATAATTGGATAATACAAAGCGCAAGCCTACTTGCAAATGGACAGGTGCGTGGCAACTGTGATTGAGAAACATGCCTGTAGTAGTTGATGCGCAGCAACGCTCATTATTGCTGTTTTTTTATGTGTGATGCATCACGTCTTGTTTAAGATGATCATAGTGCGCATGGGGAACATGTGGGGGCGGCGACTCCTCTCCATTTGTTTAGGCAAAAAGGGCGGGTGGTGGTGCCCATTCTATACCACATCATCACTCAAGGAACCTTTGGCGTCATTTTTAATGCTTATGAGCATGGCCAATTAAGCTTTTGGGGGACAACGGAGACTAAAGACTCCTGAAGTTGCTTTCGAAAAAACTCTATTACTTCCAACCGGCCTCCCCGGAAAGCCATGGGCGGATAGCAAGCCGTTATGAGCAGTATGTCAACACTTAAGTTTAATTTTTACATCACAACTTTGTGAAATTTTAGGAAAACACAGCTTTCTTCGCCTCTTTTATGGAGCAGCAAGTGCACCTTACAGATATGATGCTTCGTTAATTGAAAGACGTGGCGCAAGCTTAAAAGCGAAAAGGACCGAGAACAGACAAAAGATACTTTCGAGCTAGTGCTACGTCTTTCAAGTAAGTAATGATGCACTAACTGGCACACCTTAGCATATTGTTAACATGATGCTTCCTTCGGGGCCATCAATTTAAGCTGCTGTACTCTCAATCAGACGATCTTTCTAAACGTTTTATTTGTTTAATTACGAAGATTTTACATCCTGGGGTATGCTTTTTTTTAGATTATTTTGTAAGCTACTGCGTAGCAGGACAAGGCGCAAAGAAAGAAGGAAGAGACAGATGACCTCAGTTTTGTTAGAAGATAATCTTAACGAAATCACCCTACTTTCCAAGATGATTGCTCATTTTGATAGAGAAGGTTTCGAAAGAGAAGCAAGCTTTATTAAGGATTGCCAGCCTTATGACGTAATAAACTGGGCGAGATGTTTTACATGCAGCGTGGACGCTCGTCGCATTCTTGACTGCTCTCATTAGGAAGAGGGTATAAAAAGAAATAGCGGGAGATTTTTGCAAGAGAACCAGCATGCACATCTTGCTGTTGAAAGACGTGCTCCTGAAAATTAATTATCCTTGTCGACCCACGCCTATGTTCTCTTTCTTGTTTAGACATTGAGACCATGAGCCAAAACTAAGACGTACGTAAGATTAACTGGGCATGCAATTTATTAGGACTGCCAATGCAATCTTTGTAAGCGAGGCATATCTCTGATAAGAGAGGGAAATGTGAATGCCTTTGCTATTACCCTCGTTTCTTTGGTACTATTTTACAGTTTCGCCGATCCACGGCAATTACTTTTGATTTTTTTTATTTCATGGTACACTGCAGAGGAAGGAATTGCTGAAGTTTTCGTGCTGCTTGCAAAAAAAGCTTCTAAGGAAAAAAAATCAGGCTTCTCGCGCAGTCTCTATTTAACATACGTAGCACAGAAACCTGCCAATTGGAAGAAACTTACGGAACTTCATGCACTCAACCTACGCTTTAACATGACTATAATTGTATTGCAGGCTCATAGAATAGGCCTAGTTCACCACATGTCACTTCCTCCCGAATTATTGCACTTTACACTATCATCTGATGCTTGAGCAAAATTGATTCGGGGAATATTCAGTCCTGATAGAATTGTTATTAGTGGTGCGCCATAGAATCACTGTTTTCTGGAACTATGAAAGTAACGGGGCATTCTATGCCGGGAATGGCAGCTAACATGCTGCAACCACACCAGCCTATCGTATCAGTCCCTAGTTTATCGAGTAATGCGCATGCGAAATTCTCTGCCAGTTACCTTATTGTATTTCAAGCATAGATATACTTGCAGGATGGAGCAAAGTGGTCAAAAGCCTGGCGTTCATTTTCCAACACATTTTCACATCACCGAAGGGTAACAAACAGCTTAGTCGCATCTTATCCATCTGAACCTTACTTTTTCTCTTCCAGGCACGAAAAATAATTAGCGTTAGGTTTAACACCTAAAATATTACGTGCAATCTATTAAATGTTCTATATTTAAGAGGTACTCGGTTGGCACACGTTAACCGAAAGTATTGCTCATAAAATGCACCAAAAATTTTTACAACACTACTGACTTGCGTGCTCCAGTGGAAGTTATAGGACAATCTTCATACTTGTATTACTTTTTTAATGATATTGTTTCATTTTTGATTGTCAGCATAAACCGGTGATTCAATTTTTGTTATTTCGGTAAATACATATACGGAGCAGCGGACTGCATCGGCTTATATATTTAAAAACGTGTTTCTTCGACTTAGCAGCTAGCATAATTTCGCTCGCAATTGTAATGTGGTGTATTGATCGGGCGCTGTCTGCTTCGTGAATTAAGATGCCCCCCCCCAGTGAAGTTGCGTGCCACCTTCGAGCATTTAGAAAGACTGTCCAATCCGCAGCTACTGTTACCAACGCAGATGTCGTCTGCGCATGCCCACATCTTTAGTCAAACGCATAATTACCACTGTCTCAGAGTGGCATCCTCACTCCGTCCCGCATTCTTTCGAAAAATTTCTTCGCTTTAGGATGAGACTGCTTGGCGTTTTATCTGAAATTTGGGAGCAATTTTTTCCTTCGCCGAGCGTACGGGCGTGTGCCCTGCCTATCTTGGTATAGGACGTTTGCATTCTCCAAATTACCGGTTATTGAGGCAGACGTATAGCAATACACGAGCTTCTGCAATTTTATTTTTTTCCTCGCCATGGTCGAATTTCCTTCCCTCTAGTTTAGCGCACCGACTTTTTGAACACCTCCGATTTCTATTCCTTTTTATACCTTTCCTCGTTTCGTTCTTTCTCCTGTCGTGCGTATAAAAGATGTGCTCAGTAAGGGAATTCACTGCCCCCAATTTCCATATCCCATAATCCCAGCTCCGCCAACATTTCCTTCCTTTGTTCTTTACTGGCTTTTTCTCGCTCGACGCAAGGTCCGCAATCTAGCACCGTTTTTTTGTTAGTATTCCTGCATAACCTGTCGTTTTTTCTTTGGATAATTCGTTCGCCAAGTTCACTTCTCAGGATGGGCAAATCGCGATTCTTTTTCGACTGAGTCACTTTATCACGTCCAGTCCCCTCCCTCGCTCGCAGCGAACGATGGACCCGTGCACCACGTATTGGCAGGCTTAAATTTTTGATGCGCCTCGTCGAGGCATTCGCCCGTTGACGAGATTTATAAAGCGCTGATAATAGCCCTCACTTCTCATCTCCCCCTTCCTCCTCCCACCCTGTGGACCCTTTCATAACCACCTTTCAACGCAGCCCTTAGCGCAATCTAACCTCCTCTCTCATTCCATGCGATGGCTTGCACTTATGAAACGCGTAAAAGAGATGCAGAATGGGTATAAATACGCTCAAACGCGCGTTCGAATTCCCCGTCTCGTATTGTTGCTTCACGGAAAGTGATACTGTGCAACCGACCGTGTTTCTTCAAGAGAGCCCGTGAGAAGAAGGCATTACGACACGCTAAGTTCTACGCGGCACAGAGTGTGCCAGAGGATTCGTAGAAAAATAGCGTCATTCCCACACGTGCATACCAATACCGTTTTCTCACAACTCGAAGAAAAGTTAACAAAATAGGCCAGTCGGAAAGAACCAACAGCGCTAGAGACAACGGCCTTGGAGCAATCTGCATGCGCATACTGGTTGGAAGACGATGAATATGCTGGGATAAATGGAAGACGGCCCAAACTGATGGAACTGTAGATTTCTTAAGACGTCGTAGCAGACAGTTCTCGCAGTAAAGAATGAGCATTGCGTGATGCTGCGTGGTGCGTTGGCAGACGCTTAGACATTCTTTCTTAAAACTGTCGAAATAAAGTTTGCCATAACTAGTGCTTAACGGTCTCTCTGACGAGGAGCTCACTCTAGATTTACGTCATCTTGATGAGAGATGCATCATTGTATCCATTAAAGGAACCATTATGTTTTGTGAATCATCTTGCAATTTTCAGAGTGCTGAGCTCTACCATACTAAATAAACTATGCATGAACAAACATTTATGACGACCATGGGTTGGTGTAAGCAAGGCACAGAAAATTTAACTCACATAGTTAACCTCACAAGCACAGTATTGCAGGCATATATCACCCAAAAACTTTGAAAGTAGATTCGCTTACTTTCGTTTGCTTGAATTCTTCTTTTTAAGTATAGGTAAGTATACTTCGAGATATTACAAGACATTGCACAATGCTGGTTCGGTAATCTGCAAACATATAGAAATCGAGGTGTATTTCAAGTGCAGGACGTTGTCAAGTAATAAATGAAAATGAAATATTACAAGTTGCTTTCAAGCGTTCAATTTCAATCAAATCTGCAATCATACGTCCTCATAATTTTTTAACGAAGTGCGTTTCTTTTGCACTAATAACATGTTCGAAATAGCCTGAAATGGCGCTTGCATGAAGCGGCGGCATTCTTGGACAGCCGCTAAGAATAAGTAAACTATCACGAAAAAGTAGAGTAGGCCAAAATATTCTGAAAAAATTTTTAATGGAAAGTACCATTTTCACCTTATGACCATAATCACTATATATATTCATATGCAGTTATGATTCATCGATGCAGCTCTTACGAACGTCTGTACTGTACTGTACCTTGAGTAGGCTGCACGATGGGCCTGTTGTTGAAAATAGTGTCCTTAAGTCTGGGTTAAAACTTCTGCGAAGAAAGCCATGAGAGCTGTTCTGCATTATTAGGAGACGCGAAAATTTCTATACATCTTGTTCTCTGCTAAGACTAGTGTCCTTTTTTATCTCTCTTTCCCTGATCTTCTTACCCACTAATAAGGTGGCAAGGGAGCAAAATGTATTTAACTTCCCTATGCTTCGTGTTATCTCTAACTAGGTACCTACTTTGGTAATACAGAGCCAGATAACGTACTCACATGGTTTTAGTTAGTAAGAATAGCTTGTGATGATTGAGCAGTATCTTTTAGTCACACAAGAAAACTTTGTGCGAGGTCGACGCTCATCTCAAAAATTGCGAATTGAGAAATAGGTCTGAGTTGTTTCTCTCGTCACTGAGATTTTTTTTTTTTGCATCCACAGTACTAAAGCCACTTTTTGATATAGACACGCTGAACGATATCCTTTGTGACATGCTCTACAAAAACGAGGATAACTTGCAAGTGACATTATGAAGTATTGCGTCTCATTCAAATACTGTAATGAAGTTATGGTAAATGCGATGAACGTGCTTACCTAGTTCTCATGTGCGCAAAAGTGCAAAAACTCAAGCCTGAGCAAATAAGCAGCGGACAATTAGTCTTGAACAAAAAAAGACCATGTTGATACATATATACCACCAAGGGTTATACCATGTCCTATCGACGCCATTCACGAAGTTTTCCATCTCTGTGTAATCATAAACTAACATAGTCATTCTGGAAGTGTCTATAGATTGCCATGTGTACACACATGACAATTTCTATGCCTTCACCTGATTAGCATACAATTGCTACACTCTAGCCCTTTGCCCGTAAATTGATGTTTACTAGGAAAGGGCAAGTGTAGGCATGTTGCAGGGCAGTATTGTTCTTATCGTATGCATCATACGGGCACAGGCGGCATGGTTATGTCGGGACGAGCTTCGACAAAATGCACATATGCGTATGCGTGGTCGACATGCCCGCACATATAAAATGCGCTCGTCGATATATTGGCCTCACCAAGATCTTGGACTCCTTAACAACTTTGCTTGTAGCTTATAGTTTCTTTCAAGTGTGTTAACAAAAAAAATGGCAGCATATCTACGGAGTGAATGATGGAGAGTGGGGCGAAGCATCCGTCTGCTCATTCGTTTTTGCTTCCGTCCATGCGTCCGTCAGTGTGACCGTCCATGCGTCCATCCGCCCGTTCGTGCGTGCGTCTGTTCGTGTGTCCGTCCCTGCGTTCGTCCATGCATCCGCCCCTGCGTCCGTTCATGCGTCCATCTGTCCGTGCAGCCATCCGTGCGTCCGTCTATGCATCTGTCTGCGTGTCCGTTCGTCCACGTAGTCAACACTAGAGTACCAACATCTCACATATTTTCATCATACATTCCGCATATAGAAGCACCGCCGTCCAGCGGACATTCCGAAGACTAAACGAGAGGTGGCACACGCACACTTTCTCACGGCTTGTGCTTCGTGCCTACTTCCCACCTTTAACCACCTCGAGTTCATGGTATATACTAGTTAACTGTATTCATGGCACTGCGGCCCAACGCTTGCTAAACACTTCTAAAACCAAGGAGGTTACGCCCAGCGAGTATAACGTAGCAACCCTTTCTTGTGAAATAGGGCTCAATGTACATGCCAATGGCTGCTAATGGGGAATGAGAGACAGGAGAATTCGGCGTTTAGTTAACGCACACGCTGCGAATTTTTTATTGTTCAACAACGTACAAGAGAAATCTCCCACCAGCACCACCTTGCAGGTCAAAGCGTAAGACATGTTACGTACTTCGATGAGAAACGAACGGGTTCAGCTTTAAGGAGCTTCGCCCCTGAAAAAAATTGATCACCAAGCACAACCGTTTACAAAAAAAAATGAGCCGCTTAAAATGCATATCTTGAATCCTGCTTTTCAGTGGCCTCTAGACCTAAGAGAATGTGTTCCTTTCGTGCCGTCTCTTTGAAAGCAGAATCATTGTTTGCTTTCTCCTCTAAAGCTCTCAAGTCTTCTAATCTAATTTGTTAGTTACGGCCTCTTTCTACCATTGCAAATAGCATGAGGATATCATTTGTCGCAATTTTTAACGCACCTTCCCAGTCTATATGAACTTGCGTGGCCTGCTCTCAATTCAGGTATGCTCTAGTATGAACAAAATTTCACAAGCTAACCTAAATTACTCCGTAGAGTGTACGTCAGGGTGGCTCTGCAGTGTACTTGCAAAATAGGTGATGGTAATCAATGTCAGCTTTTCAGGATCAATGATTGAGATGGAGGAAAGTACCGAACGTCCAATCGTTGTCAAGTTAATTATAGAAGCATTGTCTAATGATTCAGACAAAGAAGCTAAGTTTCACAGTTATACTATGGCTCGGCGGAAGAATTGCAGATATTGAAGTGCGTTGCCTAATTAAAAAGAAAAGGACGGAGGAGAATGATAACTTAAGCATTACACGCAAGAAGGGAGGTAATTTCCTTCTTAATGTGTTCCGATAGCGCAGCCATTTATAATTAATCACATCTTCGTCAGTGTCGAAAAATAAGCGAAGGTAATTGAACTGGCAGTGGTCCTTCGTATCTCGAGTTTCCTTTTTCTTTCATCTCGGTTCATTGCTGATGAAGTCTTGGATCAGGAACTCTTTTCTTCTGTTTTCACGTTCGCGGAAAACAAATAGAATCCTTGGGATGGCCCCAATTGGCGTGCAGGAAGAAGAATGGGAAGCTGTCGACTAGGCGCCTATCGATGTATGGACTTCTCGTCGAAGCGCTAAGAAGAAGCGATTTCTCCGAGCCACGCACCTTTAGTGATAGCCTTTATCCGCTCATGAAGCTGGAATGAGGAATACAAAAAATGCCCACGCACTTTCTGCTTCCAACAGCTTTCACTAGACTGTCGCAAGTGCGGATGTGGAGACTAATAAATGCATCAACAAATGCAAGAAATACCGAGAGAATAAAACGCACTAATTTTTCTTACCATCCCATTTTCTTTGTAATTCCGAATCAAACAAAACTTTTTGACCACAGGAACCTTTACATGTGTTTAGCATTTGCGAGAGATCTTGATCGGGCAGTGTAAAAGCAATGTTTGCGTTAACTGCAAAATAAGCACTGCGTATTAATTTTCTATTACCCTAGTAATGTCTGCAACGTCACTCAAATATAACTGAAACTTCCAAACAGTTTTATTCTGGAGAACTTTTTATTCTTTACATTCATTCTCTGACTGCCTCTAATCATTTCATCAGAACCATTTACAAAAACTTTACCACATCTCGTAGCAAAATGTGCAAATCTGGTGACCGTATACTTTTAAAAACGATTGTCGTTAGCATATGACTTATTTCGCTCATATTTATTCTACAGTGTCTTTTTACGCTCGATTTTACATTATTATTAGGTGATTCCAAATTTCTAAGAGTTCGCCGAAATAGAGGCACTGCGCTTTAGTTTAAATGACCGGAAATGTCTTCTTTTTAAGTCGATAGGTATAAAGAAACGTCCGTTCCGCATTGAATAAATTCTGGGAAGCCTAGAAGGTTAAAGCAGGATTACCATTTAAAATAAGACTCGTGACTTGCTGCTTGTCGATGTGCGCTGTGCTTCTTTGAGACTTCTACGCATCTCAAAGTCGGAATAATTTGAACAGCTTACAAAAAAAACTGTACTCTTCTAGTCCTTCAGATTTTTTTAGCTCGAAGAAAATAGTTGCTTCTAGTGTATGTAGGTAGATTCAGCAAACAGATTGAAAAACCGTTCTGTGTTGGTATACGTGCCATGCCCGCCATCAACTTCTAGAGATCAATTAACACTGAAAACTCTACTCGGTGAGAAATCTCATGAATGATTGGGTACTGTTCTTTTGCAGTAGGTGTTGTGGACGAGCAAATGATGATTGCTTTTAACCGATAAATGGTACTGTGAATATTAACCAAACTGTCGAGAGTCTCTGGGTTGATCACGCACGTTCTATATTTGGCGCTAAAGGTGGAAACATCATGCCAAATTTTCAGACACAGCTGCACTGACTCCATCTGGTGTCATCACATCTGATGCTCGTGAACCCTGCTGAGCACTATATAGTGGTAATTAACAATGCAACGCATTTTCATGCAACCACGCACAGCAGCGCTACCAGAACCAATGGAGTATACCTAACTGGAGCTGGCCAAATTTTAAGAGTATGCTTCAACAAGGTGCGTCCGCCTTTCAAAAGTGAAGTCACATTATCTGTAGGCGTATCCCTAATCCGTAAATTCCTTTCAGACCTTGTTGAGCGTATGAAGCTATGCATATGCATATAGAACCTTTCCCACACCTTTGATGTCGCACGACAGGTATGCAATACAAAGGAAAGCACCGATATAAATGATCACTCTACTCAGCCTCCAGTAAATTGATGTATTGGTATGACAAAAAGTTTGTTTCTCGTAGTTTACTGTAATGAGCATCGTATAACAGAACATGGTACATAAAGTCTCGAAACTGTAATTTATTGTTTTTTATAAGGATGCTTCCGGGCCAAAATGTCATGCAGCCCATGTTGTGAACAATTTCGTGGCATGCATCTTTCCCCCACGACACCTTCCTTTCTTAGTTGACGAACATACGTAACCTAACAAGATATTATACTTATAAGCAAATTGGTTACCACACGCGTGAAACGAGACACATAGCTATCTAACACGCACACCTAAGGTGTACAGTGGGTTACAACACCGAACACAAAATCAAAATTACTTTCATGTTAATATAACAGTTCGCTTCAAACGGACGCTTTGTACCGTTCAATATTCATTCCTACGTCTTTTTTCTTGTCCACAAAACGAAGCAGAGCAATGGTTCGAATCTGGTCACGAACCAACTATGGGCATGTCGCAACATTAGGCACTCCATATTCCTGCCACAATTCCCAATGGTAGAGAAATGCCCCACGAGGGATGCCCAGGCTGAGCTGAGACGTGGGTCAATATATCGAGCTCTTCACTCAAAGGCGTTTCTTACAAAGCACATCAAACTGCTGGCGACCAGAATAAAACACAAGCGCGTCCCTCTCGAAGAAGGGAACGGGTGGGGCCCGTCTGGTGTTTACATTCCTCAGGGAAAATAAAGCCGACAAAGCATAGCCCAATCTCTCAGTCGGTATACTGCAGATGTTTGCTCAATCGATCCCAGCCGACCACCTTCGGCTGAGAAATTCTTCCGCAGGGTCGAAGAGTTTTCGGTTCGCCTCAGCTTGTTTAGGCGAAAACAGTATAACTGCCCCCATTTTACCACATCTCTGAGTTTTCTTGAAAAGAAACGACAGGAGCCAACGCGTATATTAGGCAAGTGTGACGTACCAGTCAAGACAACTGCAACTCTTCACAGATGAAGAAAGCGAGAGCTGCATTCGCAATGTTTTTTTTTCTATTTTAAGTAATTTGCCTTTATCTGGTGGCTTTAAAGCTTATGTTGTGTGCAATACTGGAGCAGGTTTACGTATGTTTCAACTTCCCATGATGCCTCTTTGCCGATTGCGTGTTGTCGAAGGACAAAAAGCACAATGTAGAACCTAACCTGGTGCATAGGTTTAAACTAGACAGCAAAGGCAAAATGTAGGATGAAGTAATAACCTATTGGAGTAACAACACGACCGCTGACCTTAATAACCAAATGAGTGAGGAAGCCGATCTTAATAAATGTGACAAAAATATTCGTACTTGCCCTTTCACAGCCTGCGATGTCATTATTCGTGATTGCTCAAAAAGTGAATAATGTACGCGCCTTTAAGTTGACCTAGTAACAACATTTTTCGTGATATGTACTATAATGACGGTCTTTTCCACTATATATGAAGCATGCAACCAGAAGACGCTTCTACGTATATAAAAGAATTCTTACCTTCCATGATCTAACTTTGCATCTTAACATGTTTACATACTTCCTCATTACGACATATATTCAAAACGAGCAAGCCTTTTTTTTAATAACTCACATGGGGCTGTTTTGAACATGTATTTCAGGGGGTATTCAAGCAAGTTGAGCGAGTCACAGAAGGATTCGTTGCCATTTTTTTTTAGACTGAGCGAAGCCAAAAAAGATTGCCCGCAGCTTCCCTCGGGGGAACACTGAGGAGGATGCGGAGCATATAATTGGTTAACGGGGTGTTAAAGTGCGACTTACTTGGGTCGATGGCTAAATTGGTTAACGTGGTTGTGAAATGGGGTGTTAAATTGCGACTTACTTGGGTCGATGGCTAAACTGGTTAACGTGGTTGTAGGAGGGGGTGGTAAATGAGTGAACACGTACACACGTATGCGAAAGGGCGGCGCTGGTCGAAGGGACGTCGATCATTGTGTTTGTGGATTCGTTGGAATTCATTTCACCGCGACCTTGGACGTCGACGCGCGGTACAAACCAACCGACGAGCGGCAACTGAGCGAGCGAGCGCCGACCTTGAGTGTATATACAGCGCGACGGCGCATGCACTGTCAGCTGACGAATGTTCGAGAAGGGGGAGAAGCGCAACGGCGCATGCGCGCGCGTCAGCTGCCGATGTTCTCGAAGCGCGACGGCGCATGCGCGCGCGTCAGCTGCCGATGTTCTCGAAGCGTGACGGCGCATGCGCGCTACATTATACAGCTAGCGAATGTTCGTGAAGAGGAGAAGCGCACGCGGTGTGTAGAGGAGGAAGGGTGCACAGATGGTGGAGGAGTGAAGCGCGCGCGGTGTGTAGAGGAGGAAGGGATGCACAGATGGTGGAAGAAGGAGGAGGAAGCTAGCGGACGGCGCCGCACTACAAGCCTCGAGTATTAGATGCTCCGCATCTAAAAGAGAAAGTTTTAATTCGCTACTGCAGACCGTAACGAGTTATACGAGGCCATCTCCTGAGTTCTAACGCAGCACACAGCTTTGCTCATAACTTACTTGCGCGCTGTGCACATCAGAGAAAATGAGAAGAAAAAAAAACCAAAAAGCTGCGTTCGTGTTACAGTGCTCCGGCCTATGAACTGTAGTGAAGCAGGCAGCTGTCTTTGACTCGTCTCTACTTACATAACGTTTGCGGCAACCGGATTCATCAGGTCGTCGAATAACGAAAAAATACAGAAGCAAGAGGCGAAGGGACAAAGTTGTTTCACTGCAGCACTTCAGTGGCAGATGGCGAGGCATCTCAAACGTGCTGACGGAATAGGACGAGAGGCGAGGAGCGCTCGGATGCTGGGCGGCAGCGCCGGAGGCGAGCGTGGAAACGGGCACGGTGCAGCCGCGACGGCGAGCACGCGACGCCCGCTCCCTAATAGTGCTCGTTTTTTGAAGGGGTTGGGCAGGATGCGGCGCTAGGAGGGAGACGGCGAGGCTTCTGTCATTAGGCACGACGACACGAGAACAGGGAAACGCACTTCCTCTGGCCGGAAGACGCTCGTTCATCTCAGGAAGTAACCGGCGAGAGCTCAGATATGAGAGTCGTCAGAAAAGCAGCATCAAGGGCACGATGAGAAAGTACAAGCACGTGTTTAGGTATGCATATCCATCAACGGAAACATAACGCGATACCAAAACAAAAAGAGTGGTTCGCAAGTGGAGGCGGGGAACGGCGCTGGATGATGAAGGTTCGAAAATCGCAAAACTGCAAACTGGTAAAAGCGGAGGAACCACAGTGAAAACCTTTTACCCGAGAAGGTTGGATTTCACGCTCAGTAAGCAGCTGAGGAATTTGCAGTTGAAGATGTTGCACGTGAAAAGCTCCTTGAAAGGTTACAACGGAGCGGCGATTGCGATGTTAGGCTTAAAATAAATCATATCGAAAGGGGATGCTAATAACAACCGTGTTTGCGGTTAGCGTCGAGTTCTTTAAATATTACTTGTAGTTTATTGCACCTAAATGTTTGATAAATTCAACTGAATTACTGAAGTGAAAGGATATGAAAATTGCAATGACAATGACAAACTCTTTCAGTGAAGGGCTTGAACCACAGCACATTTATGTCTATGTGTTGTTTTTACTGTAGTCGACAATGTGATTAAATACTGAATCATTAATGAGCATGCAAAAGCAACGTTGCGATGTTATATCTGAATGAAGCTCTTGAAACATTTGGGTAAGTGCTCTTACTGAAAAAAAAAATGCGCAAGCTTACCAACGTTTTGGCAGGAGGGCCTGCCTTCGTCAGAGTAAATGATGATTTCATACTGTCCCATTCAGTAAGAAACATTAGACGCCGGAACGGGCCTCTGCAACCATAATCTGGGAAAGGTTTTGTTAAACTTGTGCCTGTGCCGTCGATCATGGGCTTATGTGATGAGAGGACCATATTTGCAAGCGCCGTAAGAAAGGGGTGGCGTATTTTGTCTCAGCATGACTGTCGTTTATGTCATTGGTTTGTGACCGCACCCAGTGATCTTTTTTCCCGTTCTTGACATCGCCCCAAGCACTGTGGTCCCTTCGGGTTAGAGGCAACCATAAGCGAAGGGCGCAGCCGATGTGTGCAAAAGGAAAGAGTCGTTCATTCCCTAAAGGAAAGCCATTAGAGCTGGTCGATTTGGGACGCATTATTGGAGGACGAGTGCAACAGACGAATTGACAACGCGGAGAAGAAGCTGGCAGAGTGAGAGGCACATTTCAGCACAATGCTCCTTACGGGCATTGTACAGCACGCACACCACGATAGGCCCGAATGGCAAGTTTCGGAAATTGGTGCTCACGAGACTCCCTCTTCTAACTCTTCTCTTTCTTTCCCTCACGGCAACGCGCTCACCATATGAACTTGTGCGCCTCCGTATACGTCCTCGGCAACGCCGACGAGGATGGCAGTCCTTCGGTCGTGGCCTCCTCTTCCCGACGCATCCTGCCACAAAGACCACCCGGTTGCTTGGCCGCCCGTCTGGGGAACGCACTCTTTCAAACGACCGGAAGTCTTCCAAGTACAGCGCCTGGCGCCGTCTGGAAATGAAGCAGTTCGATTGTTTCGCGCTCTTGCTTTCTTCCTCTCCCCGAAACTTCGGTGTCATTCGGATCAGTGTCCCCTACCACGCCCACTTTCGACTGTCCGCCAGATGAAGATGGAACGAATTGTAAGCCTGCGGCTATGACTCGAGCAAAGTGGTTTGTGTTTATACGAGGGCCGCACTTTCGGCTTCTTTCGTTTCTCGACAGAGGGTTATCGAAGAGTGATTTTTCGGCTGGAGAAGCTGCGAAGCGGGAAGAAATTACGTCGAGTTGTTCTCTTGTTTGCTGTGACATTTTCTACAAAAGACATCAAGAACATCTTATAGACCTGTCTTAGTGGGCTAGGGTCGTCTTGCCTGACCAGAAAGCAGTGAAACTTTTTAGTTCAATTTGTTGTCGACAGGCCAGTTAGGATAAGTGATGTGTTGCTTTCTGTCCCTATAGAGCTATTACAATGAAAGCACCACGCACGCACGTGCACGTATTACACAAGCACACACATTACATTTATATATATAAAGAGATAAAAAAGGGCAAGAAACATGCAGGCATCTCACCTAGAATAACAAAACCTGCCCGCACTAAACTACAGGCATTTTTTTCTTTCCCGATTCGATGAATGTGCTAACCTACAAGTGCGTGCCTGCATGTGTTTTTCGTTTTTTTTTTGCCTGGCGTATATGAAAATGAATGATGCAGCAACCAATTGATTGATTGATATGTGATGTTTAACGTCACAAAACCACTATATGTTTATGAGAGACGCCGTAGTGGAGGGCTCCGGAAATTTCGACCACATGGGGCTCTTTAACGTGCACCCAAATTTGAGCACACGGGCCTACATTTCCGCCTCCATTGGAAATGCAGCCGCCGCAGCCAGGACTTGATCTTGCGACATGCGGGTCAGCAGCCGAGTACCTTAGCCACTAGACCATCGCAGCGGGGCAATGCAGCAACCAAACAGCACAACTACCACCTTAAGCTTAAACTGCTGAAGCAATCAGAGCACCCGTGTGTTGGATTTCACGGTTCACGCACCAAACGCGATATCTCGTGCCACCACTGGAATCGGCTCGTTTGCTGCGGGTACAGTCTGGTGGTCAGTGATACAGACCAGTCCGGCGTCTCTCTTTGGCGCCGAGGGAGTGATCTCAGCCCGATGGGACGCAGCAATCAAACGTAACAGTACGTAGCGAGGACTCGCGGGTTGATACCGCAACACAACCGTTGACGGCGCCATTTCGGCGACAGGGACGACGCGCGCGGAGGAAGAGGAGAGAGAGCTCCGGACAATTTTCTGGTGCGCGAAGGCGATAACAGGAGAGGAACGCGCAACCCTTATTTCCCAGCCCGTGCGCCTTTCCCAGACAACGTAGCGGTGCGTGCGCGCAATCACTGCTTCCTTTTTGCCTCGTCGAGCCTCTTCCCCTCCTCTTTCATTGTTGCTTCGGGGCTCGTTCGTCGTTGCCGACCGCCACGCTTTCCGGCTTATCTCAGCTTTCGCCCCGCTTGTCGCGGTTCGCCTTTTCTCAGAGCCGTCTCCCTATCGTTACCTTCTCCCTCTCCTCTCCATCTTCGTCACATCCTTTCGCTATTCGTGCTCCCCGCCAACCCCCTCCATCTCCCTTTTCGCCCAGCTTATTTTCCGGGGTCCCGGACGCCACCCTCGCAGAGAGGCCTTCTTTTACATCGCCTTTACCCCGATTCCCCCCGGAGGAATCCTCGCGGTACGCTGCTTCCCCCCCCCCCCCCTTTTCTTTACGCCTCGGATCCTGTCGGCATCCCTTGCCTGCTGTTTATCTCGTTTATTTATCCACCCCCTTCCAATTTCAGGCAGTCTCGTCCTTGGCTTGGCGCTCGCGACCAACGCGTTTTGTCATCTCGGAGAAGCTCTCATTCACCAAGAAGTGTATAGTAACAACAATATCAGGAGAAAAAAAGACACCTATAGGACGTAATGGAAGTCATCGGGCGTTAAATAATTGCTATTTCGGTAGCGCGGCGGAGCTCCTCGAGTAACTAGCTGGACCGTCTCCCGCGACGCATAAAATCGCTAACGTATACACGAGAAAGTTTGCACAACTAAAGGCGCGAAGATAATTTTTACGCGAAGGTAATTTTCAACTTCAGCGGAGCCTGTGTTCTCGCCCTCAGAATCCGAAAAGATAATGAATGCCCGAATATAGAAATCCTCGTCTCTGGAGTTTTTCCCATGGCAGACAGCAATAATTCAGTTTGAAAATGCACGGCATCTCTTCTGTTTCGCAGCTGCATGCACACCACCCAGGCTTGTGAAATTGTGAATTAATATTTATAGCAATTAAACAGCCTTACCAGGCGTCCTTCGTTTCGCCTTTTTGGTTCACTTTAAAAGCAGTGTAAACATATTGAAACTAATACTTTCAGAAAATTGTAATCAAGGGCGTTCCGCATAAGCACAAACCAGAAGAAAAGAGAGCAAGAAGAATTCGAAGAAACAGATGGACTCGTTAGCATGATTCATGGCAACGATCGCATGCAAGCATTCGCGTTGAACATGTTATTCAGGGTATTGGAATACGTGCATGCCGACAAATTGAAGCAAAATAAGAAGAATTGTTAATGCAGTCCAAAGCTCGCAAGTTCTAAATACTTATATATAAAAGTGCTATAAAGATATAAAGTGGAAGGCTGACAAGTTTTAAATACTTATATATAAAAGCGCTGTAAAGAATCCCAGGTGGTCAAGAATAAATCGGTGTCAGCCAGTACGTCCTCGCTTATATTTATATCGTGGTTGCGGTGCGCTGTATCGCAGAATTCTGAGCTATGCTCGCGAACGACTTGTTCTGCGGCGTTTGTCATAGCGCAAGCAGCGCATGCATAAAATCATTGATAAAAGCATGTATATAAGCATAAGAATGAAACGGTGACGTTCCTCGACCCCTTCGGGTGAAAATTCTATAGATTTACTTACACACTCCTCTAGTGAGCAGATCTTATTTTAGGTAAAGAAATTCTGTATACAGATTCCACGTACCCTGGGAATCAATGTTATGCAAGACATGCGGAGGAAAGGCAGCTGTGTTGTAATTTTTATTCAGCGAAACGTTATGAAATGGCGCTAGAGATATGTAAATACTTTGTACGTACAGAACTATGTTGAATAGTTGCATACGTTTCATTTAAACAGTTGTTTACAGTTGCGTGACAATGCCAACTGCAACGTGGGTATCACGTTGATATGTAGTGCTTGCAATTGCGAGGATGGTTACCTTTGATAATGCAACATAAATCAACATCCGGGGATGGCGCGTAACAAGTGACGTTAACCCGACGTGACGGCTGTGTCATACATTCTTAAAAAAAGGCTGTGCTACTCGCTAACTTTGAGGTATAAAGTAATCTGAAGTAGTAAATGTCTGCGGTGTTACTACCTGGAGTTACCACTTATCAGTGAATGTTGTGACAGCACTCCCTCAAAAGTTAGTAAGTATAGCACCACCTTCTTTTTAAGTGTAGGAGAACATACCTATCGTCTATAAAGTTATATAACCAGTACTGCATCCACAGTAGGAGTTTCACAAATATTACGGTCTTTTCATAAGCAGTTTCGGGACCTAGCTTGGCTCTGTGCTAGAATAATTGATATCACGCAGTATTCTGGAGGTAAACGCCTGCTGGAACCCTAACACTTATTCTTTGAATTCGCCGGGTCCACACAGCTGATGTCAGTTTTTAATAACGCTCTCACATTTGAGTTACTAATGTTTGTACCCGCCATTCCGGGGCTGTTGTAAACTGTCAACCACCTGTGACACATGCCATCAAACTGCGGTCCATAATATGTACATGGGAATGCGCCACAAGTGTATGCAAGAAACAGTTTGACGACGTACACGACGGGATTTGCACGCTGATAATGTTGTGACCAAACTGTCAAGTATTTCTCCAACTCTCTTATACTCCTCTACTAATTTAGGTCTAACCAAATTAAAGAGGCCATCAAGATCGCACGTGGGGGCTAGATAGATAGATAGATAGATAGATAGATAGATAGATAGATAGATAGATAGATAGATAGATAGATAGATAGATAGATAGATAGATAGATAGATAGATAGATAGATAGATAGATAGATAGATACATACATAGATAGATAGATAGATAGATAGATAGATAGATAGATAGATAGATAGATAGATAGATAGATAGATAGATAGATATGCTCAAAGGTCCCGCAGTAGGCAAAGCAAGGCTTCTCATTTAAAAACAAAAAAGTAGCTTTTAAGTTATTTTATTTATGAGGCGGCACCTGTGGCTGGCAGTCGTTGTTTCATTATCACTGATTTATGGCATATAAGCCGTACGCAACTTAAATTGTGTCCCACAAGATTCGCTGGTTTCAATCCGCGCATAAGGAGGCATCTATCGTGTTCACTATGTGCAGTGGGTAGCTTTTGGAAGTATGCGCCTATGCATACGTATTTCATGTTTGTTAGTTTATAAGCATGCTGTGTATGACTACACCACGCTTTCATGCAGCAATATGACAAAGCGCACGAAGCTTCTATCGCATTCGCCGTGTTAAAAACACTCTGAACAAAGACCAAATTTAGTGGTGGGCCAATTGTTCGCCTGTCTGGCTTAACCTTGTCCCTCATGTGATTGAAATCTTGGAGGACGGGTAATCCTGCTAAAACCACTTCGATAAAACCGTTCTTACAGTGAGTATTGTTAGTTTGAGTCATACAAGCTCAATTTATGGTAATACAAAGTCCTTGGAACACAGCCTTCGTGAAGGCAGCGGAGTCACCTTGGCGGAGAAGGTTTGCGTCGCCATTGCTAAAGTGAAGGCTGAAGAGAGAAAAGAGCGATGTAGCCCCACTTTAGCGACATTGCATTTGCGCATTTCATGTCCCCTTAGAGGGTTATTTACGGTAAGAAAAAGGTTTAAAATTTGATAGAGATTGACGTTGCGTAATTTTGAGGCGTAGCAGCGCTCCTGAAGTTCACCGAAGACGACGCAGACATTCCTGGGGCATTTTTTATGCACTTTTTTCGAAATACACTAGACATAAGTGATTTCTCAGCTCCGATTTTTGTTGAGTCAGCATTACACACCGATGGGGGACTATGGAGATCAGGACTCAGTCTCACCTGCCGTATGCTCCTTGGATATTCAAGGAATCTTTTGCAATCACGCCATTTTGAAGACATTACCCTAAGTACCCCTTTCTGGACCTCTTTCGTAAGAACAAAAGCCTGGCTTTTATTGACGGTAAGGAGGGCAATTATTGTATACGTAAAGGAATACCGCCTTTGCTAGGCAGGGCTAAAGGTTGTCGTGCGTACACAGCCTCTTGCGCCAGCCTTTTTGATGGCATAGGAGGATCAAAGTAGGAGCAGATTACGCCGCTAATGTCATCTATTTTCAGTAACTTCATGTCACTACCATCTGCATGCAAGCACGTGAGCCAACATTATTTTGAGCTCAAGGAAACGTTCTGCAGGAAACGATGCTACTCCGTTTACCGAATTCGAAATATTTAGATATATACTCACATGCAATATATTGTCATCATCATCATCATTACCATCATCATCATCATCATTATCCCGACTACGTCTACTGCAGGACAAAGGTCTTTCCCATGTTGCCCCAGTCAACCCAGTCCTGTGCTTGCTGCAGCCCCTTTATACCCACGAACTTCCTAATCTCCTCTGCCAACCTAACTTTCTGTTTCCCCTAGCCCGCTTGCCTTCTCTGGGGATACATTCAGTAACCATTATTGACCAGTGGCTATCCTGTTTAGGTGATACGTGCCCGGCCCATGACCATTTCTTCTTCATTTCAACTATAATATCCTTTACCACGTTTTTTTTTTCCTGACACACTCTGCTTTCTTCTTGTCTCTTAAGGTGTATACCTGTCATTTGTCTTTCTATCACTAACTGCGTGGTTCTCAATTTAGACTGAACCCTCTTTGTAAACCTCCAGGTTTCTACTCCATAATCCGTAGTTCGTTTCTCTTAGTCATGATTTGAGAGTACAAGCTGAGCGTGCTCCACCCTATTATTATTCTTCTAGTAACTTCTGTCTCGTGGTTTGGCTTCACGGGAGCCGAACCACGATATTCTTGTATCAAGGATTAATTACATCATTCGACAGTGCATTGTGCTGCCGTATAAGGTAAAGGAACGAGAACAAGGAAAACCTTTGCTGGTGCACTTCCATTGATGCGAAGACTAGCTGTGAAGTAGTGCTTAGCGATGTTCGCAGAAGAGAAGGCTAGCGCATGAAAAAATAAGACGTTTTCCAATAGAACAGCTTTGCTTTTTTTTTCAATAATAATTCATAACGAAGCGTATTTTTTAAGACGCTGGTTTCGGACTTTCTTGCAGCCATGTTTTCTAAGAAAAGCTCTCATACCGGAAACGCACGTAAAATAAGCTCTAAATAATTTAGATGGAGTGGGAGATAATTGGAGTCTGAATTATTCTGCTTATTTACATGTGCCAAATAACTAATAAATTGGCACTGTCCTGTTAGGTCTACGCCATCTGCCGTGGTGGCTGTGTGGTGGTTGCACTTACTGTTGATCACAGGATCCTAAGCTCGACTACCACACGTGACTGCAGCATTCGAAGAAGACGGATTTGAATAAAAAAAACACCAGTCCTGCGTGGCACTCGCAGCACTGTCACAGCGAAAGCGGAAAGGGCAGCCTTTCGAGTCTTTTTTTAACACCCTGGGTAGCTGCTGCAAGCACATTTGCAGTGTACCCACTGCGCCGTCAATCATCGTGCAGTAGGCAGGTATTCATTATGCCATCTTCAGTGATTCTTCGGAGAGGTCTGGTACCCTCTGCACGCTTGCAGGGAATAATAACCAGGGGCACAAATCCCCGTAGTGGGTATGCGACACAGTTAATGGGTAAACAAGATCAATATTTTGTCATAGATTGGAGCATTTGACGACCCGCTCTTTCCCCGATTTGCATTGTGTGACACCTTGTTGTTAATTTGCTATTTTCAAAGGCTTTATTTCACGTAATAACGTGGTTGTTTTCCCGACATCAGACCTGCCTAAGGCCATTTTGCAAATGAGTCTCAAGCACCGGCGTGGCTCAGTGGTAGCATACTTGGCTTGAAATTTCTTCAATGACAGTGCTTGATGGCCGTAGTAATTTTTCTGTCATGTGCCTGGTATACTTTAATACGTTTATCTTATCCCCTTGTGTGTGAAGTTTTACCGAAAATACGGAGGAACAATGGTAGAATATTGGGCTCTCACCGTGGGCACCCGGGTTCGAATCCCATTGTGTTTTTATTCAGTGAGTTTTTTTATTCAGTGCGATAGTAGTTACGGACACCGGCGGTGGCGATTCACTATATACGGCACCACTTGCGACTCTTGTTGTTATCTCATAACAACTTTCGCTGAAAAAGCCCTCATGTAGTGATTTCAACGCATATTAAACTCTCATGGTGGTCACGCATAATTCGGCGATTGTGTTGTTGAAAACTTTTACAAACTGCCGTACCTATTAGATGCGGAGCATCTTATACTCGCGCCTTGTAGTGCGCCATCCGCGCCGTCCGCGCCGTCCACACCGCTTCTCGAACATTCGACAGCTGACGCGCGCGCATGCGCCGTCGCGCCGTCGCCCACTCTTCCACCATCTGTGCATCCCTTCCTCCTCTACACACCGCGCGCGCTTCACTCCTCCACCATCTGTGCACCCTTCCTCCTCTACACACCGCGTTCGACATCTACAATTCTCCTGATTCTCCAGTGGACGCGCATGTGGCGTCGCGCTTCGAGAACATTCAACAGCTGACAGTGCATGCGCCGTCGTGCTGTATATATACTCAAGGTCGGCGCTCGCTCGCTCAGTTGCCGCTCGTCGGTTGGTTTGTACGGCGCGTCGACGTCCAAGGTCGCGGTGAAATGATGAAATGAATTCCAACGAATCCACAAACACAATGATCGACGTCCCTTCGACCAGCGCCGCCCTTTCGCATACGTGTGTACGTGTTCACTCATTTAACACCCCCTCCTACAACCACGTTAACCAATTTAGCCATCGACCCAAGTAAGTCGCAATTTAACACCCCATTTCACAACCACGTTAACCAATTTAGCCATCGACCCAAGTAAGTCGCACTTTAACACCCCGTTAACCAATTATATGCTCCGCATCCTCCTCAGTGTTCCCCCGAGGGAAGCTGCGGGCAATTTTTTTGTCTTAAATTTCCACCTCTCTGCTCACATATTGCACCTTCAGTGTGGTACTTAAGAAAGTATAAAAAGAAATTGAAGTGAACGCCGCACATGCAGCTTCTCGTGACGAACCATACAAGAGAATTTGAGGATGTCATTTAGTAAATAATAATAATAATAATAATAATAATAATAATAATAATAATAATAATAATAATAATAATAATGCCCCGCCGCGGTGGTCTAGTGGCTAAGGTACTCGGCTGCTGACCCGCAGGTCGCGCGTTCGATTCCCGGCTGCGGCGGCTGCATTTCCGATGGATGCGGAAATGTTGTAGGCCCGTGTACTCAGATTTGGGTGCACGTTAAAGAACCCCAGGTGGTCAAAATTTCCGGAGCCCTCCACTACGGCGTCTCTCATAATCAAATGGTGGTTTTGGGACGTTAAACCCCACAAATCAATCAATAATAGTAATAATAATATCATTAGCAGTATTAGCAGGGGTAATATTAGTAATAATAATATAGTATCAAAGATATAAGTTTCAAAAACACGATATAGTTATGAATGATGCCATAGTGAAAGGATCAGAAAATTTTGACCATCTGGCGTTTTTTAACGTAAACTGACACCGCACAGCACATGAGCCTCTGCCTTTTCGCCTAATCGAAAAGTGAGCACTACGGCCGCAAGCCCGTGAATTTCGGGTTATACCAGTCGCTGAAACATGAAGTGGGTGAAGACTGCAATTACTAAACATAACATACAGACTTCAGTACGAAATATGTGGCCCAAATTTGTCGCAGGGGAAAGAAAAATACTAGTATAAGCTGTTTTATTTGCAGATGAGCTTCCGCCACTGTTCGCCTTTGTCGCAATTGTGGGTTTTTGCAGGTCTTATTCGGCGTCGGTGTTGTTTCGACTACTGTTGTCCATGTTTGGAAGCCCTATTATTTGAAACTGGAAAAATCAAGTAAAGTTATGGTGCCACTGAGCCTGTTTATACATGTAAGCAGTATAGACAGCGAAAGCGCGTACACGAAATAAAAATAACAGTTACGATTTGAAGAATGCCACTACCCAGAAGATACGCTTTCTGGCGATGACGGCTAGTGAAGAAAAACTAATGTACTTATCACGCAAATATCTAATGGCCTCAGCGTCACTGATTTCACTAATCAGCTGCGTTCTACCACGGGACGCAATCGAGCAAAAATAATAAATGTACAAGTTTGATGGCCACAAATATGGCGATTCTATTGATCAAAGAACTACCGGTGCCAGTTTCTATATAACTTTTTACCCAAAATCCATAGATAATCTCGTGACTCGATATGTCATAAACGTTGTACTTCTTTTGTTACGTTATAGTCAATCTATATTCATACAAGTTCAGCGCGCACACTTGGCAAACGAGACTTTCTTCCTGTGGTAGCGCATACTCACTTTAGTAATCATGGGAATGACCACAGCCACTATGTCTGTATAAAACAATGCCAGCACTGTTGCCGTTTTTCACTTGAGAGCCAACGCAACGAAAACAACAATGCTTCATAGGTTTCACATTGTCACCCCCGATTTCTTTTTAATTTTACACGTTATACCAGCTCATTTCAATGTAGCTCCTGACTTGCTCTAGTATGCCCAAATGATTGGAAATATTTAGATAATCTTGGAGCCTTCTGATATGAGCACGTGTTCAACGCGAGCATTACAATTAGATTTGGAACTTACGTCACTTCTACAGCAATAACGCTGGAATCTGCAATGCATAAAAGACGATGTGCTTGAACACTTGTGAGTTTATTTGCGGCCGACCTTCTGTTCACCGCCATCAGTGTGTTGTGTGTTTGTGCGAAACATTTTGTCAGTGCATCAGTAGAGTTCATAAATATTTAGCAGCACATATCGTCATACCATGCTTCTTCATATTTTGCCACTCCCATCACGGTGAACCTGCCTTGATAGTCAATACCGTTTATAGAATCGTAGAATTTACCGGTGCACGATTAATTCTTTGTTATTGGATTAGCCAGCAGCCAACTTTGTAACTTTTGTAGACGGAGTGAGACCACCCCTCAAATAATTTTGGAGAGTAGCGCTCGGTTCCACACGCGACGAGCGGCACAAATTTTCTTTCACGAATAAATTAAATCCTTGGAATAATGCGCTGATATCTGCAAAAGCCGCTTTGAAGGATGCTTTGAAGCATCCTTTGAAGGCACTGCTGCTCTGTTACGACGAGGAATTGTATGTGTGACAATTCGTAGAACGTGCCCCACCGCGTCTAGCGGCTAAGGTACTTGGCTGCTGACCCGCAGGCCGCGGGATCAAATCCCGGCTGTGGTGGCAGCATTTCCGATGGAGGCGGAAATGCTGTAGGTTCGCGTGCTCAGATTTGGGTGCACGTTAAAGAAACCCAGGTGGTCGCAATTGCCGGAGCCCTCCACTACGGCGTCCCTCATAATCATATGGTGGTTTTGGGACGTAAACCCTACATATCAATCAATCAATCAATCAATCAATCGACCAATCAATCAATCAATCAATCAATCAATACGTAGAACGGGCACTCTGTAACGTTCACAGGCCTCTGTGGCTCAATAATATATTGTATCATAGCATGGTAACTTCACTGAAAGAGTGCCACCTCCACTCAGACGGTTTTACATGGCTCATTCTTCCCACCTTCTTCTCTAACCATATGCACTCGTTTTATTGTTCTGCAATGCACAGTAGCCAATTGATGGTATACACTCCCTGGCTAACTTTCCGCTTTTTTACTGCGCTTTCATTTATTTGTTTTTTTGTCTATCGGCCCCGTGCTGAAAGCGAGCGCTTGCAATTACGTTCCGGAGGACACCAGACGACCGCAACCTGCACGTAACAACCACTACTTTACTGTTGCTTACTTGGCCACGTGCGCGCGTAGAATAAGCCGCGGCTCGCAAGTGATTAGAGAAGAGCGCGCGTGCGCTGCTCGTGGCATCGGAGCAGTGTTTCTGCAACAGGGAGGCTGCATTGGCGAACGACGGATGGAGCGAGAAACCGGATCTTGCTCTCCGCTGAGCGACCATAGTTGGCAACACAGTTTCAGCAGCGGATATCAGCTAGCCAACTGCACTGCATGCGAACGCCTCCCACTTCCTAGTCAATTGGTTTGATCTTGCTATTTCATTTTTCCTATTTTTGCACGCCCATCTAAAGGCTTCGAGCCTGACCTGACTAATACTGTGCAGTCATGTCGGTGCTATGCCGGCCTTCCCCTCCTACCTAGTAACAGAAAGACCCTAGCAGGTATTCCCAATTAAGTTCTAAAGCTTGGACAGTTCTCAGGAAAGACGACAGTGGATACAGATGCTCGACATTTCATTTCCGAAAGCGGTCGGCAAATGGCCCAAACTACTAACGTACACAAAGCCTTGTGTATTCAGCCCCAGTCTTTTCCCTATTGTCCTCGCACTTTGGGTGAACTGTCATGCTGGTTACAGGAAGGACGCGTACTTACTAACAAGTAATAATGCTATTGTTAGGTGCAAATTTCATTGATGTCATATGATGCAGAACCACATTTAATTATGTTTACAAACTAAAGGGCACCCAACCGCAAATACGCCGCTATCAGCTATAGCTTGCGTGTATCTTGTGCCAATTGAGTGCATATAATAGTATTGTTTTTTACGTCATACACTCTAGAATTGCATTGCGGTTTTTCATGATGCCATTAGACTATCAATATGATGGGAGTAAATAAGTCATAAACTATCAACAGTGAGTGTAACATGTGGCCTCCGTTTGTTTCAAAGAGGTACGAAAAAATTATCAACCACTGTTACTTCTCTCGGGAAGTATTTGAACGCAAAATAAAACGCAGAAAATTGAAGTAGATTACGGAAACTTTGGATGGTGTTATCTGCTCTTTCATGAGGTTGCATTGATTAAAAAAATTTTTAAATCTTGCATGATACTCCGAAAATCTGCGAAAACATTGCAAATATGCCCACATATTTGTTTTTTCAGTCTATTTAGTTTTTTAGCCTGGCAACCTAAAAGTGAATTGTACAGCACGCAGAGTCAATTTTGCATGACGGCCAACTTGTTTAAATATAGTTTTAAGTGTCCAGTAGAAGTAAAGTATACCCTAATGTTTTCTATCTGTCGCGAATTTTTGTTGTCTTTGGTCATTTGTGGTAGGTAAAAGAGATACGATGTCCTACGAGTAGCTACACTGGCGTTATTTATACCGCCTTGGCTATAGGCGTCTTTTCAAACAATTTGTTCTCGGATTTACCTCCAGCGTGGTCAATGCTGCACAGTACTGAATATAAAGGAGGCCAGTCTTGCGGTTTCATATTTGCGCGCTTCTGTTGCACCCTGACTGGCTAACAAGGGCGCAGCTGCGTCTGGTCGGAAGCCTAAAGATTGGCTGGCCATACTCTTGCTTATTGGAGCAAAGCAGCAAAAAAAATAAGATGAGAAAGACATCGTGAACGAACACTGCCGAAGATGGGCTTTCGGGTAGAAAAAGAAAAACGTATAGGACAAAAAGTCTAGGGCAGCTATGCGAATTTCGGGCCGAACTAAAGGTGGAGCAGGTTCTTGAACAATACCTTTGTCGCTCTAGCAGGCCAGGGAATAGGAGCAGGAACGTGACTTTCGATCTAGGCAAGAGTATACGTTTGTCCGTTTGGCAGTATTTGCCAGACTGAATATTTTAAGCCGTAGAGCAAACACAAAAAGAAACTATCCTGAGATATGTGGTAGGGACATCTCAAGCTCAATAAAATGAGAACATGTCTGAAGTTGAATGGGAAGTTAAGGGCTGGTATTAAAACTCGATGAACCTTCGCAGCAAGTATCGAGCCCTGCACTTCAAAGAAATAGTTTATAAGCTGCTCACAGCATCGGCAAACCGCGAACGTATTTAGTTCTTGCTGTATAAAAGTTGGAAACTTCACTATGTTAGTTCATAAAAGAAAAGTTGTGAAGCAGAGATGTTTTCGCTGAAGTTTTAGAAGGAGACGAGAAGAAGAAGGAAGAAAATAAAAACAACGTCTTAGACGGGGGCGAGGTCCCTCCGAAGCGTTCACAACGCAGTAACAAGGTCCTGTGGTCTCCAAGCCACCGTGTGTCGCCGAAGCACGTTCTAAATTTTTAACGAGTCCCAGAGGACGACCACCAAAACACGACCTGACGATAAACAACCTCGGATACAGCGTACCAGCAAAGTTCGACCTTTGCCTCCACACAAGCGAAAGAAGCCCGGAGCTTCGTGTCGCATACAATATTAGCACGTATGTTCGGCGTAAACATGCCCTTAGCTTCATCTTCATTATCTTCTGAACTCGCTGAATTTTTCTAACTCGGTGCCCACAGGCGAGGTACAAACCGCTAACATTCACGCATGCGCAAAGAGCCGAGACTAGGGCATGATATGCGAGCTTGCGCCATTCGGAGCTCCCGCTTATACACTACCCATTGTGAGATGAATAGCAGCCACTAGGTCGTACTCCGCCCGCGACGACTACCCGTTTTAATATCATCTTGCTCATCTCTTTCGTTTCAGACCACTCTCTCGCTCAGCTACGACCATGCTTCGTATGTGTGCGAGGGGAAATTCTTTTTGTTTACCCTCCCTTCTTTGTTACTTTCCTCGTGCACTACATTTTTCCTCGCCCTCGATGTTCCGGGGGCGAGCTTTTAAACTGGCCGCAACGTTCTGAATCGGCGACGGCTCATTCGCATTCTTTTGTCTGTGATTCAAAAGGGTGCCGCGGCGGCGAACGAGAAACTCTTTTATTTTCACTTCTTCTCCCGCGTCTTCGCTCGCTCTTCCCTCCTCCCAGATGAGCGCAGTGCAGCGTTGGCGGCAAGCATCGCGCAGGGCTCACAATAGTCTCGCTGGAACACGCTGGAGCCGCAACACACGCGTGCACGTTCACGGCAGCATCGATTGAACAAAGGCCTATACCGGTGTGGGCCAACAGGCCGCAAACTTTTTGGCAAGGCACCACAGCCGGGTGCGTTGCCGGAGTCTATTTATGCATTGTTATGGTGATAGCAATTACACGGAAACTCCTGGCGCATTTCTGCCGTAACGACGGCCGTTCCCAGAAGCAGCGCCAAAATTAGTCTTTTATGAGGGCATAACAAGTTACCTACAAGTTTGCTTACGGTAGGAGCAAAAACTGCAGTTTTAATTTCATTTCTATTATAATTTCTTGCGGTGCCAGTGCTTTCAACATTATCTATTCTGAATCGCTGTGGATTATATGCGCCACAATAAGAAATTTTATTAAGAAGAGGAGTTTCATGTTGGACGTGCTAATACGAGCACGAGAGATCAGTCAAAACACTCAGGACGCCAGTGTTTTGTGCTTTCCTTCTACCTCGTGTCAGTGTTTTTATATTGTGTCTCTCTAAGATAAATACCTACGAACAAGCTCAGCTGTCTGCTATTATAAGCCACATTTCATTTTATTCATCACTAAAATCAGTATATCTTCCTCATAAGCCAAACTTAATAATAACTTTTTTGTCTTCAGTTTGAGCCCATATTGCCATACGTATACTGAAGCTACCAAAAAAAGCACTTTTAAAAGATCTGGCCACTCTCCACGTCTACTTCGTCTTATTCATGCTAAATTCACGGCTTATTTGAACCATGCCCTTTTAGGAGCACTTTCAACGAGTTTTTATGCAAGCCGCTGTTGATAAAACTTTCGACTGAACTTTTTCTGAAAACCTGTACTTTACTTCATGTAACCTTTTATTATTATGTATAATTCACGTGATAATGAAGCTTCAGTGCCGAAAGGCGCACTGCAGTTGAAGTCCGTATAACCACACGTATCTGTACAACGTTAAATGTGCTTCCAGATATCTTCTGACCTCACATAAAATCGTAAAAGAACAACCGATGAAAAATGAACTTTTGCAGCATTTCAGAATTCCTCCTTTTAGTTTTTTTTAAAGCAACGTACATGCTCGTTGTTTTTGTGTACACCATTTGTGCCACACTTTCTGCGATGTGTCCCGTCTTCACGAACGATAATGAACTCATTTCCATGTATTCTTGTACTTATTTTCCTTCTTCTTTATTTCCTATCTCCCTTGGCTTTGTGTCCTCCTTAGCCCCTTTCCCAGTGCAGGGTAGCAAGCCGGGCATTTATTTTTTGGTTAACCTGCCGGCGCTTCCGCATTACAATTCTGTTTTACAGCGAAAGCCGTTATGAAATACGAGCAAGGGTCGTTTTTGGCGCCGTAGTTGTCCGCCGCCGCCACCACCGGTGTCCATGACCACTATCACGCGAAAAACACAAAATAACAAAATAACAAAATTTTACCACTTAGCTATGCCAGTGCTTGAAACCTCGTTGCAAATTCACCTTAGGCAGCCTCCATGTCGGCTAAGGAATCATGTTATTATGTGTAATAAATCATTCTAGAACAGCAAGGAAACATTTATAGGCGTCAGGCAATGTGAATGGCTTAACTAGTTGGTCGTCGAATGCTCTAACACACTACGAAAGGCTCAGGCATAATTCTTAATAGTCGTCAGCCAAAACATATACAAATGCACACATTTTCTTGCAAGTCTGCAGCAAGTACCACGCATCCTTGAAGAATGGCTTAGTTAATGCCTTCCTTCTACACAAAAATTATCATAATTTAAGGTGCAATGAATACTTTGCAGGTGTGCTTGTATCATTTACCTAAAGAGTGTTAAAAAGATCTCTATATAAAGAAAGGACATTGCTACAGCTTATGCTGTGACCGTGCTGCACATTCCGTTGAAACCTCTTTTTCTCTGCTAAGGCCACTACATTTAGGGTATTTTTGCGGTGGCAGCAAAAGGCCTCAGATTACGACTTCGCCAAGTTGATGGTGCACGTCAATAAAATGCGCGAAAATGTGAGAAGAATCACACACGAACGCTTTTGCATCTCCTACCTCTTCAAGTTCTCGAATGCATTTTTTCACCCGAGGAGGGAGAGAAAGAGAATAACGGAAATGCAAAGTTAACCAAATCACCTTATCCCTTTTTCTGCATTGATACGAGGTATAAAAAAGAAGCATAGCTATAGGGCAAAGAGAGGGAAGAGAGTAGAAAGCAATCAGCGAGTTCAGACACAACAGTGTAATCAAGATCTTGCAAGATGTGTAGTCATTCGTCCTGGCCAAGTTCTGTCCAATACCTCCACGCAAGCTTTGAAATTCACCGAGCTCAACCGGAAGCTCTGTTGTACAATATCGCGGTGGTTTGAAACAGGACTATGAATCTTGTGAGAACCTCAGCGACACACCTAAGTGTTTAATATTTTTTATTGTTGCGTACTAGAATCGAGTGGTTCACTGCTTTAATACAGACCTCACAGGTTTTCTTTTGCGCACGTAAGGGACAGGAAGTGATGAAGGCACACATAGACAGACAGAGCGCTTGCTCCCAACATATCTCTCGTCAACTTTATCACATACAGCAAAAATTTGGAACAAATATAGCAGAAACTGAAAGTGAACTTTAGTTCAAGATGTGGAACTGCTACTAAGGACCAAAAGAAAGCAGACAAGATCGTCGCTGTATCTGCCCTTTGTCCTCATCTCCAGTTTGACTGCCAGAACCAGTATTTGTCACGAATAACCAGGTCGTTGCATATCACTCGTTGTCTAATTCTTTCTGGATTGCTGTCCGTTTGGATCTAATATTCACCACGAAATCGTACTAAGCAGACCCACCTCTTAGCGTAAAATGTACTACTGCCCACAGTGTCTTTACCAGGTCAGCCTCTAACGTAGGTGTAGTAAACAATGAGGAAAAAAAAGTTTACGAAGCCTGATGCAAATATGATCATTTCAAAGTTGAAACACACTAATTCCAACCTTTCCGAGCACAGTTTGCTGTCTTCTTTGCGTATACAATGTTTGACCAGTGATTTTATTCCCTATCTGAAAAGCTAGGCCCCGTGAAACGCTAGCTTCGAAGTTGAAGTAATATTGTACGAGGACGTTAAACTATGCAGCGGGAAAGTATATCAGTAAAGCTATAGGAGGTATAGTGATAATATCATCTGCAACTCAGTCACATGTTACCAGTGCAGACTTTGTGAAAGAAATTCGGTCCAAGCTGCACTGAAGCCCGAGTCCTGTCCTCTTCTTTCATTTCTGTGTTTTCATCGCTTCAGCTTGAGTGAATTCACCGAAGCGTTATCGAGGTACAAATTCCTGAACGCCACTTTGGTTGGTAACATGTGGCTCTCAGCATTTACCACACTCTGTGTGGCCACCACATGAAAAGCTGTATTGGCGGTTTCACCTTGAGTACCCACAAGACATTGCAGCTGAAGGCGATGATTAAGCTACTGCAGTTTTTATTAAAAGAAACGAACTAGGACTAGCGGCAGTGACAGTGATGTTGCATACCACGCAATAGCGACGGTCTTTCTTATGTGCAGTCTTTTTCTTTTTACTCCCCATTTTCCACTGTGCCACGCCTTGTTCGCATATGGCCGCAAACCAGTCGTTCTTAAGCTGTTACTAGTAGTAGTAGTATTAGAGCCTAGAACCTGTGGCATACATCCATGCTGGGGAATCAGTGAGAACCGGGTTCTAACAAAATGCTTTAATTTTGTTATGAATGAACGAATGCAAAACTCTATTTTAAATATTTCTTTTGGCGAAGGTGGAGCCCAGAGTCCAGGGCCTCTGCGGCTTTTGATATCTTGCAAGCTCAGTCGATCAGTTTGAGCTCTTTTTCAGGCTTATAGAAGGACAGCGCAGGCTCCCACTGCTCTGGTGCTGGGTGTACAGTTTCTTCGAACTATCCGTGTGTGTTGGCAGGCCAATGTCACGTGATATTATCTCGAGTCTGCTACGTAAGAACATTGCGTCCAATGAATGGAAACGGACCAAGAAAAGTCCAAACAAAAGTCCAACAAAAGTCCAAAAAACGTCCGTCCCCAGTCCGTCCGTCCCCGTCCGTCCGTCCGTCCGTGCCGTCCGTCCGTCCATACATCCATACCCATCCATCCATCCATCCATCCATTCCATCACATCCATCCAGCCATTCCATCCATCCATACATCAGGCAATCAGCATCGGCGAGCGATCGAGCGAGCTAGCAGTCGATGCGAGCAGCGAAGCGATCGATCGTAGGAGGCGTATCGAGCGAGCGATCGATCGAGTAGAGGAGCGATCGATGCGAGCGATCGATCGATTATCATCTAGCTATCTAGATAGCTATCTATCTATCTATGTCGATCTAATCGATCTATCTATCTAGTCTATCAGCTAGCGAGCGATCGATCTATCCTATCTATCTATCTATCTATTATATCTATCTATCTATCTATCTATCTATCTATCTATCTATCTATCTACATCCGCCACCTACGATTTTTAGCTCTCTTGGCTGTTTCGTTAATGGTATCAATACCGAATTTCATATCGCATAACATGACTGTATGGCGAGCATAAGTGACTAGTTATAACATGACAATCATGACATGTATGTCGTGAGTGTCATGGTTTAGATTTCATGGTCTTGCTGCCCTTGCGGTGGTTTCGTTCCCGTCACATGTTGCAGAACTGGCATGGTATGACATGACTGCATGGTGAACACAAGTCGCATACCCTAACGTGGAAATCATGACAAGCATGTCATGTAACTCATGAGTCATGACTACACGCCAACCTCATGGTACGCTCGTGGTCGTTTCGCTAGCTTCATATATACGAAATTTGGTGTTACGGGACGTTAATTCATGACTAAGGTATGGGACTGAAGAAAACACGATAATCATGAGATGCGTGACATGTAACAAGATAACCACATGCCAAGCTCATGATGCGCTCGTGGCCGTTTCACTACCTTCACATATACCAAATCTGGTATTGTGGTATTGCATGACGTGAATAGACGATGAAGGTAAATGACACGTCCGAACATGATAATCATGATATGTGTGTCATGTAAAACATCACTACATATGCTACGCTGATAGCGTGCTCGCGGCCGTTTCACTAGTTTCCCATATACCAAATTTGGTATGACGGGACGTGAATGAACGACAAGTGTACATGACACGTTCAACCATGATAATGATGACATGCATGTCATGTAAAACTGAACTACACGCTACGCTCATAGCACACTCGCGGCCGTTTCGCTAGCTCTACATATACCAAATTTGTTATCAGGTGACGTGAGTAGATTACGAAGGTAAACGACACGGCCAAACATGATAATCATGACATGGAAGTCATGTACGGCATAATTCTCCTCCGCCTCGTAATTCTCCTCCGCCTCGTAATTACCTCCGCCTCGTAATGTTGTGCTGATTTTAAAGTGACAAATCGACCTTCTTCACTTTTGCTTCGCATATCGTCGTTTCCCACTGTACGTGCTTTTAAAATAATTTTAAGGTATAGAATTGAGATTTGTTAAGAGCATGCATTTTTCAAGGCAAGTGCTTCTGTCAATAAACTTACAATGACTGGTTGTTGGTGGCCGAGCATAAGATACACCTAAGACACTCAGTTCTTGCCCAATTTTACGAGAACTTTGTTTTCACTGCACCTAGGTTCTGTGTGTTGACCTCCATTAAAAGAACATATATAGACTAGGCACACAAAAACGCAGTTCTCGACTACGCGTCATAACAAAATGCGAGAACAAACACGCAAAGCGATGTGTCTGCTCATGGTGTAGTAGCTGCATGTGATGGAATGAGGTTGCGAAGGTCGCTCGCAAACTGCGGCAAGCATAAAAAAAAGAGGCAATAACTTGGGGAGTGAGAAACGCCCGTAAAGAACAGTACACTTCATTCTGCAAAATTCACCGCTACTTGGTCGTGTGTGATAAAGACGCCTATGAAGCTAAGATACGAATCCTAACAAGAAAACAAAAGCGGGATATGAGGCGCCCAGCGAATGGAAAGGACCTAGGAGAGACAAAAAATTAAATAAAACACCCCACGTTTCCGTAAAATAATAACAACTAAAATAATACGAAACTCGAGGTACTCGTGTCTGGGTGCACTATGGGCGTGTTTGCGATCCGTGCGAAAATAAAGGAAGCCCCTAGAATTATATTTATTGCAGGGCCATTTCTGGTGGTGGCGCACTTTGGCGGTGTCCTCGAGGGGCGCTGAATTTGAGAGACATGCTACTTGTTTCTGCGCAGCATTGCCACCGTGCCTCGTTGTCTGAGAGGAGTCGTTCGCCCTCAGTGCTCGCCATTTATACAACGATGCTTCCGCTGTTGCACGCCACTTCTTTTTCCTTTGTTTTTTTTTCCTCTTCTCTTTCGCTTTTGTATCGTCTCATCATCTTGCTCTTTTGTGTCTTTCCTCTCTAGCAACTGAGAGTATTTGCTTAACGATGGTAAGAAGAATGCCAGAAGACGACGACGGGACAAAAAGACCGCCACCAATGACGCAGGCATGAATATGGCCGAAAAGAAAACGGGCAATCTGTAGCACACAGAAACGGTGGTGGTACGCCGACACGTGAAATAACAATGAAGGCTACAATCAAAGCAACGCGCGAGAAAGAAAAAAAGGAACGTTCCGAATAAAAGGAACATACTCCTGATACGTTTGGGTGTAGATAAATGGGCGAAGGAGAGAGCGGTGCGCGCCCGAGCAAACTAAATGAGCAGAAAGAATAGTGCTTCCTTGTCATTTCATTAAATCTACCTAATGCTCGCGGAATTTGTTTTGGCTGGCACGGTATTGTTTCTACTCCCGACAAATGGTGGAACAACACAGACTACTGTAGACTCCACCACCCCCCTTTCCTTCACTGACTCCACATGTTTCTCCTCTCGCTTTTGTTTTACTTCTCTCTCACGCCTCGCTACTCTTTGGCGATGGTGATGTGTTATTATGTCTTCCCTCTCTCTCACCTAACAGAGTCCCCTCTACCCCCCCCTTCTTTTCTCTTCCTCGCTCTTTAACGTCACAATTGTTGATGGCTCGTTATGCACTCGCGGACACCGTGCGAACGAGCCATTTGACGCGGTTTCTTCGCTCACTTATACACTCATCGTTTTTCGTCTTCCACTTGCTGAAATGACGTCATTACAAGCGGTGGGACGAAAAATACAAGCTCGGATCGTTTGCTGCCTCTGTTCGAACCATTCATTGGTGCGTTTGTCGAGAAGGTTGAAAGAGCCTAAAGACTCAGCTTCGTCACGAGAGCAGTAAAGTATAAATCCACGTCCGACGTCTTTGGACATGTTTTGTTTTAGGAACCAAGCTTCTTGGGCCCTCACAGGTTCCAACGCTTGTCATTGAGGCTCTCCGTCATCCCTAGTTGAAGCTCAGGTGCAAAACATCCATGCGTAATACCATCTCCAGAGTGTGCATAGTGCGCATGTGGTTTGAAAAGAAACACTCATTTTACATCGTTCATGCCCCACAGCGTTGGTGTAGTGGCTAATGTACTCGGCTTCTGACCCGCAGGTTGCGGGATCGAATCCCGGCTGCGGCTGCTGCATTTTCAGTGGAGGCGAAAATGCTGGTTCCTGTGCTCAGATTTGGGCGCACGTTAAAAAACCTCAGGTGGTCGAAATTTCAAGAGTCCTCCGCTACGGTGTCTTTCATATGCATGAGATGGTTTGCAATCAATCAATCGTTCATTATTTCATCAATGAAGCTTTGTTCCATCGTCAGCATTACATTCGTGGACCTGCCACATTTTTTTGTGCCGCAAACTTTTCTCTTTAGACACGTTATGATAATAAAATTTTTGTTTACCCGCACGAAAATTGTGACGTTTATAAATGGAGCGCCAGATAGTTTGCTGATTATAAAATGACGCTGGAAGTGGAAGCTCGAGCCTGATTAAATGAGGCGATTCCGCGCTGCCGTGAAACGCGACGCCTCTCTTATAAAATTATCGGCGTACTTTTTTTCTTTTTATCTCGCACAGCGCATCTTTCCGTAGCGCGCCACGTCACCTAGCGACAAAAGCAAGAAATATACGCTAGTGCGATGAAACCCTCCGTGTCTCATTAACTCGAGCAGACTGCGGAAGGACGGTGCGTACAGGTTTCGTGCGGCTTATTATCTGTCAGCTGTATTATTTTTTCTATACTGTTTAGCTCTTCAAGAAAGCGAAAGCTTTAAGCGCTGCACTCGAAGAGAAGCGTAGCTATTGATGCGTGAGTTAAGAAATGTACAAACACCTTGAAAATAAATAAAGTGCGTACACACACACAGAAAAATAAACAAAGGCGCGCGTGATCTCTTCTGCGCGCTGCTTCACCGGCACGTCCCGTTTTCCGGAAATAAAGTTAATGTGCCGTGCAAACGCTTCTCGTCACTGCGTCGCGCCTATAGCGATCGAGATAATGAGCGGGAGATAGAAGAGGAGGTATACGGGTAATGCTAGGTATAAAGTTATTCGTGGAAAGAAAGAAAACAAGAAGGTGACGTGTTGTTACATCCGCTATGCAAACTTCAAAGCATCGAAACGACTGGCTCGCGATGTGACGACGATGACTGCGACAATCAACTCTATTCGTTGACTAGGAATTCACGCGACGAACATACGGTCGCTCGCTGCCTGTGTCGTAGCTCCTCTGTAGCACGTAGTAATGTACGCCATCGGCTGACTCTCAGCGAGATTATCTGTGCGTTTTTCCTCGACAGAGTGCGCTGATCTGCTTCACCACATTACGCACCTACGCCACCGCCGTACACTGTCGCGGCACGTGCGGCGACGAAAGCGGCTAAGCGCGAACGTTTGCGTACGGTGGCTGCTCTCATGGGTGATGATGAGGGAAGCGCGCTGTCGCGAGTGCAAACGCTCAAGCGACTCGTGCCATTCCACGTGTTTTGCGATATTCTATACGCCCATGGCGGAGTCACTGCATAGCAACAGCCCTACAGGCTCTCGTAAGTGCTAAACAGACGGGTTCGTGCAAACAGATGTTGTACGCTCGGCAAAACAGTATTGCCATTAGCATGATTTCATAGCTACGCCAAAGTAGCAATTGAAACAGTTTTGCGTTTCTAAACTGCGATATGAATATAAGTGGGGACGCATTCGAGGGTTCCGGGAAATTCGACCATCTGGTGTTTTTCAACGTACACCTTGATCTTAAAAAGGCCCTGCAACACTTTTTTTGAGTAACCACCGGAATTAATTCACTGTAAAAGCGCATTTCCTTACTAATTCAACGCAGCAAATATTTTAAGAATTTGTCCTGTGTGAGTAGAGAGACAAAGATTTGTAACACGCTGCAATTGCATTCTCTCTTCTCTCGTGCCGACGAAAGCGCTGGAAGCTAAGCAGCGAGGGATGGGAGGGGCAAACAAAAAACTTCACTCGCGCCTCGTGATCTTGAGCACGTTTTTTTTTCTTCGAATACGCGGCTTTCTCAGTGCGATCGCGCGCGCTCGCGTGGACAAGTGACGGCGACCTCTGTAACAACCGAACGCGCCATGTTCAAATCAGCCAGTGGCTGATAGATGGGCTTACTACGAGTGATTTTTGGTCTTATTTTGTGATTTGGCGAGAGCAGAGAAAGCTGACTTTCACAATTTAGTGTAAATTCGGGGCCACGTGCTGCGCTATAACATTTGACTCACGTGTGTTCGGGAGCCTCTACCAACGATCAGCAGCGCTGTCTGACCATGCTCAAAAAGTGTTCCAGGGCCCCTTTAGGTGAATGGTTCACTAGCATTCTGCCTTCATATAAATGCGACTACCTTGGCCACGATTGGATCACGCTAAGCTTCGAGGCGAATTAACTCGGCATGTCATTAGTGTTGAACAGGATCCGAGCTCAACAATAGGCAAAGAATAGGCAAAGGCCAACGGAAGGAAAGAAAACGAACAACACTGCACTTTTTTTTCTTCATACACGAGCACTTGATAATCATGGCAGCCAAGCAGGCTCGGTCATGAAGGTTTGAGATTACTAGAAATATATTGCAGGAAGACGACAAGTTAGATGTATTAAACAAATTTAACCAGATTCCTTTTGTATCCTCGTCTATAGTTCTGTGCTGCAAAAAAGTTCAATTGAATTCCAACGAACTGGCTCAGCATGACCTATTCTCGAGTGAATCAACTTGTGAGAAGTATTTTACAAACACTTACAAACCCAACCAACGAGGAAGGATTTCCCATCTGTGCGTGAGCTAGCAGTTGTTACGACCCCATGTAGAGAAGGAAGATTCCATGTAAGTGCTAGGTTCTAGTCGGAGTTTCGCTCCATTGTTTTGAAAAAAAAAGCTATGCTATAGAAGAATCTCCAGTCATACTGTGCTAGGTAGACAGCCTATTTGTAATAGACACGTTTTTTTTTATGCGACAACAACTCCATCACATACACGTGCGCACAATAAAATCAGGACGTTGAGAAGCGACCTTTTGAAGTCGACTCTGTAAACTCCGAAGTTTCATTGCCAAGAGTACGTTAATGGAAGCGTTGCGTTGGAAGGAATCCGTAGAAAACTTCCTCCCTAAGTTGTACGGATTCGGATGCTCAAAAGGGGATGCCCCATCACTGACAGCTCGTTCTAGGGCTTTACTGCTTCACCATTGAGATTGACACGCACACGATCGTTTCGTACGTGATTTAAAAACTCTTGCCGTCACAAAAGAAAAAAAAACTATACAGCTTGTTACGCAGAAAAGCACTTGGTCATTTCTTTCATTACATAAGCGAAGTCCATTTTTTTATTTAAATCACTTAGTCTCTCACATCCGTAGGATGCAGATTTTGTTTCAATGTCATAATTGAGTTCAGGTGCACTGAGGACAACCTTTCAAATCATGTGTGCTAAAGACGCAAAATTCAGTCACCCAAATGTCTTTAATAGCATGCAGGACATGTTTTATTACCGTGTCAAGTTCTTAAACACAAATATTCATGATACACTCTAGGTCTGTACTGCACAAAGAAATGAACCCGAGGGAAGACACATGAATGACATAGGCAGCACCAGTCTATGTATCTCCCACAATCTTTTTTTTTTGCTCTGCACGTGTTTAGTGTGTGCCAAGACATGTACCATAAACGGTTCCTTCCTGTGCAATAATAATGAAGGCTTACACATAATTTAACTGCTTTGTTTTGTTTTCTTTCACTTTTTTGTTCGTCAAGGCTTTACATATTTACACTGAACATGACGAAGCGACTAAGCAACAACTTGACAACGTTAAATTGAAGCCGTTGCATGCTACTTTTACCGTGCTTATGGTTATTCATCCATGCATTTATTGATACCTTTTTATCTTTTATGTGCGCGCTTCAGGCCTAAGTATTCGAACTAGTAGTAGTTAAGATCTTTGTTATCTTGCCGTCGTGCATGTCATATACACGTAAACTAATATAATTAAAATACTAGGCTCATGAACATCAGAGGCGCAAGTTTAAAGCGACGAAAAGCATGAAAATACCAGTGTTTGCATTTGCTAGAACCACAGCATGATTCGGGCGTTAAGACTATACTTAGTTCTTTAATTTGTCCTATCCAAATGCCTAAGTGAATAGGGGTAGTCGTAGCTACTGGATTGCAACAGCCGTTTATTATTTTTTAATTATTTGACAAAAGCAAAAACACACTTCATTACCGCTTGGCACATGTGCATAACTTTCATTTTGTTAAGATATTCTATGCAGACAGCAGACTTACCGTTAAGTCTCAGGCAGGTTTCTTATAATTGGGTACGCATTCCAGCAGTGAACATAAAAAGGAATTCCGAAACAGCGTTGTTTTCGATAATATTAAATAAACAGAAAAAAGCCCACTCCGCGATTTTGTGGCTGCATGAGGAGACTGTCGCATTTGACGCAATTTGTCTGTTTCACTTGAATGAAGCATCAAGATTTTATCCGTCTCCAATCGTACTAACGACTGGTAAATTAACAATGATGGAAACTGACACAGGCAACAAACAAGGAAAAGAAAGGAAATAGATATTGTAAGGAAAGAAGGAATATCTAGTAAAACTCGCGGGCAACTTCATAGCAGGAAATCTTAATTAGTTTTTCCCCTCTCATTCAAGACAAAAAATGAAAAAAAACACGCAAGAGAGAATTTTACGAGCACTTCCAGACTCACGCAAATCCTTGTAAGAAATGAGGGTAATTGCTGCGCACCCAGAGCCTTTGGAGTTCCGCTTCACCGAGGCTTTGAATATCGGTGAAGACGGCAGTCAGCCTTAGCGTTCGAAGCCAGTTTAGCGTCTATCAACGTCTCTGTCGAAGAATTCATCGCTCGCATCTCCCGTTCATTGGTGGCGTTGTCTTTGTGCATTGGTGCAAGCACACACTCCGCAGTGAGCCGTAAAGACGGCTTGCTCTCAGCCACCATGTTCTCGGCAAATAATTTGCCGCGTCCCTTCAAAAGGCGCTCTCCAAACGGCCACACCATCTGTGGACCATATGCCCCCACCTTTTGCAACAAATACAATCACCTCCTCATCTAATCTCTGCAGTTGTGCCTTAACGCTGACGCAAGGCCACGCCGTATGAAGGATACGGCCGTCCCTGGGGCCATTAATGATCTTTTCAATGCAGTATGGGAAATAGAGGATATACGTACATGCTACCACAGACAACTCGCCAGGAGTCTGAATACGCTTCTTTACTTTTTTTGTTGTTGTTGAAAGTATACGATCACGTTTTCTCTCTCTTCGGTGTTGGTGTCCTGTTTTATTTTTTTTCTCTTGTACACTTGCCCCAGCACGACTAAAATCTTCTTTTCCGTCTTTTCAACTTGTGCTTTCTGATTACTGGTAGATTGTATTTAATTTTTTCACGAATCCTCTTTTATAGGTATTTCTATATACCTTATTTTGTCTTTATTTTTTTCAGGGCTTTGCTTTTAACAAAAAAATAATCAAACTGCCGGTGTTAAGCTAGTGAAAAAATTATACCATGTAAAGCATTGTAAAGGACTATAAAATAAAGTATTGGACCTTGACAAAATTTTTAGCTAAACGTTCTTTTTCTAATCATCGTATTCTTTATATTTTTGTTATTTTCTTTTTAATTCTTCCTATGGATATCAAATATTGTATTATTTATATATTTAACGATACTTCAAGGTGTATTAAGAACATTTTTCACAGTATTGATTGTTGTATTTGCAGCATCGAATAGAATTTTTTTTTATTTCGTAGGGACATGGGTGTTTTCTAACCTCGGGCTCTGCGATTGCTTTTGAACTTTGCTAATTTTTTTCTCTCCTACTTAAGTATATAATATTATTATTGCAGAAATATAAACATTCAACCCTTGGAAATAACATAAAATTTATGAACTCTTATGCGGGATTGATTATACGACACCCCTGTACATCATTTTTATGAAGTCCCTGGCATTGCTTTCTGCTTTATTACACAAAATATTTGTTGGATCAGTATTGTTTAGGACATTACGTACGTACTTCGCATTGCTTCTTTCACTACGAGTTAGGCCTAGCAAGATGATTTGCATATAGCCGCTGCTATCAACGTTGCTTGTTTTGATTTCTAAAGTGCAATTAGTGAAGTCTCGCTCCGCAGGTCACGGAATGGAATCCTGGATGCGGTGGCTGCATTTTCGATGGAGGCGAAAATGCTGTAGGCCCGTATGCTCAGATTTGGGTGCCCGTTAAGAAACCCTAGGGGGCGGAAAATTCTGGAACCTTCCAGTACGGCATCCCTCATAATCATATGGAGGTTCTGGGACATTAAGCTCCACATATCAATCAAATCAATTATTAATGTTTCCCTCTACGAGCCATAATAGTGTTCGTTCTGTGCGTGTGTTGACCATGTTATTACTAATTGTGAATTCGCCTATCGCTAAGGTTCCTGGATGATGAATATAGAGAGAAAATAAGAATGAAAGAAACGCTCGGAGGTCAATTATGGCTGAGTGCGGTAGTCTACCTTGCACTGAAAAAGGGGTAAGGAAATAAAGGTTAGAGAGGGGAAAACGTGGCTAATGCCGTCGAAATCACTGCAGTTTGCTGCTAAATATCACAGACGGCGAGGGACACCTGTGTCTTAATCAAAAAAGTACATTCGTTGCATTACGTAACTTCTATACGCGGTTCCATGCGCCCATAATCTTGCCGATGGTGAAGCCATGAAGGGGGTACTTGCATTCTCAAGCAGCAGACTTTTGAAGGCTTACAAAAACTAGAGTGATGGTGTCAAGCAGTTGCAACTCGATCCAGCTGTCGGTGTCTGCATCTTGCTCAGCAGCACGCACATAGCACTGACCAGGGGTCTGACTATGCCAACAACTGGCTCGTCTTCGTCTGTCAGATTATGAGGTACAGATGAAGCATTCCTCAGTATCAAAGTCTCATGACTCTCATCAAGAACATGTATCTTTGGGAGTTCGGGTCAAGCGTAGCCTGAATTGCTGGTAGAGGTGCCACTGTCCTTCGAGACAGCTGAGTTCGGACTGTGTAGTACAAAGAAAGCGTCACCTCCAGTGCTCAGGGAAACGCACTTGTACGTAGAACCGACAGCGCTTAGCCCGAGTAGAAACGCCGGAGGTGATTTTGGACTTGCTTCGCCAGGTGATGAGGCCTTGAAGGCATTGGGGCAGCGCCCTCGGGAGGACCTTCGTTGCGTCATAGATGCAGCTGCTTCTCGGGGTGAGATTTCATCTCTAGCCCTTTTCTTCAGTATCGTTAGCTCCATTGGAAAAAAGGGACAGTACTTACAAAAGCTTCATGTGGCCTATTGCAATTTCAACACTTCAGTATCGTGGCTTGGCATGTGTCCGTGTTATGGTGCAGAGTGCATCGGGGACAGACGGTAGAGTTCGTGCACGCAGCACTGACGTAGCCAATCTTCATGCACTTCCAGCACCAAAGCGGTTTCGGTACAGAAGGGCGAACTGCTTGTTGGAAGTGGCCTAGTTTTACGTGTAATGGGAGTGATTTGCCCTTAAATGTAATCCTTACGCATAGAGTAATATAATTACTTATATTGTAATGAGGCATTCTATGTCTGAAATAAACAGCTGCAAGTTATAGCCTGGGGTATGCTTTGCTTTCTACAGACTTTTTCTCTTTAAAAAAATTGTGCCATAGTGGTTTATAAACAACAACTGCAATCTCAGTTTTATTACTTCATATTTCCATACGTTTCATGAAACGCAGAAACATTGCTTTAACACATCCCCAAAGATGGACATAATTTTTCTCTGAACGCTGAAAATGGGGAACATGTAGAGCGGGAAAAAAAGCGAGAAGTTTTACCGAAAAGTTTGCACGATCCTCCCACCCCCATTACTTACATAAAGTGCATGCACCACGCATACATATATCAAACAAACTATGTGCCTCCTTCCTAATTAAACGTGTGAATGCCCATTTTTACTTTCTCGACGCTAATTCTCCTCAAACTTCATGCAGGCAAAATGTCCTACAAACGCCGTTCTTAGCGTTCTTGTCAGTTGCAGCTCAGAGTACTGCTGTGTTTTTTTAATGAAAGAAAAAGCACAAATGAGTGAAGAGGTGGTTGTACGACGATGAATAATAACTACTGATGTACGTGAAATATATTTAAAAGAGAGCTCAACGGCGAGGACATTTCACAGAGCATGGAGGAATAGAGGCCATATTTGCTCGCAATATCACAAAAAAATGGTTTAAGAGGATGCAGATTATTCCACCTCATTAGTATACCACAAGAAGAAAAAAACAATTAGGGAATAAAAGCCTGGGTTATTTTAGGATAATGTGACTCTGCAGCTTAAGGAGATTAGGTGGTCTTATTTCTGTGAATTTTAAAGGCAATTATGCCATATTCTTGGTAGCACTTTGTGACAGTCTAAGCTCAAAAAGTTAAAAAATGAATAAAAGAGTTCGTTGAATTTAACATGAATATCTTGTGAGCTCGAAAATAGCCCTTCCTATTTTCGTCCTTTTAAAACAAGCTAAGCAAAAGTCAGCGCGTGTCATGTTTCATCCTTGCTTTAAAAAGCATAGGCAAAATCAAAGTCATATTCAAGCGAAACCAACATTTCTGCCTTCTAATATGCATTGTCGCAGAATCCTTGCATCCTTTCTGAACTTCCCATTTCAATATTGCAATTACTTAGAAGAAGAAAACATCTGGCAAGTAATGTCGAACAAAAATAGATATTGTTTAGCTGCTCTCGTACATTAGAATTTAAAGCCGCAATGCTGAGCTGGAGGTTGAGATGTGATAGTACTCCTTTCTTAGTACACACAAACCTTTTCACGTCATTACATTGGCGTGCAGGTTTAAAAAAGCGTCAAAAGGAATAATTGTTCCGGAGTCCCTTGCTATTTACTGGCCATTAAGTCAGACCACTCAATCAGACACTCAATCAGTCGATCAATCAATCATCCATTCTATCAATAGGTCAGTCAAATGATAGCAGTCCAGGAACAAAAACTGCTATAGTGAACCAATAGTATGAAGACATATTACAAGAAAAAACACTAAAATTTAATCTGTAAAAACAAAAAGGGAGGACTGCAGGGCAGTTAAAATAATAATAATAATAATAATAATAATAATAATAATAATAATAATAATAATAATAATAATAATAATAATTTCATTGAGGCGCCTGCCAAGTCCTTTATGTGGTGTATCACATAAATGACATGCCAACAACCAAATTCAGTCCGATGCTTTTTTTCTGCCATCTCGGCCAGCACGACTGTTTCAAAGGCTGTCAACAGGCTCCAGTGGATTTTTTCATAAGTGGAAGCACTGTAGCGCAAGCAGGATTACTCTGTTAACAAAATAAAAGTTACTGCGAGAGCTTGTTTTTTACCACAAGTGCATTTAAAAAAATAATAAAGCTATTTTTTTGAAGAAGACACAAATTATTTATAATTTTTTGAAGAAGACACAATTATTTATAATGAAGCTGTATCGCGCGACGAAAACCTTTATAAAAATATTTAAGCATGCCATGTGCCCTGCACGTGGTTCTTTCTTTTCTGTTTTGTTCATAGTGTATAAGCAGGAGATCCGCATTCTTCCACAAGCCGCTGTTTTTTTTTTACGTGTAGAGTAAACATTGTGACAAGAGATTAATTCATCTTAATTTGTTTTCGCTGAGCAGGTGACCTCTAATTTTGTGTAATAATTTCACCTCGGTCAAAGCCAGCTCATCCGGAACCCATCAATAACTTTTCTCACAGCTATGTCTTCATTCCCCCTATTTTCTCAAGGCTATCCGCCACTTGCATATGAATCTATTTTTTTTTTCAATGCATGTGTTGAGTCTCTCCTCTTTTTTGACTCCCGCTCTTCCACTTATAGCAGGTCGTATAACAGAGACGACGTTAAAATTCCCTTAAATGTGCTTGAGTTTTCAAAAATTTGTTTCCTCTTCTCTTTGTTTTGCTATTTTATTTATTACTCACGCAATATCTGGCAGCACCACTAGCAGTTATCAAGATATATCGAAGGTGTCCCCAAAGGCGTCGTTAGTCTCAGCTTATCGCTTCGTAATAACCTTCCCATCAGTAGTGCTTGTCCGTAATTTTCTTTTACACCTTTAAAGCTCATTTGTCATCATATTATTGCGATGCGGGCCACTTTAATTTGTACTCTGATATAAATCTTTCTGACGCGTCATTGATATCTGGCAAAGTACATGACCGATTGAATAAAAACCTAGGAAATGGGTCGCAAACTCTGGCACGCCTGGGCTTGTAATTAAAAGTAACACTTCGTGCATTCCCGTTGCACAGTTGAATGAAGCTCACTAATTGAACTTCATTGCTGGGTATTACGAATACATCTTTGTAGAAAAACGTAGGATTACACAGGCGGTGTATAAACAATTCATTCATGAAACTATGGATCTCATTTTCGAAATTGCGTCTCTCATAATCATATGGTGGTTTTGGGACGTTAAACCCCACATATCAATCAATTATTCTCGAAATTTGTAAAGGCTCGTTCAATTCGTGTCCGTTTGGCAGGTTTAGCTATACCTATAAATGTGACATACGCTGCAATTGCTATCGGTATTAAAGGAGAGAACATATTAGATAATTACCCGAGTATCAAGAGTAGCAATAACAAAATAAAAACAACATATATATATATATATATATATATATATATATATATATATATATATATATATATATATATATATATATATATATATATATATATTCTTCTCTGCATGTGCTCGCCGCCTGGCATTACAGGGACAGGTAAGATTGCACATGTATTGCATAATGAAAAAAAAATGACAAACGCAACATAGCATGGCAAGGAACTAAACACGTAATCACATACAAAGCAGCAAAGGAATCGAAAGACATGAAACTTCACAAAGTGTTTCAGTGCCTTGCTGGTCGGGTAACTGTAATATATTAATTCAATTACTTGATTTAATACCGGAAGGCAATGCACATATTGTCAGAACCAATGGTAGATAAGAAAAAAAATTGGTCTCGTATCTACATGTTTCACTGAAAATGTAGTCGAACGACGATAGTCTTGCGTGTGGATAGAGTGAACAAAACATCTATTTGATGTTCAGCACGAGAAAATTGGTAGATTGTATTCTCGAAGCGCTGCATTAGAGTGTCTCGATCCATGCAGCGAGGGCGAACGAGCGCATCGAGGCACGTTAGACACGAGCGCCACCTGGCAGTTATCTTCGAAAACGAAGGAAGGCGTGCGCGCCCACGGAGAAAGATGCGTACCTGTCTCGGAGGCGATAAGGTGTAGAACGCAAAACGACGGGCAGGTGCCACCACCGTATCGTATTAGCAAAACGTAGGAAACAGCTGCCTTTTTGAGGATTGCGTTGTACTGTCAGCGCAGCGTGATAAAGGCTGTGGTCTTTAGAATTACTTATGTGTGCCTTCTCTAGTATAAAGCCACACATACAAAATATTGAGGTATTGTTCTGGTGTCTCTCGTAAGCGCAGTCATTACTCTTTAATTGACACTGAAACTTAAGCAATATTGGTGGGCGCTGCAGATAGGGTTGGCCGTTTGGGTTATTACTCCGTGCCGGTTAGAGTATCGTGACGGCAGACGAACAGACAAATGTAAAGACAGGTAGAGACAGAAAGACAGACAGACAGAGACAGACAAAAATTTTGTATTGAAGTACCGAAAGAAAGGCTATCGTCTTTAAAATTAAAAACCACTTAAGCTGCCAAATACATTAACCGCACGCGTAACGAAAGAACAGGAAACAGTTAATCATTATAACAGCAGTTTTGCGGAAGCCAGCATCACTAATTGAACTTTTTCTCTATAACTAATCAGGCCACCACGGTTATGCTCGCTTCTATCTTTATTTCATACCTAGAGGCAGGGAGCAATTTATTATTTTTGAACAAAACATTCGCTGTGGCTTATGGTTATGATTCGGAATTCCATAACGAAATTCTGTTAAGATGATTTAAATTATTTCCGACATCTTCAGAATTATTGAATGTTTATATAGTAGTGAAAATTATACCATTATATTGATTTTAGGGACTATAGAATGCAATGTCTGATATTGAAAAAAAAAACGAACCCAAGGGCGATTTTAAGGTACATTTCCTCGTTCGACTATTGCGAAAAAGAATGCTTTTTCTTTTAAACTTGGCTATTGTTTAGCTGCGCCTGCTTCTAACAACGTGCGCGTGCAATTAACAATACAGCTTGAGTTAGTTCACGCTCGCTGTAGAAGCATTGTTTCCGCGTTGCGCTGCACGACGCGCGCGTTTCCACGTTCGGGGCTTGGCACGCTTCGCGAGTGCTGTTCCAGGTGTGCAAAGAGCGAATTTAAAAAAAAATTATTCTAGGCTAAATGGATAGGAGCGCACGAACAGAGGCATTCCTAGGGCCGTTTCCGTGTGCCTACCGTAGACGAAGATACGTCGTTGCGTTATGTAGCCTCATACGAAGAGCCAGGTACAAAGGCTGCCTCTAGGCCATCCTTGTTCACAAGCTCCGCAACCCGCATATCCTAGTAACGAGCTTTGGTAGCCTGTAGCCCTGTTTCGAGCCTTTTCTCTTTCGCTCCCCGCTTCCCTGGGCGACTGGTGGAGCATCCGCGCAGCGTTTTCCGGCGCAGAGCCCTAAATAACGATTCCCGAAAGACTAATACAGGCCGTCGGCAGCGTAGCTTGCACCGCGGTATACAGCGTAGCCGGGATCTGGGCTTTAGGAGGCCGTAACGTTCCGAGTCTATTCAGCTGCCGCTCCATACTGCGCCACTAACGGCGGCCGTGGTCGGTCGCAGGGCTGCTGCAGGCAGCTTGCTCGGCGCGTCAGCCACTGCGCTGTGTCATTGCTTGCCTCTCGAGTTCGTTCCGGTTCGTTCTTTATCATCGTGTCTCGGAGCGGCTGCTCTCTCTGTCTCGCGCCTTATTAGCTTAACCACGAAACGTCAGTGCACACGGAGTCGAAGGAAAATGCCTCAGATCTTCGCGCGGTGGCTCATTAGCTGCGACGAGATGTGAATAAAAAAACAAAACATTACTGGAGTTGCAAAAGCTGTAATGCATGCTCTCCCAGAATTGTTTCTTTTAATTCCACTCGCCTGCCCATTTAGGCTACTGCCGTTACTTCACCAATGTGCTTTTGAATTGCCCGTTCAAGCTCTTCTCTCTCCTTGTTTCTTTCAAGCAGCGTTTGGTGTCAAGCAATTAAACTTTCTGGCACTCATGTCTTCGCAGTTTCGAGCTGTATGCTCTCGTATCGCCGCGCAGTCGTTCGGCACTCGCCGTCACAGCGGCCTCATTTTGTCGCGTGTTTGCTCAAAGGCATCGCGGCGTGCAATCTTGAAGCGGTCGTCGCTGGTGGTCATAGGAGAAGGACATTAACCGCCGCACCACGTTGGATGCTGCCCACGCGTTCCACTGCTTTCTCTCGCGCATTCTTCTCCTCCTCTTCCTTTTTATTTTCCGAGCTGTCGGGCGCCGAAAGTGAACGACAGCAATTAAAACTTCTAATTGAGTGTGGCTTCGGTTTTCCACCGACCGGGACTTGCAGCCTTGGACAGCATTGTCGCAAGTGCCAGCTTGATGGACACGATCCCGGCAACAGTGCCCCGAAGTTAATCTCACGCTTTCCGGGTAATTGTAAGGAGAGATTTTTCTTCTCACTAAATATCGCGGCTCGAGAGAAACGACCCACAAGCTGAGCGCGCTCGAGTTATGGGCCCCCGCAAACGACGGTACTCTAGTTAGGCGAGCGCAGTCAGGCTAACATTATTCATCCCCATTATTACTTTGAGCATCCAGGTTTGTTTTGTTTGCACAGTATAGCTGCGTGCACGCTTTGCCCGAAATCGGTGTTTTACAGTGCGGCTAAAGAAAGTAATTATTCTGTCTGCATGAACGAGAGATTGCAGCAAGGTGTGACGGGAACAAAACTGTGCGCCACGTTTTTTCAACATACTGCCAGTTAGCGAACTGCTGCATTGAGTAAAATTCCTACGTCTGTGTTCAAGAACCATTATTATGCAAGTGCCTGTCGGCTTCGACAGCCGCCAGCACAGCTGTGAGTATCCACCGACTTGCACGAACGTATACAAATGTAGTCGCTACGTGTCTAAGTGAAGGGAAGTTGGTTTTAATTTCAATATGAAACCAATTAATTTACTAAGTAACTTGAAGGTTTACAATATTAGTATGAGTGCACTCAGTGAAGGTCTCCAGAAATGTCAACCACCAGGAGTTTGTAACGGGTACCTAAATGAAAACACGTGCTTCTACGTCTATCAAAGTGTGGCCACTGCGTTCGCGATTTGATCTCGTGACCTCTGATTCAATAATCCAGCATTGCAATACTCATGAATACATCACACTATTATGCTCATAGTTCTTGAAGTGTAACGCTAATTGAAACCCCGACGTGTCGCGCCACGACAGTCCCTATAAAAGTGATTGTCAGCTTTGACAGTGGCCAACACACGAGTGCACATTCGTCAACATTAGTAAACTCAAGTATAGTCGTAACGTATGGCGTAGTTAGGGCACGTCGGTTAGATTTTCACTGCGTAGTGCATAAATTTATTGATTGCCAAAATAGTTATAAGGTAGTATTTTGGTGAGAGTGGCATGATGCATTGCGGCGGAGTAGAAAGGTTCTAGCAAAGTTTGTGGCTGGACTAATTGGCACAAGCTGCTCTTACTAAATACGAAGCAAGGTAATAAGAAAGATAAAGCTGAAATGAGCCCCAGTTGTTCAGCTCTTTTCGCAGTTATTTAGCGTCGTAGGAACGGGTAGTACTTAAGCGTTATTCAACTGCCAATGGTGTCATGTAAAAAAATAAAAAAAATAAAGGAACTCCACGTTTCTTTATGTGCATTTATGCAGGCTTACTTTTTCTATTGTTCTTGGCTTTCTATAGTTTTTGCCACACTAGCCATGGTTAGGTACTTTGCTGCCTTCATAGCAATTTACGAATGTTCGAAAATGTAAACCTATATATGCTCATTTATACATCTTAAACCTCATGCGTGCTTGAGTGTGAGAAAAATTGAAAAAAAACTGCCATTAAGAATAATATGGCTTTATTTCACAAATGTTACTCCAACTTTTAAATATTTTACGTGCACTCAAAAGTGTGATACACTTATCTCACGCACCTACCTAAAATCTACACTCTGTATGATGACGGACTCAAACACATTAAACTTCCAGCGAATCTCTACTTGCAGTGCGAAGAATGAAATCTTACGTAACGACTGCTTACTAAAACGGGCGTGTGTCACCTCACGTGCTGCATAGAGTGAAACTACTATCTTCCGCAAACGTTTCGAGTCGTTCCCAGCCACTGAATTTGAACTGCCTGTCGGAACATAGCGGAACGTTCAGTGATGTCAATACCTTGTTACACAGGATGCGTATAGTGTGGACATCTGGACACGCCTCTCTCTATGGCGATGAACGCGCTAATGAGGTCGTTCAAAAATTTGCAATAGGGGTGTCATTAGAAGAGCTGTTTAATGCATAAGATGAACTAAACGAACCATTAGACTACTCGGGCATGCGACAACATTACCGAAAAATCTGTATGAACTTACCACCACCAGAGAGATCACTCATCAGAAAGAACGCTGTTACCAGGCGGCCGCTAAGACCAATTCATTTCCCTGCCTTTATATCCTTCATCTATTCCACCCTACGCAATATCCATCATACTACCTCTAATGTAGAGCGAAGCCCATGGTGTGTCCCTGCACCTGCGAATGTCGTCCACAGTCACCGGGCTGCCCCCCTACTCCTTCACCCTCACATTCCTCCTGTAAGACGGCGCTGACCTACTCGGCTGATCCAGGCATTCCACAAAGACGGCTGAGAGACCCCCCCAACGCGAACGATCCTGCATAAATGAAAGCTTCTTGCTCTCTCTCTCACTGCTGAGCTGAAAAAAAGCTGAACTTGCGCGGTTGCATGCGCAGCCGGAGCAAATTCGTTCAACGAAATGCGGGCATCCGCGCACCAAGCCGCCTTTTACGTCGCAGCTTGCGAACACGTTAAGTATTGCAGCCCCACTTTCAAGTCAATTAGCCATTAACAAAATATTCTATCATGAATTGAGAGTTGGACCAAATGCACTACAATATCACTAACTTTTTTGTGAAGGCACACAGGATTGACCTACCTAACACAAATCTTGATAAAAAAATGGGTGTCTTGGTCCCTCCAATTTAAATGCCTGAAGAGGAACAAAAAAAAAGATGCACTTTCAAAACATTGGCAGATCCCACGTACAGTAAGAGTAGATTATATGCAAAGCACGTATGAGGAAGGTTGATATGTCACTCTAAAATCAGCACAATGTTACGAGGTGGAGGTAAATGATGCCGTACTTGACTTACGTGTCATGATTGTGATGTTTCGATGGGTCGTTTACTTTCGTCCCCTATTCACTTCACGTGATACCAAAATTAGTATATATGGAGCTAGCAAAATGGCCGCGAGGACGCTATGAGCGTGGTATGTTGTCATTTTTTTAAATGACACGCCTTTGATCATTTTCATGTTTTCACCAGTCATATACTTTCGTCATCCATTGACGTCACGTAGGACCAAATTTGGTATATGTGGAGTCAGCATAACTGCCGCGAGCGCATCATGAAGGGCCCAATATACTCGAATGTAGTGTTGACGCACGCGCATGCTGGGCGCAGCGACACTACGTTAGCAAAATGCGAGCACTCTATAGTCTGACGCCAGGCGGGACTGGCACAACTAGCGTCCGAGCGTCCGTCGGCGCGGCCCGACGGCAACCGGCGCGAAATGCAACATGCTGGATTTCGAACCGATGCGTTACGCAGACAACACTGTGTCTTCCTCTTTTCGTGACGGAGGGACGCAGATGCGATGAAACGCACGTGCGTCAAAGCAACGCAGCGCGGCGAGTGCCTGCGAGTAACGGCGAGACCGGCGCCTTGCGTGGCAACGCTGGCGTGACGCGACGAAATGAATGCCGGCGAGCACGCGCACCACGTCACGTCAAAATGTATTGTCGCCTTGAGTGTGGTATGTAGTCATGTTCTCACACGACACGAATATCAGGATCATTATGTTTGTACTAGTTACATACCTTCGTCATCTATTAACGTCACGTAATAAAAAATATGGCATATGGGAAGCTAGGAAAACGGCCGCAAGTGCATCATGAGTGTAGCATCTATTCATAGGGTTATATGACTCGCATGTCATGATTATCATGTTTGGATGTGTCATTTACCTATGAAGTTCATTCGCGGCGCGTAATACCAAGTTTGGTTCATGTTAAGCTAGCGAAAGTGCCGCGAACACATCAAGAGTGTATAGCATGTAGTCATGCTGTTGCGTGACACATATCTCATGTATATAATGTTTGCACCAGTATCATACCTTCGTCATCCATTCACAACCACTAATACCAAATTTTGTATAAGTGAAGCTAGCGATACGGCCACCAGCGCACCATGAGCGTGGAATGTAGTCATGTTGTTACATAACACGCATGTCATGATTTTTATGTTAGGGTCTGTCGCTTGTGTTCGCAATGCAATCATTTCATACCACACCAGTTTCGCAACAAGCCAGGTAAGCGAAGCCACCGCTAGAGCTGCTGGACCATCAAATGTAAATCAAGACATTCATGACATACATGTCATTATTTTATGTTATGACTAGTATAATATGTTCTTCATACAGTCATGTTATGCTATACAAAGTTTTGTATCAATACCATTATCGAAACGGCCAGGAGGGCTAAAAGTCGTAGGCGGATAGATAGATAGATAGATATATATATAGATAGATAGATAGATAGATAGATAGATAGATAGATAGATAGATAGATAGATAGATAGATAGATAGATAGATAGATAGATAGATAGATAGATAGATAGATAGATAGACAGACAGACAGACAGACGCCACACATTCTGCTAGCAGTGTCATTTGTATGTCGAGACTCGAGGCGTGGCCTGTCGTTACTGCTGAAACGAAATAGCACAAAAATAAAGGTGAGGTATAGCTGTTCTAAGTGAAATACTGGCACAAAACTTTCTTAATTCCGTTTTGCAGAGAGTACGCTCTGAATACTGGCGTGTCACCTGAGGAGGCTAATTTCAGAAAATGAGCTTTATTTCTGAAAGTCTGACAGATAGCACAGTGTAAAATGAAAATATGTTCGAATTAAATCAGAAAACAGGAAAGAAAAAAGAAAGAAAGAGAGAAAGAAAGAAAGAAAGAAAGAAAGAAAGAAAGAAAGAAAGAAAGAAAGAAAGAAAGGTGAGATAACGTTGAAACATATGCTAGGCGGAAGTTCACGACGCCCAGTGGCAGCAGTGCCGCCTTAGCAGATCAACTCCGTCGTTGTTAACGCGTTTTTCTGTCTCCACTTCCCTTTCAGCGAACTATACATCTGCTAAATATTACCATGACAAGATGCACGCGCACTGAACCGCTTCTTTGCAGAGATTGCATATGCCTCTGCATGTTCAATAAGTGAAGCGTATGCGCTGAAGATGGCTTCACAGCGTTTGTGCATTATTAAAGGAGGTGAAAAACTCCTTAATGCAACACCCCATTGACAAAAATTTCCCGTTCTCAGCAACAAACACAAAGTTTTGCATCACAAACTTTTAATATAGACTAAAAGGAGATGGTATTGCTTACGTGCCAGATAGCTTGGACACACATGCTGCATCCTAACACACGCGTTGACAACGACAGGTAGGGAGAAACTGTGTAGGCACCACGTGAAAAAAGCCTACAGTGCTTCACACGCAAGCAGAATGCCTAGACAATGTGAATTGACTGAAGTCGGCTATTGTAAGCACTCAGGCACAGCCTCTGACTATATCTACCTCCCTTGAACATTGTTGTCACAGTAACAGCATTATCTCAGGACTCACTGCATTGTAATGCATGAGAGTACAACGTACTGAATTTGACTTTTAGGAATAAATGTGCATATATATATATATATATATATATATATATATATATATATATATATATATATATATATATATATATATATATATACAAATGATTTAGGTAAGGGATAGGCACACGTTCGTGCCAGCTTCTAACAAAGTCCGTATAATGCTCGGGCCCTGAGTCGCATGGTGGCGTTGCCGATACTGTTCTGCAGATAGTGGTGCTCTGCCCTGACTGAGCACCGTAGTCTTTCTCCATTAGTATGCACACACTTAGCAGCTTTTCTTTTTGCCTCCTTCTCCTCCCTACTGCTCCATGTTTCTGGTTCTGTTTTCAGTCCAGCAATTAGCCCTTGTAGTCATGTACAGTTGTTCCGATCTGATACTGACCAGATGCATGGCATCGTTTTTGTTCGCATGCTGCTTCACAAGCGACCAACTTGCTCAGGTCTCATTACGGAACTGTTTTATTTTTGAATCGTCGTTCTTTCGTATTTTCGTTGATGGCGTAACTAAAACTAGGCATCTCGGCAATTTCTTGTCTCGCTCTCTCTCTCTCTCTTTTGAATGTCCGTTGAGAGTGGCTTTCATTATCAGAGTTAAGCAGCCTTCTCTAGCACGTGAAATCTGTCAGTGGTCTTTCTTTCTTTCTTTCGTTCTTTCTTTTTTTCTTTTCCTTTATGGAATGTAGTGGTGACCGAACAGGGCCATTTGCATTAGAAGCACTTTGGATAACTGACGTCTAGAAATGAGAGAGGCGGCCACTACAACGTGCTAGTGGCTGAGAGTGAACAGTTTCTTCCATCACTCGTCCTCTATTCTTGCTTTTTTATCATTTTCCTCCTTTTGTTTCTCCTCTTGAGTAGGATTTTAAATTAGGTAAAACCTGGTTAAATTTCCTTATTTTTCTTAGTCGTTTTCTTCCTATTTCTTGCCTTTGCTGTCCCTTTGCTTACTCTGTTGCTTTGCTTACTCTGAAGCTTGCAACATGAAGGTTTACAAGCATTCCTAAATCTTCGGGACACATTTCTAAACATGTGTTGAGTTTTGAGTTTTTATTTGCGTACTTGTGCTAATGATTTTGTGTCGAATTTGCATACTCAAGTATCCTGACTTGTCCGACACCTTTGTTTCAATGAAAACCTCAAACTGACAATTAGACCATCCAGAATCGGCATAAGAAGAGTAGTTTGTTGTATGCAATGGGTATATTCTGTGAATGCGCATGTAGAAAAGCTTTTGAATACAGATCACTAGACGTGAACATAAATAGTTCTTTGTCACTGCTGGCTCGACTATTCCGCAAAACGTGTCAACAGCAGTGACAATAAAAAGAATAGACATAGTAACAATAGTGAAACAAGTAAGAGAAAAAAAGAATAGAAAAAGAAACAAACAAACAAACAAACAAACAAACAAAGAAACAAAGAAAGAAAGAAAGAAAGAAAGAAAGAAAAAAAGAAAGAAAGAAAGAAAGAAAAATTCGTTGCGCAGGACCAACTGAGAAGTGACAAAGCTTGCCTAAACGCAATAAGCGCAGCGGGCACGATGTAACACAAAACGTATACAGATAGAAAATCAAGCAAGTGCGAGACAAGGATACACTAACAAGCTCACGTTGAAAACGGTCTAGCGAGGTAGAATCAAGAAAAATTGCAAAGGAGCGAAGTGCTCGGGCAGCCTGCGGGGTCGTACAGGCAAAAAGAATGAATACAAAGCACACGCGATGAGCCATCCCTGGCCTCCGCAGTGCTTGAGCCGGAATGAATGGAAACGGAGGCAACAAATAAATAAATATTAACGTAAAAGCCCAAGAGCTTCGAGAGAGTACGCTGGATCCGGTGGGCTCGGCTGCGTCCGGGAGAAACATGGGCGTATGGCGGCGAGGCTGCATAGCGAGAGTGCAATTTATTTCGCTACCCGAATTACACTTTCCCATTTATCCGAGCCCCGCGCTCGGAGGCGCGCGCAGATGAGACCAGTGTGCCTACATGCCCGTGCATGTATGTAGCGCAGCCTGGCAACACACTCGAACGCGCCCGCGAGAACGCATAACGTGGCCTGGCAGAACGGGCGAAAGGATTCGTTCGGCAAACGCGATAGCGGCGTAGGAAATCCAGGCTCCGTTTCTCTTCGGGGGACCTTCGTCTCTGTGAGAGCAGCCGTACGATGATTGCCGTGCTCGTCTTCTGCGTTGCCGTGGCTTCTCATGTGTTGAGTCCGCGCGTATTCCGTCTCCTTTGTTGAGTCTGCACTGTCATATTCTGAGGCTTACATGTCTTATTGCCACACGATTTTTGAAGAGACGAAAACAATTCTCACCAATTCGAAAGAAAGAAAAAAGGGATGCTTTCGATCGTGAGCATTCGTTTCGTAGAATGTTTCGGCTGAGACATCGATGACGAACAAGTTCATTTGGGGTTAAATACGCTTGGGAGAGGCTTTTGTCTTAGGCAAAGGCGCAGTTAGAAGGATGTGGGTGATGAAGAAAGCAGAGATAGAAGAGACGCAGCTTTGAGTTTCAATAGAAACTGTTTACACGGAATGGAGAATCCCTAAAGTCGAATCTACTGCTTGGAGGCGAATAGTAAGAAGAAAGCTTATGAAAAATAGAAAATTGAAACAAACGCAACACACAATAGAAATAAGCCGACACAAACAGCGGTACACTATGAGCATTACCAATCCGGCCGACCCGACAAATGTCCCACACATAATCGGGGACAAGGATCGAGCAGGTGAAGGGAAAAGAAGAGACCTACTTTACGTATGCACACAAATATACTCGATTACGAACGACAGCGTGGCCGAAATCTTATATAACATGTTGACATAAGCAAGTGGACAAAAAGAAAATAACGAAAGAGCTTCCATGACAGTGCGTTAAATCAAAACTGAAACCACGTAACTTCGTGTTCGTAGTAGACACTGAATTACCTGAATTAGATACCTGAATCAATAATATGTGGAGTATTAGAACTGGCTGGCACTTACTTCGTTTTATGAATCATTCCAAATTAAAGGTTTTCTGGGAACAGGGACGTAGATTACCATCAGTTATGTGTAGTTCATATTATGATAGTATTAAAATATCAAAAAGCTCCTGTGGCAGTATGAAAACAGGACTGAATTCACATAATCTTATGTTCGTAAAAGTTACTAAACTGTCGCATATAAATGCTGGAATCAGTAACTTGCGACGTATTAAGATTAGTTGATATTTACTTCGTGTTACAAATCATTCCATTGTAAAAGCTTTCTGTGAATGCTGACGTATATTGTTTTCATTTATGAGTAGTTGGTAAAATCATTGTATTCACATCTCTTCATGCAAAGACAGATGATAATGGTGGTACTGAAAATGGCGATGATAAAATAACGCTAGCTAATCACTTTTAATAAGGCGTCATTGCAAAGGCCAGAATACTTAGGTAGAAAAGCTATGCCTCCAGTGCTCTTTCCTGGAAATGCAACTTCGGCCAGGGCAGAAAAATAAGTTTGCCAACGAAGTATTCATGCTTACCTCCATCATTTCTTCTTTCTTTCAAGGCAACAAATAGAAGACACTTTGCGAACCTCCCTTGTGGGCGTGCCTTCAGCATTTAAGGAAAAATCACACAGCAGTTAATAAATTCTAAAATAGACAATGAATATAAAGAAAGTACCAACTGTCTGAGTTACACCCCTTAACGTATACCTCATATTACAGAGGGAGATCATTTTAACGACTCTATATACGCTAAATATAGAATACAAACAAGCCGGAATTATTAGCAAAACAGCACAAATTGAACAAGAACTCAGCGATCGTATTGTGTAACATTTCCTTATTCTCTGGTGAATTTACGCAGTTTTGTTTTATATTTGATATATTAAAGACAACTAACACACAACATAGCCAAACAACGTATATACGAGATATTATTTTAAGGGCTATCCTTTTTTTTTGTTACGCACCATAGCGAAGAAAACTAACAGACAACCTTGCCAAGAAAAATATCGGGGATGGTATTAAAGGGGACGGAGTTTTTCGTCCTTATATTCTCCTTATACTCTATATGAGAAACAAAGCATGTATTCGCGATTGATAAGACGTAGAAATACAGCAAGCAGATGAGATGGTGGAACTGGCAGAGAATATTTGATTAGTACTCTGTGCCGGTAGCTGAATGAGAAATGATGTACTTGAAAAAAAAAAACACTTTTGTTTTCTTTTCTCTCTTCTGTAATCTTTTGGTTCCCTACTCCTTCCTATGTATAATAACATGCCAAAGGAATATAGACGCTGGCAAAAATAATAGTTTTTTCAGCAAATAGTTTTCCATCCATCCATCCATCCGTCCATCCGTCCGTCCGTCCATTCATCTATCTATCTATCTATCTATCTATCTATCTATCTATCTATCTATCTATCTATCTATCTATCTATCTATCTATCTATCTATCTATCTATCTATCTATCTATCTATCTATCTATCTATCTATCTATCTATCTATCTATCTATCTATCTATCTATCTATCTATCTATCTACCTATCTATCTATCTATATATCTATATATCTATCTATCTATCTATCTATCTATCTATCTATCTAGCTATCTATCTATCTATCTATCTATCTATCTATCTATCTATCTATCTATCTATCTATATCTCTATCTATCTATCTATCTATCTATCTATCTATCTATATCTATATCTATATATCTATCTATCTATCTATCTATCTATCTACCTATCTATCTATCTATCTATCTATATCTATCTATCTATCTATCTATCTATATCTATCTATCTATATCTATCTATCTATCTATCTATCTATCTATCTATATCTATCTATCTATCTATCTATCTATATCAATTAGCAGTGAGAGGGGTCTTTTCCTAAATGTAGCCTAAAAATAATGCATTTGTGTGTGATCGATTGATTGACATGCAGGTTTAACGTCCCAAAACCAACATATGATTATGCGAAATGCTTTAGTGGAGAGCTCCGAAAATTTTGACCACCTGGGGTTTATTAACGTGCAACCAAATCTGAGCACACTGGCCTATAACATTTCCACCTCCATCGGAAATGCAGCCACCACAGCCGGGATTTGATCCCGCGACCTGCGGGTCAGCAGCCGAGTACCTTAGCCACAATTAGTGTGTGATGCTTGTGCCACTGATGTATACATAAATTGAACACAACAAAGAGAATGATTTCATATGGCTGCTTTATTTACGTTTTCTTTCTAATTGCGCAAGTCATAAACAACACAGCTTACTGAGACTCTGCAATCACCCGTAGTCTCAAGAAACGCCATACGTGTAGATTACGTGATTCGTCAAATTGTCGCATTAAGAGATTCGCTAAACATCAGAAATGCTGTAGAAGAGGAGACGTCAGAGGCCGCATCCCGTTCTCCCTGTGTCACATTCGGCGGATTGGATGCGTCGTCCAATTTAGACATCCCGGTCAAAATGGGAGCAAAAAAAAAGAGAAACTAAAAGAATGACGAGACGCGTACCGGCCGATTTTACGCCCTGTTTGCCGTAAGTCAGGTTGTTGGTTCTTTGCGTTTACTCCTTTTCTGTCGCGAACGGTTTGTCCAGACGCGAGCCTAACTCGCTCATTCCGAAAGCAGCTCGGCCCATTCGCGCGACACTTGCGGCGACGGCCGTCGTACCGGGAAGTCCGCGCGCGCACTTCATGACGGCCGGCAGACGATAGCGGCTCGGGAGCCAAAGAGTAACATATTGCCCGCATCGAATGAGTGAGTTGCACAGCTAGAGCGGGAATCGGAGCGAAAACGACGTTTCCTTTTCGTTGATCTGAACGCGAAGAGAAAGCAAATGTATCAAAACAAAATTACGCGAAACAGAAAAACGTCGCAACACCCGTTGCACTGCGCGGTCGTACGGCTTCCGCGAGCGCTAGGCGATTGCCAGTCGCGTCACCGCAGTGTGGAGAATGTGAGCGAAAAAAAAAACAAATGGGGAGAAGAGTTGGTTTAGCCTCCACGCGCTTAAAAAGGCAATATGTATGCAAACGCTGGGGACGAAAACGACGTTGCAGCGACGTGGTTGGCGACGCACAAAAAGAAGTAAATGCTGCTTTCTCCTTGGGGGCATAAATGCGCCAGCTACGGGATGCGCTTGCAAGAAAGATAAGGAGGAAAAGATTGCCCCGCTACAGCGAGCGCAGCGCCTCACACTTCTTCTCTGTGGTCGCAATCTTCACACCGAGGCACAATACCCCGAAGATTGGCGAAGGAAAAAAAATGCTTGCGCGCCCACAAAATTTCAAACCTACATTGCGCGGTATTTTTGGTTTTTAACAAGCAACAGACCTATAAAATTTTCAAAAGATGCTACTATATAATTCTTATATTCAGCGTCCAGAGCTTTATACGGTGTGTGTTTTCGTCTTTTGTAAGCATTTTAACCTGAAGGTTAGTAGTGTGAAAGGTCATTGCCTCTTCCTTTTTTTTTGACATCAAATTTAATATTTGTTCCTCCTTAAAAAGCTTACATTATTAAAACGGCACGACAAAATGCGTGCAACCAAGTTGCGCTCCGAAAGTCAGCTTTTTCAGAATCATTTGTGCACTAAATTCGCGCCAGTCTTGATGCTACGGTATACCGTCATGTCGCTGTGGCAAGCGTCACTGAACGTTTTAAAGAGTCCATCACTTCGTATTCTCGGAAAATACTGGCAGAATGCTTTAGCTAAGACCCGCCATGGTGGTCTAGGGGTTGTAGTGCTATACTTCTGAAACGCAGGTGGCGGGATCAAGTCCCACCAGTGGTGGCTGCATTTTCAATAAAGGTGAGAATGTGTGAGGCCCATGTATCTAGATTTATCTGCAAGTTACGGAAAACGGGGTTGTCAAAAATTTCTGCAACCATTCTCTACGTCATTTCTCAAAATCATGTCATGGTATGGATACGTTAAAGCTCTTTTGAATTATTACATAGGTTTTAACAAAAAAAAAGACATTGCCATAAGGTAGCCATTCCTCATGAAATGGCATCGAAAAAAAGTGTTAAGTAGCTATGGGGTCAACGTTGTTTTTTAGGCTGCGAATTAGCTAGGTAAAAATAACTAGGTACTTACTTGAGTCATGACATTCTAATAACTCGTGGCCGCTTACAAGGGTAAGGCAAGCAGCTGCATTATTCGGACAATAATGGATCGTAAAATCTTGTTAACAGAAGAATAACCACTTACTATTTCATCACATGTGCACGGTCGTGATTGCATATGCGCACGAAAATTTGATTAATGCACCGTTTCATAAAGACTCCGAAACAGAGAAGCACTTCTACTATTCGAGTCGAGGCATAAAATTAGTGTGTAGAAGTGCATACGCGAGCCAGGATTTTATCAACCTGCACGACGAGGAAATTAGCTGTCTGAACAGTTACTTCCCGTGTACACCTGCACGTGCGTCTGATTGAGTGGTGGCGCTACCATAATCGATCATGCGCAGACGAGTATTTTGCGTACCGTCTTTCCCGATACTGAACTTCCATTAAACCGATAGTTCGTTTTTACGCTCTATCACTTTTTCATGATTTTCATTATGAGCTCCGAAGCACTTTTCACTGAAGAAGGAAGTACATACAGCTGTGTTAGTGTTTACAGGAACACATATAAGGAGGCACTTTGAAAACTCATCTACAATTTTCGCTTTTTAAATATGATTATAAAACAAGGTGACCGTCAAATCAGAAGTTTTCTATGTTGGGCGCAACTGGTACACACGTCATTAAATTGACATGAGATACAGAAGAGAAAAAGCCTGCTTCGTATAAAAAATCGCTCAAATCGTACAATTTCTACATTGAATAGTACCTACTCGAAACATGTGTCATTGTACACTTCATGCGGGGATTGTTCTACGTCATTTAAAAGTCATATCACCTTCAAGTGCGATTCGGAATCATAACTTCAAACGACCGCACAGGATACCACTTTTGCCCAACAATAATGGCTGTCTAACTTTACACATAGAGAACATAATAGAGTGACGTCACCCATAGAGTGATTGAAGTAGGAGGCGAGTATATGCTATCATTTTGTGCAAATTTGGGTAGCTATATACGTAAAACCGCAATAACAACTTCCGGCACCTTGAACAGCACTGCAATAATCTGACATTTATGTGAGCTCACTCCTCCTATACTTTTATTTCAGTTTCGCGTTTCGTTCCTGAGGCTTCTCCCCAATTTTAACGTCAAGCGTGAAGAACAGGAATATGCCCTCTGTCCCCTGTCTTATAACGGCGATGGAAGAGCTCTTGATAGGCGCCTTGAAGTTTCCCCGAAGGCCTGTACAAATGCGTGTTTTTTTATTTGATTAGCTTTTTATGAATATCTACCGAAATATTTTATTGCATCTTTAACTCCGTAAAACAGCGTTTATTGCCAGCAAGCAGCCTATTATTTCTCCCCCTCCCCCTTTTTTTCAGCCAGTGCCTATTGCGAATGGTACATTAAAAATATACGACGAGATATTGAAAAAAATATTTACAGCAAGGTGTTTTGGGATCACAATAGCTGATTACGGTGGCGTACTTGTTTGCCACCGCTGGAGTCTGTGACCTATATCGAGCACAACGAGAAAAACGTATCCAACATAGAGCGGAATTTCAATCTAGGCTTTCAGCGTCGTGCTCAAATAACATACCAGAGAGCCACAAGAGCTCGGATCTCTTTCTCAAAAAATACCCTGTACAGGCAATATGTCGGTTAAAAAATTGCTTTACGAGAAGTGCACTACAGCGTGTTAGAACAGCAAACAAAAAAGCAGGCATCACGCAACGCGAAGTTCCTAATGAGTGGGAAAGTTTAGGCTTCCCATCGACTACAAATGTATTTGTCATCATTCGTCATTGTCTTCAGTCACAAAATCAACAAAGTGCACACAATGTTTTACATCTGTGTAGCAGGCATCTATTTCACTTCTACGCAGAACGATCAATAATGACATGCATAGAGGGTACTTCCCCATTAACCAAAATTATAATGAATTGTGGCGTAGTGGGCACGTAGCAACTGTGCTTGCAGTGGTCACCCCAAGAGAGTTTACAACGGATTCCGGAAAGGCAACTCCTCCAGCCTTCACCGTGAATGTAGTGCTTGTGTTGCCCAGGATTATCTTTTTTTTACGTTGTGGCATGTTGTGCTGAGAATATTTAAAGCACACGCTTCACAGAACAGAAGAAAGAGAGAAAGGAAAAAAAAAGTCTCATCGCATTTCTAGTTTCGAAGCTTTCAGTGGTCTATAGCTTTGAAATTCGGCACCAGACGTTATTTTGGCATACCTTTTCAAGTGGACCTTTTGTTTCTCTTCACCTCTGTTTTCTCGACATCGGCGTGGGGAAGCTTCGTCTTAGCGTACACGCATTTCGACACAAGATAAATTTATCTGGCGACTATTCGAGACGTGTTCGCCAGAGTTGCGAGCCGAATGTAAAGAGGAAGGAGGCTATCAGTACGCACTTCACGCAAACTTGAGCGCTTTCATCATCGCGCTTCAGAAAAAAAGACCCATAACAGCCCACTGCCCGCATCAAAAGCCCATCTATTTGAGCATCAGTAAGTTCAAAGCACCGCTAGGGCGTGGAACAAATGCACGGCATTCATCTTTCAAAAGAGTGAAAAAAAAAGTGGCCGCTCGTGAAAAGGATAACATTTTTTTGTCTATTCATTAGTTTCCGTCTTCGTAATCTGAAATGCCAGACACTATCTTTTTCGGTAAGTACCGTCGAAAAAGAAGCGTGGCTGTCGGTCTCGCAATCGGGTCACCACTGACTAAAAGGAGGGTTTACATAGCTTTGGGTTCACGTAGTAAAATCTGCACTGGCTTAGCCAGGAAAATAAAAAGATTGACGAAAAGGGGGGGGGGGGAGATATGAAATCGCTAACCCTTAAATTTGTCAATTTCACAAGCGCGCAAGAACACGTACACACACAAATACATGAAGGAGCACAGAGAAAGGCTGTTTGAATCCTCCACACCCCGTCTTCCCTAAATAAAAAAACACACATATCTGGCTACGTTACAAGAACATCCTCTCGCGCTAAGTGTATGATTCACGAATGACGTCCGCCCCATCCGGCAGCAGCCTTATCGCGCTTCTGCCAAAGAACGCGAGGCTATTAAGACACAAGTAAAAGAGATGCTCGATGACGGGATTATTCAACCATCCAGCAGCGCTTGGTCCTCGCCAGTCGTTCTAGTAAAGAAAAAAGACGGAACGCTGCGATTCTGTATTGACTACAGGAAGCTTAATAGTGTCACAAAAAAGGACGTCTACCCGGTTCCACGGGTCGACGACTTCCTCGACAGGTTACGACGCGCGAAGTATTTTTCGTCTATTGATCTAAAGAGTGGCTATTGGCAAATTGAAGTGGATGAACGAGGCCGAGAAAAAACCGCGTTTGTGGCTCCAGACGGACTTTACAAATTCCGAGTTCTTCCCTTCGGCCTCTGTTCTGCACCAGCCACTTTTCAGAGGATGATTGACACAGTTCTCGCTGGCTTGAAGTGGCAAAGCTGCCTTGTCTACCTCGATGATGTGGTCATCTTTTCCGAGAGCTTCGAAGAACATCTGAAGCGTCTGAGAAAGGTTCTGGAAGCCATTCGCACAGCTGAACTCACGCTGAAACCCCAAAAATGCCATTTCGGCTATGAAGAGCTAAAATTTCTCGGACATGTCATTAGTGCAGATGGAGTGCGACCTAATCTAGACAAAACTGCTGCTGTCGCCGCCTTCCCTGTTCCATCAGATAAAAGAGCAGTACGCCGTTTCCTCGGCTTGTGCGCGTATTATCGCCGATTTATCGCCAACTTCTCGAAGATAGCTGAACCTCTTACGCGACTCACCCGAGATGACGTGCCCTTTACTTGGGATGCAGAACAAGATACAGCGTTCACAGAGTTACGACAGAGAATGCAAACAGCCCCTGTTTTTGCCCATTTTGATGAGGACTGCTACAGAAATTAATACAGATGCCAGCAACGTCGGACTTGGCGCTGTCCTTGTACAACGACATGGCGGCGTTGAGCATGTGATAGCTTACGCCAGTCGTACTCTTTCTCGAGCCGAGACCAACTATTCTACGTCAGAAAAAGAATGCCTCGCAGTCGTGTGGGCGACGACCAAATTTCGGCCTTACCTCTACGGTCGTCCCTTCAAAGTGGTGACTGACCACTACTCGCTCTGCTGGCTGGCAAATCTCAGAGATCCATCCGGCCGTCTCGCACGGTGGAGTTTGCGTTTGCAGGAGTTCAATATTACGATTGTGGAGAGGTCAGGGCGCAAACACGAAGACGCCGACGCGCTTTCTCGAGCACCTGTGGGGAACGCTGTCAGGGGCTCCAAAGATGAAGATGCCTTTCTCGGAGCAGTTAGTGACTCCGAATTTATGTCAAAGCAGCGGGCAGACGATAAATTACGCCCAGTCATTAATTCCCTGGAAGGCCGCAACTCTCAGGTCCCTCAACACATTGCTCGCGAACTGTGCCTCTTTTTGTCTAAGAAGAGGCATCCTTTACAAGAAAAACGCCCGTGGTAGCGACAAAGCCTTCCTACTCGTTGTTCCTACCGACATGCGTGATGAGATCCTCCTTGCGTGCCACGACGAGCCCACGTCAGGACATTTGGGCTATTCGCGAACTCTCGCCAGAGTACGCCAACAGTTATACAGGCCGCGACTATCTACTAGTGTACATCGATATGTGAAAGGCTGCCGTGAGTGCCAGCGCCGCAAGACTCCGCCTGTGAGACCCGCGGGCCTGCTCCAGCCGATCGCACCACCACGAACACCGTTTGACCTCGTGGGAATGGACCTTCTCGGGCCCTTCCCTTTGTCGTCGTCTGGGAACAAACGGATTATAGTTGCGACAGATTATCTCACGCGTTATGCTGAAACAAAAGCGTTACCCCGTGGCACGGCCTCTGAAGTCGCGCAGTTCTTCGTGCACCAAATCGTCCTACGGCATGGTGCCCCGTCATGCGTCATTACGGACAGAGGGACGTCGTTCACAGCACGAATGATGGAGGACATTTTTAAACTGAGCTGCACAAGTCATCGATAAACAACGGCTTATCACCCGCAATCCAATGGACTGACAGAGAAACTTAACAAGACCATAGCGGACATGCTGTACGTGGACGTACAACACAAAACCTGGGACGAGGTTCTTTCATACATCACGTTTGCTTACAATATGGCAACGCAAGAAACAACGCGATTTCCGCCTTTCCAACTTGTTTACGGACGCAACGTGCGAACCATGCTCGATGTTATGCTTCCGTGCGACCAAAGCAATAAACTTGCTCAAGACGCTGAGCAATACACTCCATACGCTGAAGAAGCTCGTCAGCTAGCTCGCACAAACACCAGTGAATATATTCTAACTTCGCCCCGCAACTTGTTTTTTATAGCGAACTGGTAAACATGAACTCACACATAAACTTGTTCTTACAGTGAGGGCCATATCCTTTTTTTTAATTTAACCCATTTTGATCTCATACTTTGAAACTGAAGATGGTATGACGTGGTAACTACAAAACATAGTCGTGGTTTTCGAATTCAGTTTCCGTTTCTTCACCGCCCCATTTTTTTGTGGTCGCATCTGTTTGGTCATACCAAAATTTGTGAATTGAGATCAAATTTGCCATGTTAGGGGTCCTGCAGGTAACAGAACCTGGAAGTGTCGCTTCACATGACACTCGTCTGATAGAAAGAAGTTGTATGTAAAAACAATTAAACCATCTCCCGCTAAAGAAAACCCCGTGTAGACGCGAAGCAGCGGGCACTAACGCTTACACTAGCGGCGCTGTTGACGCTGGCGATCATTGCGGAATTGCACAGGAAAGAAGCCGGGGGAGGCACAAAGCACGCAGTGATGCACTACCGTCTCCTACTGAAACATACTAATCGCAGCTAATGGGCAATGAGAGACAGAAAACTTTGAGTGGACACAGAGACTCGCAGTTCGCTTTTAATTATTGCCCACGCTGCGAATTTTCCTTGTTCAACAGCACAAAGGAGCAATCTCCCACCGTCACTGCCTAGGAGGTTGATATCTAGTGTCTATATATACGTGATTGCCAGTAAACGGTTGTGGAGCGCGAGAAGACGCTTTTTTTTTCCTCTATAAAGAAACTCGCTGGCATTCGCTGCCTGCGTCGGTGTTGCGAGGCGAGAGAGGTGGGAGCCTAGGAGAGTAGAGAGAGTTTGTAAGTACGCGCATGCGCAGCGGGTGTGTAAACGCCACGGGGAAAGACGCCTAGAAGAGAGAGAGGAGAGGTTTAGGAGAGGGGGCAAGAGCACGCTTGCGCAGTAGGGGTGGTCACACCCCACACCGGATCGAGTTCGACACTAAGATGCATCGCACCTAAATGGTCCACGGCCAACGTTAACCAAGCGCTGCGGTACATCAATTCGTGGATCTTCATAGCTCACTACGCACACCGTAATGGAACAAGTACGCCACCCCTTTCTCTGCTTGTACTTGCACCAAAAAGTTCAAATAAGCATTCCATTTTTCAAGAATATCACCCATATGTAATCTCAATAGGAGACATTGTCATCGCCTTTCTTGCGTAATAACACAGGGGCGATGTTGAGCCTAACAGAGCCGAAAGGCTGGCAGGCCAAGCCAGGCTGGTGCCATAGCTCAGAGTTCTCCCGAGTATCGTATCTCAAACGGCCCTGCTACGTCTGCCCCCGTCGGGGCGTCTGTTATTTATAAACATTTATTGGCCGCATTGTTTCTGTGTCCCTGGCGAGCGTCGGAGGCCGAACGCCGAGGGCTGCGCACTGCGCGTGCGAGTGCCTGTCCTGCGAGCGCTGTTGTTCTCACCCTCCCTTACTTTCGTATTGCGACCAGCCCGCTTTTTTTCGTTTCACTGCAGCGGTAACGTCATGGAGCCAAGCCAACAAACAAAAAACTACAGCCGTAGCACCAAGAACAAAGCCAACAAACGAAAAACCCTCGTGCTGCGCGTATATATAAGAATGAAAAAAAAAACAACGTTGGGATGCAGCGGAAAACAAGAGAATGATGGGGAGGAGGAGTTTGAGCAGGGGCTCGCCAAGCCGCTTTCATTTATCACCTGCTTTCCCGCCCTTTCTGCTCGAGTTTCTGTCGAGCTTTGGCACCGCCGCTGCCGCCGCGCTATTTCACCGTCGTTTCCATTTGTGCCTATGATGAAACACGACATACTGGCCATATTTCACTCACTCAGAGATCACAACTGCTCGGATGCTTCGCGTGCGCCGCCTGCTGTCTCGCTCGCCGCCAGTGTCTCTCACATTCTTGTCGGTCCAGCTGGGCAAAGAGGGCGTTCAGTGCAGTTTCTGTGACTGCTGGGCTCCAATGTCGGCGACAATTTCCAATGGCACACCGAGGCCACGCGGCAGCATAAAGGCATTCTCGCAGCCGTAAAAAAGCATTGAGTAAGAAAAGAAATGGGAGAAGACCCGCTCGTAGCTGGGCGGCAACGCGTGCTGAAAACACGAAGGATTGGAAGTTAGGAACTAGTCTGCCATCACCAATGGAGTTGTAACAAAGCATTTTTCACTGCTCAACTAAAAGCTTGCTTCGCACAAACTTGAAAGGAAACGTCCGGGTATGCGTCAGATAAAAGATAGACAAAGAAGGCAGCAATAATTTTAGGCACTAAACTTGAAATGTTGCCGCCTAGCTATACGACCGATACCTTCGCTTACTTCTCACCTTTTTCTCCATAAATGGTACTGTCCAACTCAGACGTTTCAAAAGTGATTTCGCCAGCAAACTACAAACTACGAATGTGCTTGTTCAACGTCTTGAAAAAGGACATAGCACATCGAAGACAGAAAGAAAGGGTAGAGCATAGGTTGACAATTCATTTCTTCGTAAGCAGGTGTGTTGGCTTCTCCTGGAGATTTTAGAATAAAAAAAGCGGAATAGTTCGCGCAGGGCAAATCGGTGCTGTCCATAGAAGAGATCCACTGACACAGAGGAAAAAAAAACAGCTGGGTGCGAAATAGTTAGTAGGCTGGCGAAGAGGTCGCTGCATGACTTCATTTTTTAATGCGCCACTTCGTAATATCGCGAATAGTACTTTGACTACGTTATTCGATTACGTCATTTGATAAAACTGGTATATTGTATGTTTCACCCTTTCAACAAAGAAAGGAAGGAAAGAAAGGAAGAAAAGTCAACCATGCTAAGTTCCGGTTTGCTGTCCTGCTATTGGGGAAAGTGGTTAAGGGGGTGAAACGATTGAAACAACTGGCGAAGTTACGAAAAACTCACGTTCACGTGAGGTTAAGCGACAATGCTGAGTCACATGCGAGTCCACAAAGAAGACCTAAATATTACTTAACGAGCATCAGTGTCTCACATTGTGCGTCCAAGTCTCTCTATATAGTATCTATACAGATAAAAGAAAAAACAGAGTGTGTGATCGAAATAAAGAATCCTGATCATATCGCCTGAAGCTGAAAAATAGTATTCTTCAAGTTTGTATTCGTAATGGCAATTTTTGGGGGGCAACTAAGCCACCTAATATAATAATATTATCTGGAGTTCTGCAATCTAAACTGACGATGTGATTATGAGGGGCGCCGTAGTGAAGAGCTCTGGAGATTTTGACCATCTGGTGTTCTGAACGTGCACTCTACATGGGTTTGACATGGTCCTCAACATGCACCTCTAGCATTGGGCCTCACGACCACCGGTGCTTCATATCATCTTACCGCTTCTTGTGTCGTTAATATTCATGTTGCTGTTGGCATCGTTATGCAACTGTAAACAACTGGCTAAATAAAACATATGCAGCTGTTTAACGCATGTCTGTGAATGCATGTGTACATATCATTAGCGCCACTTCATTACGTTTAGTTTAATAAAAGTTACAACACAGCCATTGTCCATGTGCATGCTTCGAAAAACATCGTTTCCCAAGGTACGTGGGATGTGGCGAATATTATTATTATTATTATTATTATTATTATTATTATTATTATTATTATTATTATTATTATTATTATATTATTATTTCAATTCCGAGTTTAAAGCAAACAATATCAGGTGAAGCTTGCCAAAGACACATAGGGCTTGAGCGGACACGTGTGAACAGGAATACAGCAGTCCTAATAGTTGTGAAAGAGTTTTGACCAAAGCGATTCGGCCTGTTTTATGTAACCTGTCACGTTTTGTTCGGCTGTGCATTGCTCATAAAACATTGGCACCGTTATTACAGAAAACTAACATCATCCACGTAAGAAGTACCCAAAGAAGTAAGCGTATAACAGATAGTGTCATTTGTTCAAAGCTACGCAAACTTTCTCTCGTTCTAATATGTCTGCCTGTCGAGTAGGCTTACGCAGAGGAATGCCGGGTGGATGAAAAGAAAAAAACGAAAGGAAACATCGACTCTGACCACATTCTAACCTCCCATCGCTCAGAAGTTAGGTCGTCTATTGTTTCCATCTGTAAGGGCCAACGGTCAAGTTTAAATAAAAACGTTTCAAAACCGGCGGATAACGAAATACCGTACAAACTCTGCAAAACGACCACACATAAAAAAAGAATGACGAAAAGAGTGTAGGAAATTTCGAAGGCCACGCGTATAATTTCAAACTGCCAGCTGCCAAGGCAGCCCACCTTTTCACTGGAGGCGATGGCTCACCGCGCGCACTGACCGCAAGCCAGAAAGTTCCTCGGAGAAACGAAAGAACTGGGGACTCAAAGTGATCGAGAGTATAAGGAGAAATACTGACATCAGGATCAACAAACGAAGGTTGTAACTCGGATACATCTCGAAAAAAAAATTTGACACGATATGTTACTTTTCTCCGTGGCGCAGTAGGCCGAATGGGAAACCGCTAAAGAAGAAAACGAAGCCAGTACAAGGCGGCTCCAGTTGGAAAAAGGAGGTCCAGTCGATGAAAAACACCTGGCCCTCAGCCGCAAGAAAATATAAGTGCTGTCAAAGCAGCGCAAAAGATTGAAAAGCGAAGGAGAGGTAAGGAGAGGTGAATAATAAAATATTTGGTGGAAGGCCAGCGTATATGAAATGCTGGCAGTTTTCAGCGTCGTTCTCGAAGTACGTAGCCAAGAAAACGGTGATTCACACGCTTATCTGCGCCAACTCTCACAGCTACTTCACTTTTTTTGTATATATTCTTACCTACCTAGCTCGAAAGAAGGGGGAAAACTCAAAACACGAACTGCCAGAGTACACTGCATGCTTTGAACCTGACGTATTTTGATGTACAGAGAAACGAAAAAAAAAAAGAGCGTGCACTTAGCAGCAGCGAAATAAAATTGTGGGCGTGCAGTGTGGGAGACGTGTTGCGGCGGAAACGCTATGCCAATGTTTGGTCTTCGTGGTTGACGCACGCGACGACGCCGTAAGTTACCTTTACGCCCATGCACACCCTCCATTTCATCGCATCTTCTGGGGAAGTGTCCCGTTTGCAAGGATAAGGGGAGGAAAAGTACACGGTATACGTGTATGAGGTAGGCTCTGTGCGCTCGAGTTCTTGCCGCAATGGAAGGACACTTCCTGTCTCAGTGTCCGCCTCGCTTCGCCATCCGTCGCTGTCCTCCTCGGAGCCGAGGGTTTCGAAACGGCATCCGATAAGGAGCACAATTCGTTTTTCACGAGTGTCGAGTGCAGAGGTGGTGGTCTTTCTATTTTCTTTGGACGTAGGCGCTTCTCGAAAAGACAAATCCATCGCTTCTTCGTTTAGTCGTTTTCACCTTTCGAACAGAGGTTCTTCTGAAGGAAATATCGCCCTCTGAAGGAAAGATTCGGGAATCATTGCTGACTTGCACTTCAATTGGACGATTTGTAACAAAGCTCAGTTTCCTCGCTTCTTTTGCTGCTTTTCTGTGGATATCAAAGATATTTGAGACAAAGACAGATAGTGCTCTTTTATATACTTACACAGAATTCGGCGCAGATGGTGTCATCGGAGTGGGCTCACAGACCAGTTGGATTGATCACGCTGATCTTATGACGTTGATACAGTTATATCTAACGTTAATGCGACAAATTGTGGAGGTGAACAAAAGGATGCTCTCTAGCATTAGAATACCTGCTGTTTCAAAAGGGCATTCATAGGTGTTGGCTATTTGTCAAGATGATGCGATATTATCCTGTACTAAGGTGACCATCACAGCGTGGCATAAATTCTTTTTGTTGATTGCTTGCTTAATTATCGCTACTGGTACAATCAGGTCTGCGTGCTTTTTTGCCCGTGACGTGCATTATTACAGTATTGTATTACCATATGTCGAGAAAACCAGTGACCAGTTGCGTAACGAGTGGGTAATAAACTGAACCCATGTTCCCCCCTTCTCCACAAAAATTTTGTTCTTTCGCCATGGCATACCGAGCACGAAATGACGATTTAGCTGGGCTGCCCCCTCTTAAAATTATTGTGGTGCCACCCCTCCCCCCTCTTAAAAATTGTGCCTACGCCCTTGCCAGAGACAATGCAGGTCCACAATAGGAAAATCACAGCAGACATGCATATTTTAAACGCGAAATCTTCATTCCCTCGATTTTTAAAATCATTCCTCTTTCATCGCCAAAATGCGGCAGTGAGCATGTTGCGTCAAGCACATATTTAAAGACGGGCTTGCCTCCTCTTACACGACCATGTTGATGCATAGCTAAATCCTGTCCATCTCCAATACAGCAGTGATTTTCTCCGAGGACGAACCCAATTTATCGCACACGATCTATTTGGCTGAACACCAAGTCTAATCGCAATGCTATCATGGAAATTTTGGAGTACTGATTTACAGCAGCGTCCCGCCACTTCTTTTCTTAACAGCAGTACATCAGTGCGAGGGTAAGTTCATTGAGGATCATACACTTAACCTTTGTTGGCGAAGTCGTGGTCCCACATTATCATGGTGCCAGTTACACCACCAACAAAACGTGCAGGAACGTAGGTGCGCGTATTGTTAGAAAGTTGAAGAGTGTACTTGAATACTTTTCAGTATGAAGAATCATGGCGTGTTCGGTAGATCGTAACAGCACTTGCAATGAGCGCCCTGTAGGAACGTTTCCAACCATCAATGTTACGAGCACCAATATTCTTTCTCTCACGGCGTGATTTACGTGTCCACCGTGAAGTGAAGTATGGCAAACGGATGAAAAAGTGATGGGAACTAGACCTGAAAGTGTTGTTGCATACCGCTCTTCAGGGAGAAGCTTTAATGCGCTCTAAGTTCTCTGCGCTGAAATATCCGCCCATGCCATCAGTAGTAAAAAAAATTCTTTATACCCAACGAACCTTTCAGTGCGTGTCAAATTACGAGCCACTACAGCGGACGGAAATGATCCTTATCAACCCTTATTGCTTTAGTCCCGTACCTTTATCACAGCTAACTCTTCCGTGGGTATGAAAGTACGCTTCGGTAAGTCAAGACGAGGACTAAGGAAGCGAACGCCCCGAACACTAACGTCAACTATAACCAGTGGCGATTGAATCACTGGTAACCTCACTACGAGCATCCGCACATCAAGATTGTAGGCGCACAAAAAAAGCTAGAGAAGAGACGCTATCCACGTAGGGGTAATCTGATCCCACCTTTCAGTTCTCTTCCGCGTCCTTTTCTGGCCTTGTAGGCATTGTAGGACCTGTGATGTAGGACCTACGTGGGCATTGTAGGACCTGTAATCCTACATTGTTTAGCTGGGTAATGTGTTAGCCTGCTTCGGACATGTTTTTTTTTGTTTTTTCTCTACAACAAGGCATGAATGAATCTGTGCGATAATGAGTGATTGGTATAACCGGTTGGGTTCCTGTGTTTATGTTCCCGCCTTCTCTCTTCTTTCCTTGTGTTTCTATTCTATCCCACACACCCTTTTCACTAATGAGTTGCATCAAGTTCAATTTCCCGCCAAGTTATTTCATTTCTTAGAACGCTCCTCAGATTGCGGTGACAACAATGAGCGCTACGTTGTAGGGCATCCATAGCATGACTTGCTACAGAGCGAGCAGATAGTGACGTAACCATACGTTCTTAGATGAAAAGCTACCATTTCGAAAAAGCATACAGTTTGTACCCATGAATGAAGCATCGTCAGCATATCTGGTGAAACAAAGTGCATGGCGAACGCCACATTTTTCATTGCATGCTTCTTAGATCAAGAATTCGCTCTAACTACAAAATCAATCTATTTTCAAAGATTCAAAGGTTCAGTTATATTTTCTTGAAAGTAGAGCCTCCAAATGGCCCCAGTAGAACAACTGAAGATTTTTCCTGTCTCTTATATGCAGCTTTATGTGGAAGTCACTAACTAAAGCAATCGTTCAGGCGAGTACTGACAGATATGTTCGTGATTTTAATGTAGAAAAAGCATTAAATTTTTCGACTTCAAAAACTTCCTTCTACCTTTGACGAATACAAAAAAAAACTAAACCTGCAAGTATGGTAAACGTGGTAAAAATCACAGTGCTAAAAGAGTGCCGATGAAATCGAACCAGCCTACAGCGTCATAAACCAGTTTTATTAAATGAAAAAATTGAAAATCGAGAGGGACTTTCAAATATTGAAAAATAGCGTGCTAGATTGCGCCCTCCCCCCCCCCCCCTAACACACACAAAAGAGCTGAGGACACAAGCTGTATTAGCATAAAGGTTTAAGCAGTGCATATTCACAAGGAAACATTAGTATGGCCTCATGTTTCTTCGGCATATGAAAAGGGAAAAAATTCTGCCGTTGACTCCGTCTACTGGACCAGTAAAGTCCTCTCGTTAACAACGCAGAAATAGCTGTACTTTACATGCTAATTGGCTATTGCAATAGCTAGTTCGCACTGGGTTTTCTTCCGTCAATATTTTCTTACTTTTCCGGCTATCAAACACCAATAATGCAAACAAGAAAAAGTTATGTTAATAAAATTTTCTGAATTTCGCATGATATTCACATTAAAATTGCAAATTGTCATTATTTACTACATTTTCTTTTGAACTTGCTCTGCATGCATTACCTATTTGCTAAGTAATGCGATCTGATGCAATGGGTTTCCACGGCTGAGACAAGATGCACCACTGGGCCTTTTAACTTTAGTGTCTACGCATTAGAGACAAGTCGAAAATAAACAGTAGAGGCATCAAATGGGTGTCCTGATGTCTACATTAATGTAATGACATCCATATATCAGACAGACCCAAACAAGGCAGCGCTATCTTAAAGAGCCCGCAGAGTACTTTAGATGCCTACATTTCACAAGCCGCGAACAATTAGGAGCATGTTCAATGCTAAGAATCCAGTCATAACAATTTCAACTCATCCACCTTAATCGCCTCTTCCTCGTCCATCATTGCCCTCTTTTTTGCAAGTTATGCCTTGATCACCTATCGACACTTATGTGCACTCAAGTACTTAACTTTCGCTCAACCTATAAGTCACCGTCTCGTAATGATATTTTCTATGGCATCGTGCGCTTGCATTTGCATAGTAATTGTCATTTACACCATATTTGCGAATATACTGGTCATCGCTCTAAGAAAAAGAAAACATTTCTTCTGCGTAGCTCTAAGGGCAATCTCTCTCGCGGGCTCTCGTTTCATTATCACCGTAATTCCGGCATTGCCTAGTCCCGAACGACCTGCGTGCTGTTAACGTGACGTAAAATTATTGATACGAAATTGGTGAGAGCCTAGTTTTTAAGAAGGAGGTGCAAGCTAAACAGATAAAGGTCATGTTTCCATAGCAGAAGTATTCCCAAAATGCTGAATTTTATTTAGCGTTGTAGCTCGTTTTTCTTTTTCTTGCTTGTTTGTATCGTTGAAAAAGCTAAAGAATATCCAATGCATTCCGACGCGAGAAGAACCTCATCTGCAGCCTCTTCGATAGTACAAGGGAAGGTCGACAATCACTTTCCCGTTGTTGTGTGAGACTGTACTCAATAACCTATTCTGGGATAATTCATCATCATCATCATCATCATCAGCCTGTCTACGTCCACTGCAGGACAAAGGCCTCTCCCATGTTCCGCCAGTTAACCCGGTCCTGTGCTTGCTGTTGCCAATTTATACCCGCAAACTTCTTAATCTCATCTGCCCACCTAACCTTCTGTCTCCCCCTACCCCGCTTCCCTTCTCTGGGAATCCAGTTGGTGACCCTTAATGACCAGCGCTTATCCTGTCTACGTGCTACATGCCCGGCCCATGTCCATTTCCTCTTCTTTATTGCAGCTATGATATCCTTAACTCCCGTTTGTCCCCTAATCCACTCTGCTCTCTTCTTGTCTCTTAAGGTTACACCTACCATTTTTCTTTCCATTGCTCGCTGCGTCGTCCTCAATTTAAGTTGAACCCTCTTTGTGAGTCTCCAGGTTTCTGCTCCGTAGCTAAGTACCGGCAAGATACAGCTGTTATATACCTTCCTCTTGAGGGACAGTGGCAATCTACTTGTCATAATTTGAGAGTGCCTGTCGAATGTGCTCCACCCCATTCTTATTCTTCTAGTTACTTCAATCTCGTGGTTAGGCTCTGCGGTTATTACCTGCCCTAAGTAGACATAGTCTTTTACAACTTCAAGTGCACTATTACCCATCGCAAAGCGCTGCTCCTTTCCGAGGTTGTTGTACATTACTTTCGTTTTCTGCAGATTAATTTTAAGACCCACCTTTCTGCTCTCCCTGTCTAACTCCGTAATCATGAGTTGCAATTCGTCCCCTGAGTTACTCAGCAATGCAATGTCATCGGCGAAGCGCAGGTTACTGAGGTACTCTCCATTAACTCTTATCCCTAACTGTTCCCATTCTAGGCTTCTGAAAACGTCCTGTAAGCACGCAGTGAATAGCATTGGGGAGATTGTGTCCCCCTGCCTTACACCCTTCTTTATTGGTATTCTGTTGCTTTTTTATGAAGCACTATGGTAGCAGTTGATCTCCTGTAGATTTCTTCCAGAATGTTCATATATATTTCATCTACGCCCTGATTCCGCAGTGTCTGCATGACGGCTGATATTTCTACTGAATCAAACGCCTTCTCGTAATCTATGAAGGCTATGTATAGTGGTTGGTTATACTCTGAGCATTTCTCTATTACCTGATTGATAGTATGAATGTGGTCAATTGTCTGGGATAATTGATATAATACAAAGTAGCACTGACGGAGAAAAGGATGGCTTAGTAAGTAGCACCTTCATTGTTTCTTCGCACATCATAATTCTTGTTTGAGCACATTACTTTGTTAAATTTCATGTGCATGTCCTGAGCGACAAGTTTATTTTATATATACAACCACAACACGCGATAACTGGCAGTTTGTTTTATCCACTTTAGTGGCCTTGTGAGTACCGCCGTGGCTTTATAGCGGTGTAGTAACACCGTGATTTTGAATTAGACTCGATTTCAGAAATTCTAGCTGCTTATAATTATGTGTGCACGCTTCTTATAGCAGCAGTGGGGATTGTGAGCAACGCGCAGATGATATTCTCCGGTAACTTCATTGTCGTAACAACACCTTATTGCATGCTCTCTTAATTTGGCTGGATGACATGGCATTCACTAAAGAAAGAATGCTACACCATGGCCTATAAAAGCAGTGCAGCACATTCAACACAACTGAACTGTGCGACTGCGAGTGTATCTGAGACGAATGCTACAACCTGGCGACGGGCATGGTCTGACCAATTTATTTCTTCTTTTCCTGGTTCTACATCTGCCAGGTCTTGCCTATATTAATACAGAGCAGCAAGCCTGATGCAACCTGGTTGACGTTCAAGCTTGCCTATTCCTTCTCTTTCCTTCCCCCCAAAGTAACGAAATTCAAGCCGCACTGAAGTTTCAGCCACTATACATTAGAAGGAATGTACTAGGTAAGGAAGCTACCGAATACAAACAAAGCTACCGAACACGGGTACGAAATAAATGTTTCACCTAATACAGGAAAACTACGACTTTAAGAAGAGCAATGACATGAAAGAAATCTTCAGAGAAACATTACACTTGCTACCTTCGACTTATTTACGGTGCAATTATACGCCGGGGTTCTGGGAGTTGTATTAACGAAACTAGTACATACGCAGAAAGTGCGAGTACTTGGCGTACCTTTCAGCTCTGTAAGGCCCAATAATTGGTCACTGGTCATGCAACGACTTGGTTCGCTGAAACTGGAGAACTGACAATAGAGGGGCACATTCGGAATTAAATGGCTTCCTGAAATAAGCCACTCAGACAGCAGCTTTAGAGCCTACTTGACCAATGAGGCAGTGAAGCTGCGCTTTCTTTTCTGTCTGCTGGCGGGTGCGACTTTCCACCGCATCAACCATTACACGCCATGGCGACACAAGTGGTGGCCGCCTCGTCGACGCTGCTTTAATTTAGCAGTTTCAATTAACGCTTTAATTGCTTCCTTGGTTCTGGAAGGCAGCAGGATGCGCATCGCTTCATTAAGGCTGCCAATTAAGGTTACTCTATTGGGCCACCCCACCCCTCTCGCACTCGACTTTGTTTCGTCGACCAGCCAGGGGTCATCGGTGCACCTTTCTACCAGCGCCAGGAGCTGCGAGATTGCCAGATGCACCGAGAACGAAGCGTAGCGATTACGCTTCTTTCGAGAATGCCGTGTTCTCGACGACGGCGCAATCAAGGGGAGCATGGCAAATTAAGTGTCTCGGCTCTCGATTGGCTGTTCTCTGAGTAGCCATGAAGATCACAACGTACTGCCGCCCCGAGAATGTTTGTTGCTGCCTGAGACCCAAGGACACACCTTCAAGCGCCACTCGCACCAAGAACAAAGTTTTGCTTTTTATTCCGCAGAAAGTTGTGTTCAGAATATCTTACAGTCTAGTCGCAAGCCAAAGCGTCAAAGTTTGTGTTGACATCTTTATAAGACCAAATTGTATATCCTTCTAGTAATATGTTATAATGTGGTGATATGTGAATGTATCGATGTGTCACATGTACTTCCCCTGTTTTCTTGTTTTTGCAAACTGTACTGATGTGCCTTAACCTTGTAACGCGTGGTTACCATTTGTAATTTTCCTGCCTTATGTATACCACAAGAAGTAGCCCTTAAAGCCAAATAAATTTAATAATAAAAGGATAATTATAATGATGATGATGTATATCGTGAAAAAGAAACGTTCTTCTTAAGATTGTTTTTGCCGAACTAGTATACAAGACGCGAACTTTATATGATTAATGGTGTGCCTCCAATGGCACACCTTCATTCATCAGATATTGCATCCGCTGACAACCTATGACGCCAATTTCAACGCCAGAATTTCTGAAAATTGAGTCCTTCAACGCCATCATCTTCAAATGCAGAAGCTCCAGAAATAATTAATGCAACCTGTTTCTGTTTCCCCAGAAACTTTTTAAAGCGTGCTTCACCTCAACAACAGTTTTTCACAGGAGAAGCCAAGTTAACTTCACAAAGGAGACTGTTGAAGTAGGAGTGGGATCAGGCTTCGCATTAAATATCTTATTCGGGTTGTAGAGCACATAGGCGTCAACATTTAGGAAAATATAGCATTGTAGGCAGCGTAACTTCCAAAATTCATTTTACTAGTGATTGCGGAAGTGCTTTTGATGCGATGCCTAATGATGCCGTTCATGAAGGCAAAAATATTGTTTTTTTAGTGTTATCCTACATGTCTGTTTCCTCGATTGATGCGTGTTTGTGACTCAAACACTTTGTACATAACTAGAATGGCTGAATAGTTAGAAAAAAATTAATATGGCCGGTGAAATAGAAAACAAACAATAATTTTCAAGCAAGACTAATGCTGTGCCAGTGCCGTTTTTGTTGCTCATTATGCATTGACCTCGTTTGCGAGGAATACCTTGATTCTGCTTCAGGTGAAACTGGTTGCTCTCTCAAAACTAAATGAAGCTCACAGTCACTTATGGCTCTGTGCACAGGGTATGACAGCATTACCTAAACCTGTACAGCGACAGCGCTGGCATCAGCTGCACGGTATGAAAGTTCTACAGCTCCATAAAAGCGAAGAGTTCAATTTAACATTTTTTATGTGTAAACAAAAATTGCTTGCCGTGAAGTTTAATACGCTCAGTCTTGCAATTTCTTTCCTTAGCACTTTGAATGTATTGCATTTGTTTGCTGTACACAGGCCGCAGTTAAAGATGCGGGGATAGAGAAATAAAACAAAATAATGCAATCAGCACAACTTAAAAATAAGGCATACAAACTAAAAAAATGAAATACTGCGCACACTTTATATGCTTTGAAAATGACAGCTGCCAAATTTGCATCAATCTCAATGCAGCATACAGTGTTTTTATGTGCAGTACCGTGTCGCACATATTCTTATCGTGTTCTAGTTTTAAAACGGCTTGTACAAAACAAGAAAGCGTAAGTAGAAAGCGCCAAAAGCATTGAATTCGCCTTGTGAATGTTCGCACAACGAAGACATCGCGTATTGCTTACAATGAAAGAATGCAGTGGGTCGCACGTATGCAATGCTTTGAAAGGCGCAGAATATTTAGCGCGTTTAACCATTACAGTTTTCCTTATTTATTCGGAAGTGCATGGCTGTATGGTCCTGATCTAGCCAGATGTGCATTCGCGAAGGTGCTTGTTGACCGCTCAAGTGCAAAAGAAAAGTGAGAAAACCCCTGCGGTCAAAGATTGATTAGCGTTGTGGTAAATTGTCTCAAACTAGCAAGCGGCAATAAAAAGATTACTAAAGGATGGAGGGAGCGTCTGCATTACATTTTTGTTTTATTGATTGGGTTAATGTGAAGAATAATGTAAAAATGAAATTACACGTTAGTAAGTACTATATTCAGGAACAACAGCGCGAAAAAAAAGACGAGGACAAAAAAGGGCATAACCCAGGCGTTAACTCTCAACTAAAATAAATCTGCTATCATTCCTGGTATCGTTTTTCAACTCTCCCTGTTTTTCTGAGAATTAAATCTGTAACTCAAAATTTATTTGAAGGCACAAGCACGCGCATATAAAGCAGCCAATGACACTCAATGAATTACTCTACTGTGCGGATAATAGGATGATTGATTGATTGATTGATTGATTGATTGATTGATAAGTGAGGTTTTACGACCCAAAGCCACCATATGAATATGAAAGGCGCTGCAGTGGAGGGCTCAGAAAATGCGACCTTTGGGTGTTCTTTATTGTGCACCCAAATCTGAGCACACGGGCCTACAGCATTTTCGCCTCCATCGAAACTTATGGGATTCAATGCCACGACATGTTGGTCAGCCGACGAGTACCTTGGCCACTAAGCCACCACGGCGGGGCCAGATATTGTGGCGTGTATTGTGAATAGGACAACTACTTTATATGAGTCTGCTTGTGCCTTCAGATAAATATTTAGTTGAGAGTCAGTGCCAGTGCCTTTCTTTGTCCTTGTCTGTTTCTAGCTGTCATTTCTGCAGAATGAATTACTGTCAGTTAGCCTGAATGTCTTTTATAGTAAGCAATCATATTCCTTTCATACAGGAATTGGAAAATGTCTAATAATAAAGTGTCGCGATAGACAGATGTTTTTTTTCTGGGGGGGGGGGGGGGGGTGGTTTCTTTAAATACAGGCTCTGATGGTTATTACATACTTTTTTGTATTTATTTCATCGCGCAATAGGTCTACTTTTTTAGTACAACCACTTCATTATTGGAAACCTTTTTACGCCAAATATCAAGAAAATTATTCCTTTTGTGTGTCTGCTACGTTGCTTATCTCAATAGTGAAGCACAATCATGCATAACAGAATGTTCAGGGTTGCACCACTTTTGCGATAATCTCCAACTACTATCGCATAGCCTTCATGGAAATACGTGCATGTTTGCGTTCACATATTGCCCAGGAGCAGATGGTGACGTCATAGTTTTCACTCCATCTGATTTAAACACGAACAACCAGTGCCTTCCAGCTAAATGCACGTCGTATTGAGTCTTTCTTGCCCAAGATCGCTTTGCACCAGGGTAAGTAATTGAAATATCAACCGTGCCTTTCTGCTATCGTTTTCGTGAGGCTGTTTCTACTATTCAAAGTCATCTCACATTTATCTCAATATGCTGATCAAGTAAAGGCCCACGGATATGAAGGAAATTAATTGTACTAACTTAGATCTTTTGGGTAGGGAGCTAGCACATGGCCGACTGCTCACACGTCGGGACAGATAAGCCTAGCCTCTCCACCACGTTGCGGACATGTTGGGCTGCCCCTAGTTGAGCTTCGAAATCTTGGTGGCGCAGGGGCTGCATCTCCCCTAAATGATGTAATGCTTTCGCCCCACAGTGACGCGGGACATATATGAGAATGCTTAGTGCCAAAAGTTTCAGTTGTATACACTTATTCGCGCATACACACCGATGTATATTCACGTAGTGAAACTTGCAAGCGTATAGCTGTAAGCGCTCACACACCTCCCAATACGCACTCTTACGTTCTCACGCAGAGATTGTACACAAACATGCCAAAACACACGTGGTTCCATAAGCCCACGTAGACACACAGCCCACGTACCGACTGCAGTATAACCAGTTTCCACCTCTGGTAATTACACGTAGCTGCAGCACGCTCAATGTTTCTGTCGACTCAGTCATTTGCTATTAGGCCTGGCAAGCGGGACTGATTGATCTCTTCATTTCAGCTACACTTTCCAGCCGAGAAGCCCGCGTCGTACTTACGGTACGGGGTTCAGTGACATAGAAGTCTGCATGCGAAGCTGCTTTCGTCAGCAGCTCGGGATTCTCGCTCGGATGCGCAAATGCGCGTTATCCCCCTGTGCCGTACACGAACTCTCTTGTCCTATTCAACGCCGCATAGAATTGGCTTCGCGAAGGGGGGTGGCTGGCGGCAGCTGCGGCCTCGAGCGCGACCCGCGCGAAATTATTCCCGGTGCCTCGGGGTTCGGGGGGCCTGTCGGAATCCTCACTGAGCGACGAGACATTCCCCGCGAGGCTCGTTCGAGAACCTCTCCGGCTCCCGAGGCACCATTAAAGCGGCTTCTGGCTCCGTCTTCGCTGCCCCTTGAACGGAGGTGAGATTGGGATGCTTTAACGCGGCGAAACAATGTTTCTTAAGTCTCAGAGTCGCAGCTTTTTTTAGCGAGAAGTAGACAGAGAAATGGAGAACTACTGCACACAGGAGAAATGCGGGAGGGGTGGCGTGCCCCTTAAGTGCAACGGGAAAGGCACAATGTACGTTTCGCCGAGCGTTCTGACTGCTCGGGCCGACGTTTGTAATGGGTCGCTATTAATTTCGGAAGCCTTGAGGCCCGGGTGGTTGAAGAGGAGGTCTACATCGGTGCGGCCTTTCTTAAGATGGCATGAACGAGGACAATGCTCATCTGTACTTTCCAACCCTTCCTTCTTGTCTTTTTCTCTGGTGAGTGCGCAGTGATGTTTCGATGAGACAAAAGGAAAAAACAAACACAAAAAAAGAAGTGTTGATGGCTAAGTTACGCAACTCACTACATGATAACGTCAGTTGCACTGTGCTCGGCCTGCTTGAAGTTATGCTGGTCAATCACAACTGAGCGCACTCTCATGACATGCCGCGTTTTGAAATTAAAGAATAATGAGTGAATGACACAATTCTTTTCGAACAGCTTGCAAATGTGTCTGCACCTGCAGTCTGTGATCGAACAATACTTTCACACGTCTTTGGTTTCGGTGATGATTTAAGGCAGTATATAGTTCGGCGCCTGTATACCGCGCACTTTCAGCTTGACGACTTGTGTTCAATAGCCTGTTTGTGAAAACCAGTTGGTTTCAATCGATCTATAAAAACCACCCTCTCTGCGTTGAGCGTATTAGACAAAGAAGAAAAAAGTGTCTCCCTTACTTACTGCCCCTCATGTCGCCCAATGCTAATATTACAGCCTATGAAGTCATCAAAAAGCGTGGTCAACGTCTACCAGAGATAGTAATTTATCAGTTGTTTCAATTAACGAGCCACAACTCAATAACAGAAACATAATAAGACCGGAGGAGAGGCTTGCAACGCATGGCTACACAAGAAGTCACGCAGGGCCATGTTATGGCGTAACTTTTGGAATCATTAAAAGAGAGCGGTGAGTAGGTTACGACAAGCATATATAAGCCTAAGTATAATTAGTACGTGAATCGACCCGAAAAACAATTTTCACAATCAACTCCATCTCAGTTTCGCGTGTACAATGAAACAAAACATAGCGTAATTTCAAGCACGATGCTTCAGATGACAAGCAGCTGCAAAATGATGAGCCGGCGGGGTGGTAATAATAGTGACCATCGTTGCCAAAATCATTGTTCATAGTTTGTAATTGTTAGCGCACAAATGCACAAGACACACCAAGCGTGCATTAGCGCTGCCCCTTTTCAGGTTAATGCGTATCTTTTTTTGTCAATAACTTAACGTTAAAGCCACACCAGACAAAAAGAAATAAAAAGATAAACAAAAACAGAAAGACGGAAACGACATTGCTCACTCGTGATCGTAGCGCAGGCGGCGCACGCTCGCCTTTCTTTGTGTAGTTAAACATGCATCCAGCTTGGGGTCATCCTTAATTCTCGCTCTCTCACACCCTCTGGCCTTGTTCTTCCGTTCTCGCTTGAGTCCGCAGTTTCTACATTCTCGTGCTTAGTCTGACGACCTCCAAGTACGCCTGCACTGTCCGAATTGCTTCCCCCCCCCACTTTTTATTTCAGCGTTTTTATTTCAGGCGGCAGCGTACCGGATAGGCGACCTGACAGCCTCAAATGTACTGAACTAACCCTAGAGGTAAGCTGCTAATGAGTGCTGACTTGGTGAGCGCGTCCTGTTGGCAGTGTTACTATGAAGCAGGGAGCCGAAAACTAGGATAATAAGGGGAAGGTCTTGTTAGCATCATTCAGGTCTTTTGGTTCTCGTATCTAGTATTCGTGTTGCCATGCAGTTCAAGATACATTCCTAACGAGCTAAACTGTGCGTCATTCTAAGCCTCGTTAGCATACCTTTTACGCCGATAAAAGAAACAAAGTGAAAGCGAGTTTATGATTACAAGGTAGAAATGTTCACCGGGACAACTATGGTGACGCGCCTGACCCGTGTTTTGATCTCATAACAGCTTTCGCTGTAAAAAGCAAGATATACTATAATCGTTGTAGTGAAGCACTGAATCGTCGAACGGACCAGAATGCAATACAATAATTTAGAATTTGAAAAAATAACAAGTCAATTGTTAGAAAAATGCCTTCTATTGATTTGTATTCAGTTTGAATATTTACCTACCAATGTAAATATTTATTCGCGTCTTTGAACGTTGATCTTAAGCCAAACATTTTTCTTCTGCAATCGCTCAATGTATAATCTAGTGCTTGTCATAGGCTTATTAGGCGTAAATATTTATGTCAATGACACCACTCTTATTACATAAGCTTATATTTTTCTTTATGCTACATCCTTTTTCTGCTTCAAAATTACGATGAAAACCGAAATCATTGATATTCTCTTCTAAATATATACAGCTACACTTGGTTAGGCTACCGTACAACATAAAACTAACTCCCGAGAATCTCAAGAAAGTAGTCAGTTATGCATATAGTCCGTACAATCTATGTTGAATTACTTCACCCAAAAGATTCCTGCAGATATCTCGTCTGTTTTTACCTACACTGCAGCAATACTGCGGCAGCGCAGCATAGCACAGTTTTTTATTGTTTAACTTTTCATAACAAAGCGTGGAAACATAGCATAGCAATATATTTTTGCATAGTATAGAATCGTATGGTATAATATACTATAGTATAGTATAATATAGTATAGTATAGTGTGCATGTTATCTTATGCAGCGTTAATAGTTATAGTGTAGTTATGTACTGTTATGATTTTAGTTGTAAGTGTCATTTGTGCAATAGAGATGCACTAATAAGGTGGATCTTGAGTGGCGCTCACTGCCACCGCTGTGCACTCAGAATGAGCTGGTGCAGAATACCAACGAAGTTACATCACTGTCCCCAGACAATTTTTATGATGACAACTTACAAGACCATTCGGTGCTGAGTTCTCTCATGACGACGGTGCGCAATCTCCTCAACATAATGCCGAATCCATCAGCTCAAGGTGCGCTGCAAGTACTGGATTCCTTGAAGCCAGTTCTTGCAGTCCTTTCAAAAGAGGCCTGCGACGTTTTCAGATGCGAAGCAGCGTTTTGACTGGTCGGTGTAACGCTGTCCCGTGTGTCCACACAACACCTTCACCGCAGGTGTTGGAGTGGTGCCAAGTAGGTCAGGTCGAAGCTGCACGTTGACGCCACTGCCTCCCTCTCCCACAGCAGCTGTCGGTCGGCTCTACCGCCCACTCGCATCACGTTTCTCTTTCACTTAACCTTCTTCACCATCCCAAACGCAAGACCACATGTCGAGTAGAAACACTAGACAGATTTAGTTGCACGACCGCAGCAGCCATACGGACTCGATATGCCATTGCTGCTGCAGTAGCATGACTAAATATGTGTACTGTATCAGCTCATTTTTCTACGATAAACTTACACAAATCCCAACCAGCCTCCCGTGTCTTTGCGATTTAAACAAATGTTTACTCGAGTAAACGCTACAGAGTTTCGCTTCAGACCATTCTTCCAGCACCCGCGTTGACGCCCGTTTAAACCGGGTCAATGCCGTGCGTACCTCTGTTTCTTCGCATCGCATCAGGGTTCCCTTCGGGGAGATGGTCCATGGTTTTGTCACCTGCATTCTGCAGCGCTGGAGCTTGTGTAGCGCCAATTGCTGAGATGAACGCAAAAACAAATATCAAAATTGGTATACTGAAGCGGAAATTCAGTTATTAATTTTAGATATTCAAATCATCTGCAGACAACAAGAAAAAAAATGTTCCCCGTTGCATTTGATTCTACCACTGACGTTTAAGGGCGTTTCCAATCATGACGCGCTTTTTACAGAGACGTACCGGATGACCCGCTGCGTGGTGGTCGTTGCGCAGTGTTCCTAGCTTCGTTTTGCAAATGTCACATTGTTATGCTTAAGAACAGGTGTCCTTTTGTATCTGAGAAACTATAAAAATTTATTCTACAATTTTAGCTGAGGCCTATCCGGAACCGTAGAAATATTACGCGTAACTTGTGTAGAACCAACCAGAACGCGTGACCTACGTCGTCAATCTCACGTGATGAAGCGTCACGAAAATAGGCGATTTGTGATAATGTGATAATGTGTGATGATGTGATAACGGCATCGTTTTTCACGTTGCCACTCACGCAACGAATTCAGCCCCTTTAACATCTCGGATCGCAGTCTATTTTTGGACAACTGAAGACGAACTAGTACCAAGTATTTCTCGGTTGTGACTGCCTGCGTGGTGAACGCTGAAATGTGCACGAAGCTGACTTCCCTCTTTGATTTTTTTTCTTTTTCTCTTCTTTTTACAGCGAAAGCTGTTAGATCACTTTTTGGGTCACGCGCAGTTGTTGTCTGCCGCCGCCACCGGCGTGGTGTATTTGCGTCAGAAATATTCAGAAAAGCACCACGTTTTTTTTATGGCCGTCTATGTTTGCCATCCTTCGCGTGACTTTCAAGTATAGGCAGGCTGAACGAATTGCTAATTGGCCCCTATGCTGCTGGCTACAATTTTGTTTGGTTTGGTCAAGATCGAAACATTAGTGCCATCAAAAATCTGTTGGGCTAACGCTGAATTTTTTCGCTGTAAGAAAGAACAAGTGTGCTCAATACCTTTGAAGTCCCTTTGTCTTGCGTGAAATTCTCATTAATTTTATACAGGCGGCGCGTATATGCATAGGCTGCAGCTAGTAAAATAAAGCTCGTTAGTTCATGTAGATAACTAAATTAATGGTTTCACGAAGATTTTTCTTGTTCATCAGGCGTTGCTATGCGAAGCTGATATATTATTATAATAGCACTGTGAGCAATTTCAGCATTCGATATAAGCACTGAAGATAACATAAAAAATTAGGGGACCCTGAAGCAGCCTTTAGGAGTTATACGTGATAGCAACATGATGTTCCTAGTGCGTACTTCAAACACTTATCGCATGCAACGTTTTCGCATCTCCTATGCACCCACTATGCGTGACCTAAGGGAGTAGGCGCTGTAGCATGTGTGTCTTTTATAGTGGAGTATTGGCTTTCAACCACAGAGCTATTATGATAATCACATATTCTGACGCCCGCTGGCAATGGACGCTTGTACCACACATTTTGCAGAGACGTGACTGTGTGGTAGAACATGCGCGTGCCACGCGAATGACCGGAGTACGATCGCCACTTGAACTCAAACAAACCTGTTTTGGTCCTCACTCTGATTCACAATTTTTTTTCAATTATTTCATTTGTATCGTTCCCGATTTTTTCGGTCACTCACAAGATAATGATTTTTTGCTCACAATCAATGACGCCGACACCGCCGCCTGAATTTCTGCGAAGTGACCTCTTTAACGCTATCGCATTGAAACATTGGTAAATTTGTGGAACTTATGAGTACTGTTTCTTTGCCGAGTTGGAAATCATAGCTTATTATAATATTTGAGTCGCACTCAGACAGCGAAAAAAAAAGGAGACACACTGGAGTGCCAATCTAGCGACTAGTTTTTTTTTTATTGAAAATCTGCCTTTTATAGATACATCCTTCGTCACGTGGCAATATCAGGGCATAGAAGAATTAAACAATAGCATTTTTTTCTCCGATTGCACTAACAATGGTGACCTGACACATTTCTTCCTTTCTATGATTATGGTCTTTGCTTCGATGATTTCGCGAATACACTAATCTTTGTTTTGGCTGATTATGATACTTCATGAGTACATAGGTAAACAACCACAGTCGTTGCAATGGGTGGACAGGTGCTCATCTCTGTATTGAGCAACATTTTGTTTGTGTTCGCCTAAACGTTCATTGAGACATCTGCCCGTTTGTCCGATGTACTTCTTGCCACAGTTCAGTGGTAAAATGTACACCACGCCCTCTACGCATGCCTCGAGTCATCGAAGGGTAGAAATGTGTCAGCTCAACACCATTAGCACCAGCAGAGAAAGAAATGCTATTGCTGAATTCGTTAATGCCCAGAAATTGACACGTGACCAAAGATGTATATCCGAAAGGTGATTATTGTTGCCTTTATTGCTTGTTAACTATCAATTATTTAATACTTTTTATTGTATACTCATCACAAACGTACATAGCTGAAACAATGATAGCGGACAATATTTTTGTGTGTCCTTGTACTTGTGGCACTCGGTGGGTAATGAATCAATTATTTATCTTCACGTTCATTCCAGTTTATTTCCGAATAGAACTCACTTGCTTCAGTATTCATTTGGGTTTCCATGCCAAGTTGCATTTAAAATAGCTTCTGCATGAATTATGTTGGCATTTATTCACACCATATACACATATAATATACAACGCTCTGTTTAACTCCTCCGCGCATTGCACGATCTCACGTAAGCGACCCTGTAATGGATACGTTGCCATGTGTTAAAAAACGTCCTACCAATACATAGTGTAACAAAATAAGTAAACAATTCCTTTTTTATTCTTATAAAGTAAATCAAGAAAAAAATGTTTTGCTTTTACCGGTGCAGCCTCCCTAAGATAGTGCGAATGAAGTTACTGTAGTTGTTCACGCCTGATGTTCTTCGCACTTCGTGGCCATTTTTTCTCATTTTATTATTCTTCTAGGAGCAAAGCTCCTTGAGGCACGGGTCCGTCCATCCCTTGTATGTATGTAGTAAGTAGTATGTGGCCACCGGTGGCACATACCCGCCCTAGAGCGGGTATGTGCCCCAGGGGATGCAAGATTGGAGATGGCGGTACTTTGAGTGTTCAATAGATGGACACATGGACAGACCGACAGACAGACTAGCAGACGGACGGACGCTTCTCCCCACTCATCATCATTCACTCCTTGGATATGCTGTGATTTTTCGCATGTCTAGAAATATGACTTGAGAATTCAGATGGCATAAAAAGAAAGAAGAAACAATGTTTGTTTCTTTCTATTTCTCTCTCTCTCTCTTTATATATATATATATATATATATAAAGAGAGAGAGAGATAATATAGAGAGAGATAATATATATATATATATATATATATATATATATATATAATTGCAGCTCGTTATTCTAACTTTCTAAGGAAAAAAACACATCAAAGGTGAATGCTCAGTAACACTATAGAATTTGCTGTTTCTTGCTGCGAGTATTGAAGCAGTTTTCTTGTCTATTTCCCGTTTTGTTTTAATATGTTGATAATTCTTTTGTACGCTGGTCATCTTATTACCCCGAATCACACGATTAGCCACCCGCGGCACTACTGACAGAAAAAGCTGAACATTTACATAATGCATCGCTTGAGTGCTGAGCTGGGAAGCTAAGTGCCTCTTGGACAGTAACTTCGAAAGCAAGTCCATCAGCAGGAAAGTGCGAAAGATTCATCTTAGCGGCGCGACATTACGTCCGAGAGCAATGCCGCCGAGAATGGTGAGTACAAAAGATAACAACCGGCCCGCAGAAGGCGGCGAGAAGGAGAACAATCGGTCGGAATATTGCGAGATGAAGACGTTTAAAGAATGATGAGACGAACCCTGCCGAGGGACAATGACGGTGCAGAAAGAGGGACTGAACGAGAAGAAGCGCGAGGTTGAAAAGACCGACCAGCGTGCAACAAACCATGAATTGTGAATGAACGCGAAGCCAAAGTAAATGTCCACGTACAAAGTACCCGGCATGGACGACGACGATACAGAAATATGCAGCCCAATGTCCTCGCACGCCCACAAGGAGAGCACAGACTCAAAAGGGAAGTGGTGCCTATAGCGAGTCGACCAGAGGGAGATAGTTCTAACAATTTTTCCCCGCTCGTCTTTTTCCAGTTACTAGGTTTTATTTTGCTTTGCGCGCGCCGCAGAGCGGCCTTGTGCACAATTAATGCGTTCTTAATGGCACCAGCCGCTCCTTAGAAGCGGCCATAGTCCTCCTCTGGTGCCTTGTCTGCCCGCCTGCCCCGATCTCGAGGATTTTTGCGAAAGCGTGTGGCGCGGCGCCGGCGTTGGCGGCGCTGGAGGGTGTCCGGAAAAGGGGGCTGCCCTCCTCCTTCCCCTCCGTTCTCACTGCCCGCCCTCTACTGGTCCTCTCGCATCCCCATCTTAGCCCCGTCTGCTGCTTCATTTTGTAATTCTCTCTTCCGCGCATTCAAAAGCGCAAAAGCGGGAAGACAGCGAGCTGTGTCTCCTACACTGTCTCCGCAGAATAAGCGGCTTACTCAAGCCGCGCCGAGCATTCGAAGGCCGAGAAGAGGTGTCAACGAGGCATCGATAAGCCTCTCCGCAGGTCCGTGAGGGCTGTAGGGCTTGAGAGCAAACTGCTGTGTAGCTGCCGTCGTTGGAGGACGATTCTACCTCTCCAGGTCACCGATAAGCCGTTATCTCTTCCTCTTCTCGTACTCTTCTAGCGCTCATTTTGTGAAGATACCGCTGCGATTCTCGCTCGTCAAGCGTACTTACGACCGTGGATTACTGCCAACACATTTTGACTGAACTTTTGCACCGTTGTCAATGTTGTACAGATGGCTGATTAAACGTTTTTTATAAAGAATAAACAGACGACGTGCGACATTGCTTCTTAGGCTGACATTTACGACAGCTAGCAGTTAACTGTTGTCGAGAGCCGAATGGCGCTTTTCTAACCAGTTAAATGTCTTAAGTGAATTTAGTGGTTATAAAAGATACCACAGTTTTTATATGCCTTTTGTATTAGTTCTTCTGGAGTGGCCAAACTCTCTTCCTATTTGAACTTCCATTTTTCAGAATAATATATTCGTAAAAAAACTGCGAGACTTGCGAAAAAAAAGATATGACACTACGTTTGTGTATGAAGAATGCCTATGCTATTTTAAAAAGCAGCGTTTGTAAGCCTTTAAACTCTTGTTGTGTACATCATGCTTCACGGCCACAATAATAGTTGCATGCTCACCCGAAACTGTATACAGCAATGCAGTCATACTTCGCTACTTGCTGTAAGCAGATAAAGCGTGCTAGTTTTCTTGTAGAGCGATATCTATGGTTTCAATTCCGGATTGGTATCAACTCTTTTATGATTTTGTTTGTGAAAGCAAGAAAACTTTCGCAAGCCGGAAAGCTATAAAGAGTCTTATCGGATCTTTAAGATCCGATAAGAATCTCGGTCACACGACAAAAGAGATGGGTAAGATATGAAGATGGAAGTGTCACAATGCAGCCCATACGAAATGTAATACTCCAGTTTAGACATGACATGCCATTGCCAAAAAGAGTTGCTCTCGGCTTTACGGTTCACACTGTCGAGGAATACATTGAGCCGGCGGTAAGGTGTTACAACTGCCAGAGATATGGGCATAAGGCTAAGACTTGCAGGGGAACCAAGAGATGCAAGGTATGTGCGGGCGCACATGATTACAAAGAATGCACCTCGAAGCGTCAACCTAAGTGTGCAAACTGTGCTGGACCACATCCGGCGTCGTTCTCAGGCTGCTCTCAAAACCGTTTGGCATCATCGGCACAAAGAGAGAGAATTGTAAAAGGGTACCATAAGATACAAAAAGGTCCAGCACCCAATGCGGATATAGCCGAAGAGGTTCCTGCAGCACAAAGAAGTGCAAAACAGTGGCGCCACGACTCTTACTCGGAAGTATTGAAGCGCTCAGCACCAAAACATCGCGTTGGAAAAGAAGTCCGGGCCCAGGAACATGCTGAAGTGGAACTCTCTACCAGGCCAGACACAGCCAAGGAGCCACTGACTACCAAAGGGAAGGGTCACAGCAGCTTGCTGAGTAAAACTTCTTCGAGAAATGCGATCTCGGTGGAGACAGCCGGAAGCGAGCAAGTCATTTTGCCAATAATATTTGCGGCTCTCAAAGCAATTCTACGATCCCTGCCACAAGCAGGTTCTTTACCAGAAGTGATATTGCTGCTAGATGTTGAGCATCTTCTCTTGTCGTAATCATGGCTACCGGACTATCTAACTGGTACAAAAGAAGTGCAATATTCCAGTGGAACTGCAACGGTTTGCAGAATAAGAGTGGAGATTTTCGGAAATTCGTCGCTCAGCACGGGTTTCCGATTTTGTGTATTTCCGAAACAAGAGTATCCACTAACTTTCGCTTGTCCAATTACGTGGTGTACCAAGCAGACCGTCCTGCTGCAAAAAGCAGAGTGATGTTGTGTGTGAGACGCGATATTCCGTCGACACTTGTGGCTACTTCAAAAACAGATGCGCCGGAATTTGTTAGATGCAAAGTGAAGTTTGGTAACGTTACTGTAACTGTAGTTTGTGTTTACGTGCACCCTCAAGCAAACGTTTCATACGCAGAGTTGGCTGCAGTGTGTAGATCTGACCATGATCCCATAATTATATGTGGTGATTTTAACGCGCACCATGAATTGTGGGTTAGTGAGCGTTGTAGTGTAAGGGGATCTGCTATAGTAAAAATATGCGAAGATTATGGTTATACTAAATGATGGTTCTCCAACGTTTCTACGGGGGCATAACTACTGCAGCGTACTAGACATTACTGTGTGCTCCTCTGAATTAGCGGCTGGAGCAGACTGGACTGCAGACGCTGACACAAGAGGAAGTGACCACTTGCCAGTATTCATATATCACCCAAAGTTGAAGAAAACAAGAAATAACCGCACAACAAGAATTACAAACTGGGCAATCTTTCGAGAACTACAGAGACAAAATCTTGAACCCTGTTCTGACGCAGAAACGTATGCATCTAAGATAAAAAAATTTCTAACAAAAGCAACTCGTACAGTACCCATTCCAGATGGGTATTCGGGTGTTGACGCTGAGTATGAGAGGCTTCGGGCAATACGACGCCGATCTGAAAGAAGATATCGCAGGTCAGGTAATTTAGAAGATTTCAAGGTTGCACAGAAAGTACACACTACAATGCGTAACCAACTGCAGAAGCTTTCAACCAAAAGGTGGCAAGATTTATGTGCCTCACTTTCCCCATTTACCTCGGCGACTCAACTGTGGAACATGGTACGCGCCCTCCGACAGCCAGTAGTCCACTCAAGACCACTACAGGCTCTAGCGCTGTCTCGAGGAGTTAGCGAATGGGTGATTGCCGAAGAATTTTGCGATCTTATACTGAGAAATGGAGAGACCGCCCAAACGAGCGAATATAAATCCTCAGCAGAATCAGCTTCGGCGGTTGTAACAAAGTCCTCTGCGATCAGTTCATCAGATCTGGATGACAGCTTCACACCAGAGGAGCTTCAATATGTATTGTCTTCAGTAAAACGAACAAGTTCACCAAGAACAGATGGAGTTACATACGCTGCTCTTGCTAATTTGTGCAAAAAAGGAAAATTACACCTGTTGGACATCTATAATAAAATTTGGCAACAAGAAAAAGTTCCGGAAAGTTGGAAGATATCAAAAGTAGTACCGTTGCTAAAGCCAGGGAAGAGCCCTATGCAGTTGGACTCGTTTAGGCCGGTTAGTTTGACAAGTTGTTTTTCAAAAGTGATGGAAAAAATGATCAATGAACGAATTTTATGGTGGCAAGACATGAAAAAACTTCTACCAGAAAGCATAGCCGGCTTCAGAAGAGGTAGATGCACAATGGACTGCATTCTGGATTTGGTCACAGATGTGGAAAACCAACGAACGCAAGGAAACATCACTGTCGCTGTATTCCTTGATGTCCACCGAGCATACGACACAGTGAGTCACGTTCACGTTCTGGAAGGTCTGGCGTTACAGGGATTCAAGGGCAAGATACTGCGTTGGATCGCTGACTTCCTGAAGCACCGGAAAATTTTTGTAGTTACGCAGGACAGCCCAACGTCAGAACATGTCGTCAACCAAGGAGTGCCACAGGGCAGCGTACTAAGCCCTACTCTCTTTAGTGCAGTCATGGCGCAGCTCCCATATAATCTTCCACCCAACATCAGATGTTCAGTATATGCTGATGATATAAGTATTTGGACGTCTGGTCCATCGTTTTTGGATATACAACAAACTCTACAAGAAGGATTGGATAATGTAGACCATTTTCTAAAACAAAGAGGTATGGCACTGAGTCTGGCCAAAACAGCCATACTTCCGTTTACATTAAAAAGACCTGGAAATTTCCAGATTATTCTGCAAAATCAGCCTATTAAAATGGTTAAAACTCATAAATTCTTGGGAGTAATTTTAGACCGGAGACTAACATGGTCGCCTCATGTCCAGTCCCTGGAACAAAAAGTGAATCAGGCCATTCGAATCCTCCGGCATCTCTGCGGGGCCAAATGGGGTGGTACTACAGAATCGTTATTAGCCCTACATGTTGCCTGGATACGCCCCATCGTAACTTACTCACTGCCCCTGCTGCACGGACTCCCAGCCTCCACCGAAAGGAGACTTCACTTGTTATTGGCAAGGAGCTTGAGGGTATGTCTGGGTTTACCACGGTCAACTTTCAGTGATTTAGTGTATGAGGAGGCTCGAGAGCCACCTTTGGCAGTACTGCGAACTAAAGAAACATCTCGAAATTTATTTAGAATTTTCACGCAACATGAAAGTCATTTTTTATCTGGTGCACTAACACAAAGAACGGCAACGAGACTACAGGATACTATATCATCATTTCAAGCAGTAGTACCAGAATTTAAACAATGGAAACCTTCAAAACCACCTTGGACGCTGCCACTTCTCAACGTTATCCGTGAAATAGACGGCATAGAGAAGAAAGCAGCCATGGCACCTCTAGTAGCGGCACAGTTGGTACTTCATCAGCTTCATGTAATGCACAATGAAAAAACGAAGATATATACAGATGGATCATGCACAGAAGAAGCTTCAGCCTGTGCGGTCTTTATACCCGAAATTCAGGAAAAGAAGATGTACAAATTATCGCACAAATCTTCATCGACGACAGCAGAATTGGTGGCTATCTTTGAAGCAGTTAAGCTTATCTGCGAGAATCCAGATCCACGAAAATGGGTGATATGCACTGATAGCAAACCTGCTCTTCAGCTAATCAGAAATGTGAGATCACCTTACAGAAATGGTGAAATACAACAATGTATCGCAGAAACTGTGGAATATGCCTCATCGCAGGGTCACAACATCGTATTCCAATGGATACCCAGCCACATTGGAATAAAGGGAAATGAAGATGCTGATAGTCTCGCGAAGAAAGCATTGAAGGAAGGACGGGATTGCACAATCCCTATATCTGGGACGGATATTCGACATTTTATATCGCAAGGAGCTAACCATTGTTCGATGGAGAAGTGGTTTGAGAGCCCTAAATCAAAGGAAACGGTACTTTATGAAGTTGATCCACACAGAAAATTTTCCATAGCGACAGACCTTCCACGACACCTAGAGACATTGATCCACCGACTTAGATTGGAAGTAGCATACACAAACAGCTTCCTGCACAAGATCCATCGATCCAACTCACCGGAATGCCATTGTGGTCATGCAGAAGAAAATGTTCGCCATATTCTTTTGGAGTGCATTAAATACGCGAAAGAAAGAGAAAAATTAAAGAACAAATGAGCAAGTTTGGACAGACGGCCCCTCACAATAAAGAAACTACTTGGACCATGGCCTGAGATGCATCTTCAGAAAAAGGCAATAATCTTCCTGACAGACTTTTTAGTGGAGACCGGACTGGACAAGCGCCTATGACTGACAGCCAGAAATGAGTATCATGTAAAGTGTGGTCATGTATATACTGGCGTTAGAGTAGGAAGGTGTGCGTGAAAGTAGTTTGACTGTGTGAACTGCGTGAAGAAAACTGTGTATTGACATGTTATTTGAACTGGTTTCAGTGTGCTATTATGTGTCTTTTTTTCCCTTTTCCGTATTGTTAATTTTTGGGTACCGTTCTGTATTATTATTTTATTTTTCGCTGCAGAACTCTGTGATACGGAGTAGCCGAGGCAATAGGCTCCTCAACCTCTCCACAGCAAAACAGTTAAAACAACAACAACAACAACAAGTCTTATCGGATCCTATAGAGAGACATGATGGTTGAGGTTTGTCGAATGAATTCAATGAATGCTTGCATGACACCTATAAGCGCTCAAATTGCTCATCGATGTACTTTCGATAAAGAAGGAATATATATGCATAAAATAAAAAGAAAGATACTTGTCTCCTCAAGAGAAAACAAGGCTGCTAAGAAATTCAAGGCATTATGAAGAATGTAAATATGACTACAGAGGGCTTATTGGCTGATACTCGAAAATTGGCATAGCGTTACGCTGTCGCCGTTGGATGACGTAAAATATCTTTCTGAATGATTTTCAAGGGACTATCTTAACAAGACCATCTAGAAATATGTTGCATTAACGCCTGAACTTGCCTGTAGAAATAGATGATGTGCGTGTTCGTGGTTCTTGTTGTTGTTCTGCCGAGGAGCAACCGTATTTTTATTGATAATATATTCACGACTTATAAGAGGCTTACGCACCAAGCTCGTATGTGACATGCGGAATAAAGAAACGCTGCACCTGTTAATACCGCGTGAGAATCCCACAGCTGTCATGCAGTGAATAGAAAGCATACATGGTGCGAAGTTACCGCGCTTTGCAGTCTTCCTCACTTAATTGAGTTTCACAGCACCATTCAATATTCGCGCAGCCTTTGAACACAATTTTCTCTGAGCTCGTAGCTACGCTCAAGAGATTAGCATGTCGCCGCTTTCGTTCAAATACACGTTCAAATAATCCCGAACCATATTGCCGCAGCTGCAAGGTTACGTTTTGGCAGAAGAACGAAGCTGGCTAGGGTTAGGTTTAACACGTTCGATGTTTACACTGTCAACAGTTCTCCAACTTCGCAAACATACCCCTGAAAATGCCGCAGTACAAAGGAGAAAACAAGGCACGCTGCTTTTTGTTGTTTAGTCGTTTGTTTAGTCCTGTCTTTGCTATCGTTTTTCGCTCAGTGTACTTACCATGTTCTGTTTTTTAAGTTTTTCTCTTGTTTTTTTAGTGCCTGGCACTCTAGCTTGTGGGAACCAATATGGCGCATTCTTATAGAAAAGGCAGTGAACCAGCGTCCACCACGATTTTACATAGACAAATTCGATGTTGCTTCTATAAAGCGACCTTACATTGCAAAAACTTTCAACACGTGTGAAAAAACATATTTCTATCAGAAACACTTTCTCTTGTTATTCGTTTGCCTCTGCCTACACGTTATGATGAGAATGCCAGAAATTTCTATGCGAGCGTTGTTTATAAGTAATTTTTCTATTCAACAAGCAAGACATAATAAAACTGTCTGTCCTTTCGAAAAAGTGACAGTACACTGGCGGCTTACCTAAAATTTTTGCCTGCACGCAGTTCAAGAAGTTTTGAACGTACAGTTGCCTTAAAAAACATGCATTTGTAGGTTGGGTTATGGCATGGTATCACCTTAAGGCAGTTACGTCCATCATCTACCGCAAAGCTAGCATTTATTTTTTTTTTTGTTGCTGCTGCTACAATTATTGTTGTTCGGCAGTCTTTTTTGCCGATGTTTTTAAAATGTGACCGTATGTGAAGTATATCTAGCATATTTAAAATTTGATTCTCAGGACTGCTACGTTCATTTGCTATGGAAAACATAATAGAAGGAAAACTCAATTTTTTTCTCTCTCACTCTTTTGCAAGTTCCCATTCCAAGAAAAGCTAAGTCACCAATAATAGAAGCAGCAAGATATTTGTGCAATACAAGTAAGATAAAAGGTGAGGGTGCGTTTTTTTACAGTGTTATGTAATGCACAATTACAATAACCAATGAACGAGCCGACGATTTATATATTATAGACAATCACTAGAACTCGAAATTATTATAAATACAACACTGTGAAGCTTTCCGGCTTGCGAATGTTTAAATACTATAAACGAACAGAAGCCATTGTGTTATTTCTGCGCAGAACACGCGAAATATTATATGTATGCGAAATATAACCATACCGAAAGAAGATGTTTACGTGCAACAAAACAAGATTCAAACAAGTAATTTGCAAAACCAAGTAGATTGTGTGCACAATAAACTTTGAGCAGTATTATTGCCTTCAAGTGCGCATCAAAACGTCCAACACCATGCAGTGCGCCTGGTACCTTGTTTTCAACGGTGAATACCTGTATAGTGCACTCCATACTTTAGATATTCTCTCTTTATTCTTTGTAGCTTTTAATATTACCACTCCTTCTCTGCTCTAGTTGCGCCCATCATAATGCTGAATGGCTCTGCATTTATCTCGAGTCGAGGAGCTGTACATATATTACTCGTGTCCTTCGCTTTTAATCAATTAGCAAATGAACGCCCACCCTGGCATTTCCCGAATGCATCATGGAGTAAGTGGTATGCCGTCAGTGGAAGTTATTTAGTCGGTATTCTGCAAGCGCTCTTGCTTTTCTCTCTTTTTTGTGCGTGCCTCGTCTCTGAACATATAACCTTGTGCTCGCATAATGACGAAGCTCACTAACTGGCGCGTAGCGCTAGTCGAACAGGAAAAGAAAAGGGCGATCGAACGTTTAATGTGCATGCGCGTTCGCCCTTTCGGGCCAATTACGGGAGGCAGGGACTTCGCAGGGCTTAATCACAGAATCTTATCGCGCCCTATGATTAAGCTCCCACCCTTTCTGAAACACGCAGAACAGTTTTAACTTGATCAGCACCGCCGCTACCCGCAGAAATGCACAACTGCATCCCTGCTTCACCTGCTTCTGCAGCGCGTTAAGAGATTACTTCATTACGCTCGTCCAATGAAAACGAACTGAATGCGTGCGACGCGCCGGGTGCGTGTGCGAATTTAAGTTGTACACTTTCAGCGGCGAGGTGGGAAAAGAAACTAAATAAATAGAGACGAAGCACAAGGCAACAGGATGGCCCACGCCTCACTCTTACTATAGAACTACAACCACCACCTCTGCGGAGCTCATCAGAATTCTGTGGGCTTGCCTCACTCCGCGAAGGCGAAGAATAGCTTGAGGGAAAGAAAAGGACGCTTCTTTGGAGGAGGTGGCGGAGGGGGGAGTGACGGCTGTTCCCCTGGCGTGCGAACGCGGTACCGTGACCCACTGCTACCCGCGGTGGAGACGGAGGCGTGAAAACGCGCCGAGTACGTGCTGGGCATCATTGCGCTGAGCAACGAGGCTGCTCCGTATAGCCGCTAGGTAAATGTTCATTACGCAAAGTAAGCTGCTGGCCACACCAGCCTCGCCTGCGCAGCCACTTTTCCACCACCTCTCTTAGTCGCGTACGACAGACATAGCGGCACTCCTGTAGTGGATCTCTCTTAGGTACTCTGAGAAGGACGCTGTCCAGAAACAGGACGGCTGCAGCGGTTCCTCTACTGGGCTCGTATGGTAAATGACGGTTGCGATCATTTGAAACCTGCAGATTTCACGCTTGACATTTGAGTAGATTTGAGCCAACCATGTTTGTCTGTACGGTAAGCGAGCAGGTTGACCTGAAGAAAACACTTCGCAACCAAGCAAAATACTCAAGGACTGTAGCTAAGCAAAGTAATCTTTGTGTGTTACATAACTTTTGTTTTTTAACCCGGTAGTAGAATCCTGCACTTTCGCACTTGAATGTATGCGCAGGAGCTGCTGAGAAACTCCTCCGCGCTTTATTGCGTTTCTGCAGCCTGGCTGAGCGTAAATTTTGGCACGCTTTCTTTATGCGTCATCGTCTTGCCCCCCCAACTCTTGCTTGCGAAGTTTCGTTTTTTTTTCTTCTCCAAACATATCAAATAACTTCCGCTCTCGCTTGCCGCAATAAACTGTGAATGCAATATAATTCTTCCTCCTTCACGTCTCCCGAACTAACGCTTAGAACTACAAACAAACGGTAGGAACTCCATCAAGCATACGATGCGAACAAAGTAGCAAGCAAAGTCCTAGACAGAATCGAGCATTGTGCGCGCACCTGCTACAAAAACTCTCAAATTAAACTTGCTCAAGTTCAACAACTTCGCCACTAAGCACTAGACAAAAGCAGGGACAAATATGTATTTGTTCTTGCGTGTGCGCGTGGTGCGGCTAGTTGCTTGCTGAATAACTCATCGTCTCTCTTGTCTTTCACTCAAGGTGCTCGTCATGGTTACTCACAGAACGAGCTTTCTCTAGAACAGCCAGTGAACAGATTTTTCTTTCGCGATTTTTGTTCGCTGTGGATCTACCGGTTCTTCTAGTGTTTTATTACGTGTACAGCGGATGAGAAACGCACTGTACCTGCCTTGGTGTAAAAAAACAAACAGGAAAAAAAGGACATCGCCAGAAGTGGAGATAAAAAAGGAACAAAATATATGTTACCTTAACCCGCTTGCTGTCATTACAAGGACAGGCATGTGACCTCGAATGTTCTTTGCGCATGTAAAGTGAGGCTTATTCTTTCTATTATTTGATAAGCGAACATGAATGCATATACTAACAACGCATCAGCCTGCTCCTTACAAGCTAGGAAGCAAGGTCACAACTGCCATCGAAAAGGTAAGAACACCTGCCTTTTATCTCGAGAGTAAGGGATAGAAGTAGAAAATCAAGATGGCAAAGATAAAAGTGGAAAGGAGTAAGTGAATGAAAAGACTGTATTTATTCATTTATTAACTTGTTTGTTTATTTGTCTTGTGTACATAGAAAACATGAATACACAGAGGAAATAGGGCGACAACAGGCTGTCAACTGCCACGTTTAAGGGCAGAACAGCCTGCTCCTTCGGGAAGGATAGACAGAGGAAAGAAAGGCTGAAGGGAAGAAAACAGGAACGAGGAGAGGAAAGTAAAAGAAAAGAGAAAAAAAAGTCACACATACGCAAACAAATAGTCATATAAAAATGTCTATAAACGGGACGCCAAGTCCGTTTCCTAAAGAAAGCTAAATGGGCTCCATGAGCCTGGTCACGTTTAGAAGCACATTCTCGTGCGAACAAGCGATCGTCAAACATCGCGCGCCTAAGTCAAGAGTACATGAAAACGACACTAAAAACAGATGCCCTACAAACTCTACATTAAGTTCATTTCTTGAAAGATGGTTGGCAGGATATGATTAGCCTGATGAAATCTAGAAGTCATCTGAAAAAAAAATACGCATATTAGTGCCAACCTTAGGTGACCATATATAGGCCATCCGGATGCTTAGATGTATTGCCTGCATATAGGGCAAAATCAGTGTTGAACATCTCTCTCCGGGGCCTTTCAGGATTACGTGTGACCCCCTACATATTGACATGGCATATAGTAGACATATCAATTTTCAATAGCAAAATTTTCGAACGAATTGTTACTGATGTTTGTAGTTGTTTGGTACGTTTACTACTTTCCAGTGTTTAATACTCTCTGTCATTACAGCGTCTAAGGACAGCCGCTAGCTGCTGCGTTAGCCCGACCTGACGACAGACCCTTGTCAGAAGAGTAAGTGGTCGAAAGCCGACATGATCTGTCTTCGCACAGGATATCAGTGAAGGCCTCATTGAACTTCTTGTGTATTAGTGGCCTATTGAATGGGCTATAACGCTCCCACTCTCATTTGCTTTTCACCCGCTCTCTCTTAGCTTTTTTCGCGTTTTCGCACGTCTATGCTCTTAACTTTCTTTCTCATCTTTCTTCCCCATTCTTTTTTTCTAAGTGCAGGGTAGCCAACCGGATGCCCCAATTTCTGGTTAACCTTTCTTCCTTTCTCTCATTTAATTATCTCTCTTTCTTTCCAGTCCTTTTATATCCGCTTTCATCCTGAAGGATCCGAAACTCGGAACCCCCCCCCCCCATACAAAATAACATATGATTTTGAATAGAGCCCAAATTAAAAGGCATTGTTTTTATGCTATAAAGAAGACTAAGTGCTGCCTTTGGTCCTCATTTTCCCCTGAACATATAGAAAGCCTTCTACAGATGAAGGAATTTTAAAAAGCCTGTTAAATATGATGCTTTTTACCTCTTTTTTTGTTTCATGTTTCTACTTTGTTTGATGTATATATGTTTGTGAATGTTGTATGTAAACAGGCAATAAAGAAAGAAAAAAAAGTGTGCCCATGTGGAGAGTCCCGTTATATTTATACACAAATAGGTGCGCCCGTGCGTAGCTGTAACGAAAGCCGCCTGTGTTCACCTTTCCGCGCTGTCTCTTCGCGTACATTGCTTCCACCACGGTGAACCGGGACCATCATGACCCCTGTTTGCATCTGCCTCCGCTCTTCAAACAAAACCTGAGCCGTGCCGCCGTATCTACGAACAATACGTTGGAATGGTTTCCTGGGCATAACCGAGAACTCGCCATGATTGGCATGCGCACAAAGTTCGCCACAAAGAGCGAGCGCCTGCTGTGTACACAACCGCAACACAGTGCGGATATATTGTAATAGGGCAAGCGCACCAAGAAAGATAGAGCGCTATCGTTAAAGCACATGCAGAATATAGCAGAGACAGGCATTAGAAGGTCAACGCAAATGAGCACACTCGCTAAGGACACGTGCACAGACTCTGCACGCGTGCATCAACATCATGAGGCCTGAGTTGCAAGACTCCGTAGAACTTTCCGCTAGGAGCCGGCATGCGCGCGTCGTGAGACATGGCTCGGAAATCCCCGAACTCCATCCTCATTCCTCTGAATATTTGATGTCCCTGCGCCGGCGGCCTCACTTACGCGCGGCCTTCACAGTCCTCGCCGCGCAGCGGGGCTTCGGGAACGGGCTGCTTATGGATTCTATTGTGACCCAACGCGTCCCCGAATACCTCCCCTTCTTCTTCACTTGCCTGCCGGGCCGATGCTATAGACGCCAGCTGTCGCTCCTGTTCCGGACCTTCGTTTGGTCCCGTGGGGCGGAGCAGGGCACCCTGCCTTCTCGCCATGCCAGACAGCACACGTCGTCTTGGTCAGGTTCGGCAGAATTGTGTGCGAGGCCGGCCGCAAAAGGGGGAATGCGTGGTTCTTTGGCATCAACCATGGTTTCCATGGTAACGCCAGATTTGTCTCTCAGCGTTCGTTGCCGATGAGGAAGTATGTATAGGCAGGCGGCTACGAGCGCCAGTGGAGGTGGGGTGGGGGTTCAGAGCTTTCAGCCATCGACGCTATCTAATCAGGACGAGCGGGGTTCGATGCCGTAGCAATCTCGTCCACATGTTTACTAAGCTCTTCTTCAAATATTCATGCCACTCAGTGTATGAGCGCCGCAAACCGCGTGCACCGGAGGGCACACAAGCTGCCCTGCCCAGCTGATGAGCGTTCGGAGCTTGTGGGCCGTGCTTTGTGCCTTCCAGAAATGCACGTTAAACAAAACAAACACCCTTTCTATTTCTAACTTTCTCTTCCTCTTTCTCTTCCCGGCGTTTGGTCGCTCTCTTCCTTCTCGCCCCTACGGCGCTTCGTTTAACTCATCGCTCAATCAACGGCGAACCTGCCGTATAACGTATTGGGACAACTCTGCAGTCGCTTCCATCGAGTGCCACGGCTTCCTATAATGAGTGATGCCGCAATCGCTTAGAATGCGTGGTGTGTTACATGTAACTCCTTGTGTACTTTTTTAGCCACTTTGGACCTCACCCAATACCCCAAAAGAATTCCCCCGAGGTGTTCACCGCTATCAGCTGTTGGGATGAGCTCTGTGCGACCTATATAACAAGCTTCTACGGGACAATTACATGCTTACGTCGCAGGTAGGGGATGTGATAAATGATACGTCACCGTCATTAATGCACTAATAGCGTATGGAGGTAGACTTAAGAGGAAGAAATAGACCAAAAGGAAAACGCCAGGAAGTTCACCTGGTATGATTAACTTCTCAATAGCACGTCACCTTTTATGCACTGGCTAGCACCACTTCTTGTGAATCACGCACGACATGGCTGTGATTCGCAACTAAATTCGGATGAGGACACCAAAAGAATGCGTCTAGTACTCTACCTAAAGAACGCAGTCAACGAGACGTATATAGTGACGGAATCGTAGCGGCGCCTTTTGAGTTTTACTGTTTCAAGTATCATTATTCCTGCCCCGCCGCGGTGGTCTAGTGGCTATAAGGTACTCGGCTGCTGACCCGCAGGTCGCGGGTTCAAATTCCGGCTGCGGCGGCTGCATTTTCGATGGAGGCGGAAATGTTGTAGGCCCGTGTGCTCAGATTTGGGTGCACGTTAAAGAACCCCAGGTGGTCGAAATTTCCGGAGCCCTCCACTTCGGCGTCTCTCATAATCATATGGTGGTTTTGGGACGTTAAACCTCACATATCAATCAATCAATATGATTATTCCATATTACAGCATATAAAAGCGTGAAATGGCATGTTCAGTGCATGTTTATGTGCTTTTGTCTCGTATCGTCCACTCACCTCGTGTGCGCTGCCACAGGCTAATGTTTCTTTAACTTTTTGATCATTTTGACAGAATGCTATAGTGAAATTCCGAAATCAATTCATACGACATGTGCCTTCTTCGCAACACTTCGGAAATGAAACCGTCTTTTTCGTGTAAATGCGACTATCCTATTTCGTGGCGTTATTAGGGATGACGTACGTGGTAAGGCTGGCGTGGGAAGTCTATAGAAAGTGAACGTCACACATGTTGAGATCATGAGCTCAGTCTTATGTCCCTCTTCTGACCGAAGAAGAGGCCAACTACAGAAAGAAATAACGCAGATATTGGGAAAGCTTATTTAAAAGTAAGGAGTGTTCTGAAAGTTAAAAAATTTATGCCACACAAATTATTTTGTAGAAAAGAGAAATCCGTTTCACTTTATTGTCGTGGAAGCACCATGGACTCAAGATGACGCAAAATACGAAGCACCGTAATGGTCTTGACACGGGCCTTATCTTTTCAATCGATATATAGACCGGACTTGCAGAAAGAATTCGTGAGAACAGAGAATTCAAAGAAATACCTAAGACTGGGTAATGAAATGGTGTTATGTAGCTCATTTTTTATTAAAAGACAATAAAATAATGTATTCGAAGTGAACAAATAGTCCTGGATTAAAGCAATATTCAGTGAACAAAAAAACCCGAAAATGTGAAGCTTTGAAATGAATGAAAATGCCAGATGGGCATTTTTTTTTTTCAGACGAAATGAGCGGTTTCTTAACTTCATGCGATTCTACTGCACCAGCTGCGCTTGTGGTTTCGACGGAAGCAGCATAGATTTCGGGGCTCCTGCGGAAGCCCCAGAAATACGGCAGTAAACCGAATTTGAGGACTTAGATATGTGCAAGAAAAATGCCCGGCTCATTTCGCGAGTGCAGCTCCACTACCACGAAGCTCCTTTGCAAGAGAAAAGCAGCGTATGAGAAGGACTATTTCGAGCCGGCGTTCCTCGCGAACCTACAGAAGTGCGTGGTTTTTACCGACTGCGTGGAGCGAAACCAAGTAAAAAAAAAGACCTCTCGTTCCCAAACGAAGCGCGAGAGAAGGCAGTTTTGAAGGCTGGCAACGGTGCTTCTCTTGAAAGCGTGGAAGCGTGTGAATGTTCGCCTTTCGCGTTTGTAACGTGTGATGGCGAGTTGTCGTAACGAGATTGTTAGAAGCGGGGGGATGAAAAGAAGTGTGAACGTGGACAACTTTATTTGCATCGATAAAACAGCAATATAGTGTGTTTTGCTGGATCTTGCATAACGTGTACGAATTGGAAGCCTAGCAAATGGCAAACCACTCCGTTGGTAGGTAAGAGCTTTTTAAGGCTCTTGCATCAGTATGAACAAGTAACAAGTACTCCCTTAAAAAAATAAAGAAAGAAAGAGCAAGAACTCTAACGAAAAACCCACTTACGGAAAACGAAGGCGCAGAGTGGTCATGGTTGCGTATAACGTGTGTTGGACGATCAATACGCATGGCATTTATTCCACGGTCAAATAATTGAGCGATAGAGCTAGAAAAGGTGGAGTGGTTGGTTGTGGTTAGAAGAGCAAAAAAGCACCTAGTTTCTGCAGCCCGGTAGGGAGCACGGCGCAGAACCTGTGGGGAAGGGAAATGGGAGAAAAGTGGAAAGAAGAGGAAAATATTAAGTAAGCAGGGGCACAGTCATCTTCAACACGAACAGCAGTCCAGCCGCCAGGATAGGGGAGCGAAAACGACAGGAATTGTTAAAGCAGTAGCTAGAATGGTCTAGATAATAAAGGGGAAATGTGGGATGCTCGGGCAGGGCGTAATGAGGACGCCATTATTAGGACATGCCACCAAGCGTATCGTTAATGGCACGCGGACCGGTAGAACACCATGCTTAACTGCTTCATTCAAGGCACCCGCGTCCATTCGCCCAGGAGAGCTGATGATGGTGCGGACCACCGAACGACCTGCCTGCAGCGTCCTGGTTGCAAAGCGTATGCGTCGCCGCACGGAAGACGATGACAGGCCGTGCGAAGCGGCGAGGAAGGCTGACGATGCCCGCATTGGCAGCTCTCGGCAACCAAGTGGGATAAACCCTGTATATAAGGCGGCTAATCAATACTTTCGACGACACGACTGTTTTCTAGCCGCGGCCGCAAGCATTTGAGCGCGGCGGCTGTGCAGACGGAAGCTACACTTGAGTGAAGAGTCATGAAAAACATGACCTTTTCATACGTCGTGTGAATTATGCGTCTCAGACATGATTTTCTGATGAGCACATTGGTAGTGGTGGTGCAGGTGGTGATGTGCTTATGACCACTATCGCGATGTTTCTCTATCTTTTATGTGATGTTTCTTTGTTTTTTTATGACCGCTGGACCAAATATTATATGATGGAGGTACGACGGGTGTAATCATCAGCCCAAGCAAGCACAACTACCAATATCATTTTACGCGGTAAGCTTAAGATGTATAGGCACACTAGGGCTTTGAAAAGTGCGCATTTATTGGGCTATTTTATTACATATTAACCACTGCGATGATTGGTGAACAAATATAGCGGAAGTAATGACACATCAAGGCAAAAGTGGCAACCAATATAATGCATGCAAAGTACGCTATGTAGAGATGAATGTGGTAGTTATCTGTGTGATTGCCAGGAGCAAAGGCAAATGGGCAATGGCATCTGCAGGATTTATTAGTATATGATGCAGCCGCGAAAAGTAATGCTGTCAAACAGCACATTATATTGACCAACTAAATAGGCATAATCTCTACAAGATGTATAACTGCAGCAGAAAGCGAAATAAATGGCACCAGCAGACTTCAGGTTTTTGCTCACAACGGTTCAAATATTATTACCTTTTACTATGAAGATCTTTGCAAAGATTTTTATGGTGGTATTTTGAGAGCGTAAAAAGACAAGGAAAAAAAGACAGAAAAAGACAGACGTTCCTTGTCTTGTTACACGCACAAAATAACACTATGTTCAAGTACAAACTCGCCCAAATTTCAGTGCTTTTAAAACATTTTCATCAAACGTGGTCATTCGTGAGAGGTGTGCGCAACAAGTATCCTCTGTTCCTTTCTCGCTGAACAGCAGTATATTATCAGATAAATACACACAACTGCAGACCGCAAAAAACTACCAACCAAAATACCTCGACTGCATTGCTGTAGGATAAAAATGTGCCCTTTTTCCAATGTTGGTAATGCAATCGTAGACCGTCAGACGCAGTCTTCGTATTTACCTCTTGCATGACATGATGAACTGAGGGATCAATTGAGTGACGGTGTGTACTTGCGAGCGTCGGCAAACGTAATTTACGAGGTACTAAACGGAAAATCAATTTATCATTTCCAGTTTATACGGCGGAGGTAGAGGTAGCAAAGTAAGTAAATCCGGCAGCCTGGAATCGCTGTTTATCACTCGTACTTTTGCAGGAACTAGTGTCAAGAGGAACCTGAAAATAAGAATTGTTGTGATGTCGGATGATGTAGAATCTCAGTAAAAATAACGTTTTCCGTTGGCACAGAAGTCCCCACAAAGAGAAAATCTTTATTGTAGGGCTCAAATTTACTTTTACGCGTATTCTTGTTTATTTTACCGAATTACATATTGTGTGGTAACACTAACACTCTATTTAAAGTTCAAATGTGTCGTTTTGTCGCAAATACGACGTGGCGCATCTTGCCTTTGTAGCAATGAAATCAAGCCTCCTTTTATTCTCTCTTCATCTTTCGTTCAGAGAGTTTAAAAAGATGCAGTATTCAATTTCGTGGACGTCATGATATGTTTAAGACATTCATAAACGTTCGCTAATTCATGCGGGCCTACAAAGAGGAAATCGGGCGGGTCAATTGCTTGCAAATTATGCAAGGTTAGATCCGCCGGCTACCTACAACATCCTAATCCTACTGCGAAAAACACGACGTCATAGGTTCCTGGTCATGCTAATGCGAATAGCAATTAATATGCAGGAGGCATGGACTTGTGCACCGGCCATCTCCATACTTTATTCGGAAGACTTTACTCATGACGTATGGGATGCTCGCGTGCCAAAACGAAAGAATTATTGTTGTGCGACCGAGATGGAGATGGCCCATGAATTCAACATGCAGTTGCATTGCCAACAACTGCACAGACACTGGCCCCTTGGTATTTTCTGTCATGCTTTTTTACAAACAAGCCACGTTGCACAGGCGCATATTAAAGATTTATTTATTATCGACAAGATGTATATGGTAATGAGCGACGTTTGCTTTTCAAACATAGTTGTTCTTCCGAAGTTGCATCTCCAACTCCTATGCAGATGCCAAAGACACTGCATCTTTGCAGACTACCCATACAATATAGTGTGATGTTTACATCTTAATCACAGAACTGACAGCTATGTTTGTTTGAAATTATTATTCCAAGGCAGCTTGCGGCAGCATTTCTTTCCCTCATTACTTATTCTGAGACAATTAGATAGTGGTATATTAAATCAGCAGCAATACATTCAGGATTAGAAATAAATTACATAGCAAATACGCAGTATAACTAAAGTCGTTGCTTAGGCAAAAAAACAAGAGCCATATAAACTGAACTTTTTAGAAAGAGATATGAGGAGAGAGAAAAAATTGACGTAGCCTTGCACTGCTACAGGGACAGCGGTGCTGATGGGAAGTTTTGCGCTAATGATGCCAAGCCTCAGGAAGTGCAGGACAGAGTGACCTTCCTAGCTTCTCTTTAGTTTTCTCCCCCCCCCCCTGTTTCTGTTTCTCTTTTCTTTCTGTTTTTGTGCCATTCTTTGTCTTTACCTATTTTTATGTTTTAAGTTTCTCGCTCTGTTTTAAAAATTTTTTTATATCTACTGCTTTTTCTTTTTTCTTTCGTTTTTCCCTCTCACTCTATCTCTATTTTCCGCTTGCTTTCTGTTCCTTCTGTTTTTTCTCTCTATTTCTTACTTCTGTTTCTTTTCTTCTCTCTCTTTTCTTTACGTCTTCATTTCTCTCTCTTTCCAGACGCTATGCATCGCCCTCTTCTCTCCTGCTATAGCTTACCCAATTGCTATACGATGCATACAACGCCATCCTATGTTCTGTCGGCGTTCTGTCGGCATGCCTTTATAACCCAGGACAATAAAGTAACAAACAAACAAAAACAACCTTGAATAGCCGAGTAGTTTTGGATTGTAGGTACGCGGGTTTGAATCCCGACAAGTCATAAAAAATTATTTTCGTGAAGCTTATCTCTGTGTATATATCTTTCCATCTTTCTTTATCTCTCTCTCTATCTTTTTGTCTCACCTCAAACCACGTGTTCTGGGAACGAAAAAGAAGGAAGCACGTGCAAGTTCACGATGATCATAGTTTTGGGTCATGACAGCCATTTTACGTCAAGCTTTACAGCATCGCTCTTAGAAATTTTTCTCGTCCTGTTTTGCATTGATTTAGCACCTGTAAATGCCGTCAAATACAGTCGCAAATCAAACTCTTCAGGCAAGCGCTTTCGACAGCGGGACGGTTAAGGTAAAACCGGGCGAAAATGTCAAACTGCACAGTACGCAAACAAAAGAGCGCAAACGTTAAACCCGCCTCCGAAGAGGAGTTCAAGTGGCTATTTCAGAAGGGCTTCGTCCACCGCGCGTTCATAAAAAGTGCATACATATAAACTATTTTCTCGATTCGTTTACTTTCACTTTGTTCCATTCCAAGCGCACGTCCGTCGAAGAATAGCGGAGAAGAGGAAAGAAGCCGGTAGAGCGAGAGTTTTCTTTTCTTCGTCGCTTTCGTGTTCTCCGCTTCAAGTCGATGGCAGCGTGGCGCTAGAAATTCGAGCCTGAAGGAGCAAATTTCTCACTCAAGGAGGCGCCTACGGGTTCTCTCGCAGCTTGTACCCCCTCCGCTTCCGTTCACACCGGCGCTCCCAGCCTCCAAGTTACAGCGAGGCGGTGCCTGGCGCGGTTCGGCGCGCCTCTGACAGAAGAGACCGACCGGCGCCGAGTTTCGATTTTCTCGAATTCGATTTCACCTTCTTTTCACCGACCCAACTGCTGCGATCCCTAGGCGTGCTTAGTGACCGCTCGGCCAGTATTTTACTGCATCCCTTTTTTACTGTCCACCTACCGACTGTTTTCTTCTTTTTAATACATTGTACCTACCTTTTTATCCTTTGGCGACGCGGGTTAGGCAGTGAAGCAAGTTGCATTCGGCACAATGCGCTTCTGAAGACGCCGACGAAGATATCTTTAGAATAACTAAAGCGAACAAACCTGAAGAAGAAAAAAGACGACTCAAAGAAAAGAAGTCAGCACTGCGACAAGCCAAGGAAGCAAGCTTTCACGAGGACAGACGGGGCATGAGTCCTTGCTGGTTGGCTAGCCGGCCGGCCTAGTTTGCAATACGCATTGCGAAAGTGATACACGATTATGGTTCGGAATATGTTCGGACCCAACACTGGTTCAACTGCCCGCTTGTCTGCCTGTTGTTGTTTTCAAATCACCATTCCAACGCGTTCCACTTCTAGTTGCTCCCCATGGCACGCTGTTGTAAATTTCTTCTTCTGTTTTTTTTAAGGTAGTCTGACTTGTGGCTTAAGTGGCGTTCGCGACCAGCGAATATAGCGAAGCGCGTACGAAATTCAAGTTCTACGACGAGAAGCAATAGCGTTTCTCTTGTATCGCCTTCTCTTCACACAGCGCTCAGGCCGGCGTCGACCTTTCAAGGACGGTTTTTATTGAAAAAATTCCGTTCGTGTTTTCTCTCTCTCGGTCGGCATCTGCGTCTCCGAGGACAGCCAGCTTCAATGTTTCACGATCCCCGGAATGGCTGCGTGGCGGCTGTGCTATCCGAGTTTAAGCGACGCACAAACCTGCCAAACCAACGAGCGAATGGCTCGCACAGTCGAACGCCTTCGGGGCCGAAAGCTGTTCCCATCTGTCCTGAGCCGAGCTCGGAACAGGGTGAAAAACAGGGGTGAGTTGGAGAACGCACGATGTTGTCGTATACGCCAGGAATGGTGTGAAACTCTAGGCTCCGATCTCTCCTCTCGTTTAACACAAGCCAGACCCTGTGTTGCTGCGTGTAAAAGAAACCTAATATACTGAGCGGGCGCACTTGAGCCAATGGGTCGAAAGTTGCGCGTACAAGACAAAAAAAAATAGGAGCGAAGTTTTGGAAATGGAAACGACGCTACCTTGTGCCATCATCATTCGACAAGGAATGTCAGGAAGTCACGAAGCAACAGTATGTTCTCTATTCTTCAACAGTTTGTGCACTGGGGCGCCAAGGACTCTTAGGTTTTCCAGTAGCAGTGCCGTCATTTTTTTCTATGGTTTCTTTAGGACATGTATATAGGACAGAATATCTATATTTTTATTTTTAATCTATTTCGTTGATCTGCATTGCTGCGTTTAAAAACACCAGTCAAACGCGTCGCGACGATGTTGCAAGCACAGCCCTCCGTTTCACGTCAAAAAAAAAAACGATAATGCAGCATGAATTGTGCAGGCAAAATCTATTTAGGCATGACATATGTTGATGTTGAAATTTAAGAATAATTGCTTTCTGTGCAGAAACGTGCAACAGAAGCAAAAGGCTACAAGGCCTGTTGAATCGGCTGGTCGGTCATGAATGAAATTTTGGCAACCAATTATTTCTATTGAATACCTAACACTTGGTTGAAAATGTTTTGCAAGGATGGTCTCCACTTGAAATAGTCAGCATTAAATGCAGGGTGGATGGCAGTGAAATCAGGATCATATTGCGATATCCTTGAATACAAGAGTTGCGTACAAATTTGTTCTCGTTCTATGGCGGCTTTTTAAAATTGATTTGCCCCGAACAGTGCAACCTTCATCTTCAATGCTGCCCCACTGCGGTAGTCTAGTGGCTAAGGTACTCAGCTGTTGACCCACAGGTCACCGGATCTAATCTCGGCTGCGCCGGCTGCACACACACACACACACACACACACACACACACACACACACACACACACACACACACACACACACACACACATATATATATATATATATATATATATATATATATATATATTTGGTGTGGTGTATGTGTGTAAATGGTGCAGTGCCAAGTCTTCACACGACACACGCGCCAAAAATAGTATTTCCATTGAAAAAAAAAAGATCAGGTCTGCTTGGAAAGTGCCGGAGTATCAGCTGAAGCTTGAACAGAGGCATTTATCGAAGGCGTTGTAAACTTTTTAGGGGCTACTGTAAAGGGTGTTTCAAGAAATGTGTCCAATATTCTTTAAGATCAGCGAAAAGCGGTATATGCTCGCTGTCTTAACAGTTTCTTTTTCAGCAGCGGTGGGAATCCTAAATGAGTTGAAGACATCATTTGTAAGAGTAATTAATAAAGTCAAATAATTAACTTTTTAATTAATGGGGTTAGGCAGTTAAGTCAAACGAGAGAATTGAAGTCATTCATGTGAAGAACCCATTGGTGTTCTGAGATTTCGGGAAGGCGGCATTTAATAATAAATGTGAATTAACGAAATTCTCCGAAATCCTGCGGTAAAAACAAAATCAAAGCATCAATGAGCGCAACAAGCTGACGGTTACAATGACGCCACTGTTCAAAACAGTGGTTGCAGGGGTGCCGTTCTTCCCCTTTTGTTTCCGAATGTGCATCATGCGTGCTGTAATTGCAAGCGCAGCCCACACACCCACACAACGAAGTCGGTTCATGGTTGATATAACAAAGCTCCCTCATTTCGGTCGTCTCAGAAGAATAAGGCAGTTGCACTCTTTCGCACTTCAGTTTCGGTTTTGCCGCAGCATTTAGGAGAATTTCATTATATCGCTGTTATTATTAGAAGCCACTGTTACAAAATCTAAAAACGGCAATGGGTTCTTCACCTGAGGATTACAATTCTCCTTTATTACTTGACCACCTAACTTCAGTAATTAAAAAGGTAATTATTTAATTTTAATATTTACTGTTCCAACTGTTGCCTTCAGCCTCCTTAAGATGCTTGCTGCTACAGAAAAAGCAATTCCGAGAACGGCAAGCGAAAAGTGACTTTCGCTGATTTTTTAAAAGAATATTGGACACATTTCTTGAAGCACTCTGTATGTGCAAATTCACAGGCGAGGTACCCACCACACAGTGAATAATAATTTAGGTCGAGCGAGGAATCACCCATTACGTCATTCCTCGTCATTGCGTGGAAAAATGAAGTGCCAGCTACGCATTTGTAAGGCATCGCGAGCCCTTTATTGATGTGTCGAAATTTCTCAATTTGATATTTTCAACACAAGAATTTCATTTTGCGTTATTTATAATGAGCAGTCTCAACACGCCTGATGAAGCCATCTGTATTTACGATTGCCTGTAAAAAATTGTATGATTGGTGTTTGTATGCGGAACGCCCACTGAATGTCTGATCACTTAAAATCCTGGTTTGACGTGGAAAACTTTTCATGAGATAAGTCTCTGCCAAATTTCCTAGCGATTTCGACTACCATCTCTGAAAAGTTTACTGAAAAGTTTTGCTAACATAATGCAGTGAAAACAGTGACTTTGTACAGCACTGCGAATAAAAATCTGTTTTTTTTTGCTATTTTCTGATGTGATATTCAATGTAAAATTCATAACTTTTTCATCGTATAGTTTAGAAGCTTTAGAAGTCTGAGATTGCATTTTTAAACGCAAATTACACTTTCTGCATGATAAGTATTCTACTCAGAAACCCATACAACGACGAATAATGCAATGAAAAAATTGAAACAAAGAACATTTTGGCAAGGCTTGTGCCGGCACATACTGCAAAAATATTGCACTAATATTGAGCTTTAGAAACCTTACACAAACACCGTTGCTCAACATAGAAACCAAATTCGGTGTTGAAACGAGAAATGTTTGCTGGAATAAACTTTCTTGCAAACAACACCAAGGCGACTTTCTGAAAAATTCAGAAGGCACTGACGTGGCCAATGTTTTTGCTGTCCAAAATGTTTCAGCAATTCACTGTTCTCGGTGCTCTAAATCAATGTGATTTTGTTTTTTCAGATACGTTTGAGATGGTCGCCAAAATGACGGGGACCTTTGGCACGGGATGACCCCAATGAAACTAGGGAATGAAATTGGTGAAACTTATCACATCAACGAGAGAATTGAACACAACTTTAACTTGTAAAACTAAAGAAAAAGTAAAGAAAAATCATAGTAAAAAACACACGTAAATAAATCTACACTTCAGCTTCGCTTTCAAGATGATTGATTGACATGTAGGGTTTAATGTCCCAAAACTTATGAGAGACGCCATAGTAGAGGACTTCGGAAATTCGACCACATGGGGTTTTAAGGTGCACCCGAAGGTGGGCACACGGGCGTACACAATTCTCGCCTGCATCATAATGCAGCCGTTGCTGCCGGGATCAGATCCCGGGACCTGCGGGTCAACAGCCAAGTGTACCTTAATCACTAGACCACTGCAACGGGGCATTCGCTTTCAAGAGTAAAAAGCGACAGCATAATCGAGACCAGTTCACATCGCCTTCGACCGCGTCGCAAGAAAAATATTTCGCTCACGGACAAGGCAGATTTTTCGATGAGAACCAATGACGTCACCGCCGCTGACATTGCCGCCAATACCTTAATTTTATCTTAGCGTTTCACTTAGCATTGAAACGCTACGTGAAATTTAAAGCATGTGCATGAATAATATCTTCCTCTTTCCTGGACATTGTATTTCTGTATGCTCGTTGGTTATTCTTTTTTCAAAAGTTTAGGAAAGAGGTGTGGATATTAAGGTATGTTTCTCTCATACATAAAGAGCTGGCAAGTCCGCTTCTTTCATTCACTAACGTAATCACTATACGAATTTCCAACATACAAAATTGCTTCATTTAGTTCTTTTTTTACCTCGAAAGAGTTTCACATTGTCGCTCTTTCTAAACGACATTTGCTTGCGCAAAGATTACTTGCTGCCTTACTTCTTTCAATACCGAGAGGGCGACAGTTCCTTAACCGCACTGTTAAACAGTTATGGGCGTTTTTCTTTATCCACAAGGATTCCAAGGCAAATACGATGCTAACGGCAGCCCGATCTGTATTTGCGATGCCCAAAAAATAATAAACAAAAACGCAACGCAAACGAGCAGACAGCGAGATATCGGGTGAGGCAGAAACGCCAGAGAGGTCCTGTAGGGGCAGAACAAACGTCTGCGCAACGGTTCAAGAACCCCCGACATCGTTCACGACGTCATCGAAAGTAAACATAAAAAAGAAACAACCAATCAGGAGACAGAGGAACGGAAAGAAATTTACGAGAAACAGAATGTTTGAGAGGATGATCTCGCAGGCGCAAATTAGCAGTATTTCACCCGTAACCTGATTAGGAACCACCTAGGCCTAGTAGGCGGCCATTTTGAAGAGGAAATTTGATTACGTCACGCCCTGTCATTCTTATTGACGTGCCGCCGCACTGAGACAAACCAAGCAAGGCGGAAAGTGGCGATCGAAGTCATTCTCTGCAAACGTAAGAAAAAAACAGAGACAAAGAGAGGTAAACAAGAATTACGACAAGAGAGTGTGTGAGAGGTGTACAGAAACGGACATAACAAAATAAAAGTACGTGTGCGCATGCGATCTCATAAAGTGCAGTGTTTTCGATTGTGGAGACAGCCATGGTTAGTGATTTGCTGCTCTTTGGGCAATGTTGCATTCGGCGCATATGTAAATAGGAGACAGTCATTCTTTTCCTTAGACTGTCGGTATTTTTCTGGTCTGGCCACTGGCGCAGCGTAATGACTCTAAGCCAAAGGAAATACAATTTCTTTCTCATTTGTACAACCAGGGCGTAAAAGGCTTTGCATTAGTGGAATATGGATAGAGTTAAAAGCACTTCGCCGCGCGAACATGCTACCACCGAATGTCAACTGACCGTGTTTCCGAAGAACAGGTCGTGATTTTTGCAATTGAAACAAATATCGGAATACTGATTGCCAAGCCTCTATTCGTTGTAACACGTCGAGTGCAACGTGATTGTAGATCCGGGCTGTCATGCTCAAAGTTTGCCATGTGTCAAGACTAAAGAAAATTACCGTTATTGTGAACCAGCACGTACTCTCGTCGTGTTCACCTTCCTTTTTTTTCTTCCAGTAAGCTTACATCGATTTGTTAGGCGTGAGATAGATAATCCTGATTGGCGAGAGAACCAGTATGGAGAAGGATAATCAAAGAGAGAAACACTAAAAAAACAATTTCTTTGTGAATAACTTTTTTGTCGAGGTGACCTTCGAATCCCAGTGCACATGACCCGAAGGCGGCCGTCGTAACCAATTGGCTAACTAGCCATACCAGTAGAACCTTGTAAACAAAGCAAGTTGGTGTAGAAGGAATTCAGAGAGATGAAGGAAAAAAAAGAAGATAGAGAGCAAAGCATAACATAGAAAGTTAAACAGGAAAACAGAGAAACTGATAAACATTAGTACAGAAAAAGAGATAGAGAGAAAGAACAAGCACATCAATGTACAGTTTTGTGTAACAGGGAGTGAGAAAAAAAGAAATGAGTGGATGAATGCCTATCCAAGCCTCTGCTAGCTAGGGGCTCACCAGCTCTTCTATAACCCAGCCGTACGCGACTTGATGTCTAAACTGCACTAACTTTTTGTTCCTTTCAAAAGCAGTCCGAAATTATTTCCAAAGTGCAGATTACAAGAAAAAAAATTACGTCATTTATTTTCTCAAATGCGGCAGGGTGAGTTGGCAGTAAAAAATATTAAAACAGCTCTTCGAAACAACTAGGCTTCCAGAGCACGGAGATGATGATTATAATGACGAAGTGGTGTTATTCTAAGAGAACACATGTTGTTCGCATACTTTCCAAAGCGTAGCTTTTTAAAGAAGCGCACTTCTTAAGTCAATAATAAGCAGCAACTATGATCTCATTGCTGCTTAGCTAGCCGCCGTAAATGAGCAGTCGGTGATACACGGAATAGAGGCAATGTAATTACTGCAGTGCAGTCTCCTATCTGCACCACTTTCATTGACCGCAAAAGCAAATTTCAGTACTCTGGAAAGCTCGTTGAACATTTGCGAAGCTCAATGCATTGATGTAATCTTGCTTGATGGCTTCGCCCTTCCTCTCCTTCGAACGAACATTGGCATGCGTCGAAGGACTGCGCAAGTTCCTTTAAGCTACGCCACTGGCCGAATATCTTGCTAACAGAAATGTGCAATGAATATAATTGAGAACATTTTTTTTTCTCTTCAGGGAGGTTGTGTCGTTGAACAAACAACTCTGCTCATAGAACTATTCCCAGAACAGCTATAGTGGAAAGCCATACAGAAGGCAGACAATGCCGTTCTACGAAATCTTGGGTGTTCGATGGCCTCACTGCCTCTACCTACCGAGGTTGCGTACTCGGAATGAAGTACTTCAGCGGAGGGGTACATTTGCGAAATGCTATTTGTTCAGTCTGCCCAATGCAAACGCAAACTTTTTGTTTTACTTCGGTTTTATGCCCCCCGAAGATATCGCAATAGCGGCTTCTCTGGCTTGAGCTATTTGGCTTGGCTTCGAAGTGGCAAAAACTTTGAGGACTTGATGAACAAACAGTTATCCCGCGACCAGAATGCTAAATGAGACGCAGTGATTTTAAGAAAAAGCTCTCCGCCATCTTCTGTTCGATGATCTAGTAAATATGTGATTTGCTTTCTTTCTATCTCAACAACTGACCCATTATGCATCAGCCTTTCTACTTCGGGCTTTCATTAAACTGAGCGGCTTTAAATGTTGCGGTATTTTAGGAGGACGCTGGCGTAGGGCCATACCGTTGCGAAATAGATGATGTTAGACACAAAATGTCTCACGCTCCGTGATTAAATATGAAATATAGCGTGGTGTTCATAACAGAAGTTTTTAACAAAAGCGATTTGGAGAGTATTGCTTCACTTGTGTTGACAGGAGTGACCGCTTTATTGAGCAGAACGCTATTTTGCCGACAGTTTGAACGATGAAACATTATTATACGCGTAGATTGCTCATTCATCCTAAACGATTATTATTTATGAATGACCAGTTGACATTATTGCCAGTTGCCATTACGGTTCGCTATTATGCGTAGTATGAATACATTGTTTTTTTTTCTTCATTTTCTTCTCTAGATTCAAAAGGGAGAGTCCAGTGCTTGAGAAAAAAGCACGCAACAACGCAGCTTAAAAAAAACTATAAGAAACCTTGCATTAGGCCACACCAGGCTTTAAATGGGAAACTGGATGATTTTGAAAAGCAATCTTGCCCTCCAAACATTACTTGGCTTACCTCACAATGCGCAATCTGTTCCTCTACTCACCGAAGCGCATCAGTTACTCATGAGGCTGGACGCTGATGAGAGAGCGCTGTACCATATCAAGCGCATGTACAGAGCTGCAGATTGTAATGCATTTATTAATCACCTCTCTCAGTGCCAAAGCACTCGCATGAAGAAAATGGCAGCATTGTACCACAATTACGCATAGTTCGGCAGATTCTTCTTTTTTTCATTACTCTAAAAAAGCGCGAGAAATGCATCTTCCACATTTATCTTTCCTTTCCCGGAATACTCAAAAAGCCTGGCCAGCCTATTTCGGTGGTACTTCAATTGGCCCAGTCATGCCTATTCACTGTATACAGATGAATCTGTATACAGTGACGGCCAAGGTCGCTCTGCAGCGTTCTTTTGTCCTTCTACTAACGTCCAACGGGTGTAAAGCATACCACATCCATACTATTCAACGACTGCGGAACGAACTGCAATTTATGTTGTGCTCAATTACGTACTAGAAGAATGAGAAGAATCGAAGGTTGTCACACTTGGAGATGCTCGTGCTGCCCTTGGCAGATTGTTGATAAAAGACTCCAGTGGCCCATTATACGCAACTTCCTTGAATCTGCCACAAATTTCATTACTCATGCGGTGTACCCAATTGGCCTGTGGATACCTTCGCATGTAGGTATTCCTGGGACTGAAGAGGCCGATCGCCCCGCTTCAACTTGTGCCCACAGCGAGTGAGACTGCAAAGACATTTCATGCCGGTTTGACAATGCTCGTCTGCTGATTCACCGACATCTTCTAAAGCAGACTCCCGATCAGCCTGCCGGAAGCGGATTGTTTCCTCCTGGCATTCGTGGCCGTGCATTGAGTCATCGTGACAGAGCCCTGTTGTACAAGCTAAAAGTCGGTTTTGTGTCAGTGCGCGAACGACTATACCGTCAAGTACGTGCTGACAGTGCAATATGCTCATGGTGTGGCTCCTGTGAGACACTGAAACACATCATTTTAGAGTGCCCTAATGCCGTAGTACAGCTAGAACTACTAAAAAAACAACTATAGACTAATTGTACTTAGATGCACGACCCTTGCAGATTGCTTGTTCCCAAGAGGACGTGCTTGCAGTCGTGATCAGGTTCATAGAGTCCTTTTAACTTATTAAAGAAAACGCACTTGGCGTCACGTTTATAGAGCTTTTTCATGTGACTATTTATTTTTTGCTTGTTTTTATCAACTTTTATGTTCTCTCTACTTCTTTCTTCCTTCATTTACTCTATGGATCCCCTTCCTGAAGCAGCAGGCAGGCATCGTGCCCCTATAGGTGGCAGTTTGTCAGCCCATTATCTCCCTGTTTCCTCTGTCTTTGTGTTTTCTATGTACTCAAACCAAATAATGATAATAATAATAATAATAATAATAATAAAAATTCCCCGTGCCTATTATGTCGTCCAGACCACATGATAAAGTTTCGCTTTATTTCGTGGATAAGATCACAAAATAAACCGCGAATTCAATTTGCAGACCACACGATAAGCTTGTGCGCTGCGGGTGGTGAAGACTGCGCTGTAGCCCAAGGAGCCCACCTCTATTGATGGTGATTTCAGCGCACTATACCACAGAATATAGTCCCAATTCGTTCTGCGAACTAAACCATGAAATCACAAAATATTTCATTCTGTAAACCAAGCTATACCTCATAAAGCAAACCTTGATTTTGTAGACCACGCTCGGTAGCCCAAACCTCTGTAGCCAAATCATCCCGCCTCATTTTACGATAGTTTATGCGGTGGCTCATTTCATAGAGTTTTTGCCATATACTCTGGCCAGGCCTTCAGAATAGGCATGACGCCCTAATTCTTTGTCAATGGCTACTCCCGTGAATCGCAAGGTTTGCTTGCCCTTTTGGTTCGGGACCAAGAAGGTTATGTCCACTTTCATAAAGCATTGATGTGCAGTGATGAGAGATTGAAGACGCGTATGCGTGAAAGGTTTTGGATACGAAGGGCAAGCATACCTTTAGCGTGCTTGCTGGCCTGAGAGATGCGGTTCTACTTGTATCAGCAGTGAATAAACCTATAGTTGGAAATTGAAAAGGCAATTGAAAGTAATCCTACGTGTAATAATAAGAAATGACGGTTATTTTAGTAGTTTCTTCTCGTCCTTATCTACCGTGTACGGTATCCTCAAGTCACTTTCACCAAAGTACAGTTGTGCCATGCAAGCAAGTTAACTAAAATTTACGCGGGAGACTCAATTCTCAAGTAGTCCCACCGCCTTGCATAGGAACAGCCATAAACCTTCCGAAATACAGCACCAACGCCACAGCTAGAAGAGAATAATAAGAAGGAGGGACGGCGTCTTAAAAGTTGTCTAAGCAGGATCCATTGCGCTAGGAACACGCCACTTTCATTACAGTACATAACTGTTAACAGGATGCAGCTCTACCTCTCGCAGGATGTAGCGCTTATTCACAAGTATATGCAAATATAAATGTATATCCTAGACTTTTATTTTTCACTCACCCTGGGAGATTCACCAAGAATCAGGTAGCTTAGAAAAAATTATATATTGGAAAGCTAGATAAAAGAATAATTTCTTATTTTGTATTACACAAATATTATTCAAGTTGTTCTTCTGAACACGATCGATAATAATAAAAAAACATTTTAATAAATTTGCAGACGCATACGTTAACGGCGTCGAATGACGCGTGCGTAATTACGGTACCAAACGTCTTATGTTTCGGGTCAACCAGAAGGCCTGGCTAATTTGTTGCGCTTTATTTGCACCACAAAACATGTACAGCGCTGAAAGTCACTTAAACCTTCAGCACTCGATGGATCAAAGACCGAAGTGATTTTGTTAACGCTGTCCGTTGCTATTTTAATTTTATTTTTTGTAATGGCATTAGCACTGTTTTTTCGGCTATTTACGGCCGCACCTGTTCGCGAGGACTGCTCGCATTCCAGAAGTCTCCCAGCAGATCGAAAGAGCTCTATTCATACGTGACAGATAAATTGAAAGTAAGAAAACTTCGCATCAAGAACTTCGGAGTCAGCAAGTCATCCAAGATATTTCGGCGAGTTTCTGCAACAATAGAGGCGCCATTTTCTTGCTGCGTCAGTTGATAACTACAGCATTCATTAACACATAGGTGGGTTTCGCTCTTCGAAATTCTTGCGGAGTCAATTCTGCACCATGTCGTTTACCACGAAAGCTATTATGAGACCACAACGAGAGTCGCGTGCGCCGTAGTGATCCACCGCTGCCGCCGTCGGTGTCCATAACCACTATAGCACAAAATAAGAAAAAAAGCTAAGTGTATAAAAACACCAGAAAACAATGGTATTCGAGTCCGGGCCCCTGCGTGCCACCCCGGTGTTTTACCACTGAGTCAAGCCTATACGTGGATCTCCCGTCAGAAATTACCCTAGTGAGGCTTGACGTCGGCAAAAGCATCGCGTTAATATCATCAATAAAGCGCTTCAGAAAAACCAAAGAAGACCCAGGCGTCACACAACGCGAATTGCGTAACGAGTGGGTCTTCGAATGCTCCAACAATTTACTAGAGCAACAGGCATAATTCTTCCTCGTCGTTGGCCGAAGCACAAAAAAAATTGCAACAAAATTTCTTGCAAGTGTGTAGCTGGTGTTCACGCTTCTCGTTAAGAAATGACGGAGGATGGCACACTAAGTGATTGTTTACTACACAAAAGTTATGATGATTTGTGGTCAAGTCCGTAATTTGCAATTACGCCTGTAGCAGTCACCAAAAGTGTTTAAAAATTCCGAAAAGCCACTCTTCTAGCTTTTGCTGTGACTGTGATGTGCGTTCCGCGCAGGTCTGGTGTTTTTTTTTTTCAATCTCGAATGAACGGAGGCAGATGCCCATTGTCCGGATATAGGATCCTCATTATTGTTCAGAGAAGCCGTAGTTAAGAGAGGTGGCTATGTACAGATCTTCCTCAGTGTGTACAGCCAGCGCAGCGTAGACACACTCCACAGCACAAGTCTACGTTCGTGTGGTCCACACAAAAAAAAGTGTGATTTATTTTGTGATCTAGTTAACAGATTAAGGCTGAAGTCTATTTTGTGGTCTGCATTACATAATGAGCACTACGAATCTGGTTGCTTCTAGGCTCTTTCTAGGGCTTTGCTAGGTGATAAATGTTGTTTCTTGTAGACTGTTCTTGGGTCACTGCTAAGCTTTAGCTAAATGATGCTAGGCTGTATATAAGAAGAAAAGAAACAGAGCAAAAAGACGAGGACCTAGAAATTGTAGCGCACCAGATGAACGTTGTACTTACAACAGAAACATTTTTGCAACAGCCACTAGTTTTTACAGCGCACAACATTCTATGGTACTCTGTCGTAAAATAATTTATATAAAAGGACAAGAGCAAATGAAAGACGATTTCAACATCATTTTCGGGAAAATGTTTCTGCTTTCCAGTTTCTCGAAATAATGCTGTATCTTCATGCCTACAGAAGAAGCGACGGATATTCGAAATCAAACTCTACGTGCACGTTCTAAAACAACCCATTTTAAGGTAATCAACGCAAAAAAGGGGCCAATTTTTAAAGATTCGGTTCTAATATACTTGCGATTGTTTTTTCAGTTTTTTCATTCCATGGCTTGCAGAGTCTCGCAGAGAGCGACGCCACGTTAGCGGCGTTTCTTAATATACTGGCATTAATAATAAGCAAAGGGGAAAGGAAAACTGTGCCTTCAAATTCGTGCCCCAACAGCATATATCATAGGGCCCGGGCCCACTCGCAAATCTCTTCTTTAATAGCATCGCCGCCTCCCTGGTCATACGATGCATAACGCTATGTACGTCCACGACCAACTGGTCGCAATAATGCATTCACTCACGCACGCCAACGAGCACTCGCTGTGCATGGCATGCCCGAGACTCACAGCCGGCGTCCCAGAAAGCGATCCACTGAATTCTCCTTTCTCGCGTCTTACGAGTACGAAAGCCGCATCGGAAAGCACGAGGCGACGACCGCTCGCAAAACAAAAGGTACACAGACTCAAACCCGACGGCAGAATCCCCGACGCGGCGGCGTTTCTGACGAACGTGACTGGAATTCTCGGGACGGATGTACATGGAGACGTGTGGGATGGAGACATAGCCGAGGCTCCGCCGTGCGTAGACTAGCCGAAAAATGCATGAAATACCCGCTGAATGCGAGTCGGCAGATGAAGCACCACGACGGCCTCTGTTGTGGAGCGTGTAAGACGCGGTGCGTCACAACCCTTTGCTCGTGCGCACGATGCCAGATCCCTGACTGCGTAGCGAGTGTATATAAACCGCCGCGTAATATAGCGACACGCTGGCAGGAGCGGCCAGACAGGATTATTGTTCTGCTCCATCTTCTTCACGGTGACACTGTAGGCGCTGCAGAAATTAGGCGACGGCGCTGCTATGCGTTTTGCCAAAAGAAAGAAACACTTGCGCCTGAATCGCGAGTGTGGCGATGCGTATACCCTGTACACTTTCGGGGAGTATAATAGAAGGCTCGTATGGCGCTGTGTCGCAAGAGATTACGAGAGGCCATGGGTGATGCGATGGGTTTTATGCAGTAGGTACCTCAAACTGGGTAGACATTTTACGAACGATTTCAGGCGCAATAGACGCACTTCCACACAAGCGCATGAGCGCATGTATAACAATGATTACATGCTAGTCAGCACGAGCCTTCTGACAGGTATTATCTGAAAATCTAAATAAGTGGATTTTATTGCGGTACTGTTTAGGAGCTCGTTTTCCCGAAATGCTGGTGTCAGTGTTGGCGTTGTTCGTTGTGAGCGAAAACTCAGCGCTATCCGTGATCGCAAATTCTGAATAGATTAAAAATAAAAAAAAAGAATTTTCTTGGAGTGGGAATCGAACCCAGACCTTCTGCGTGGTAAGTGGATGTTCTACGACAGAGCTGCGCAATTGCTCGAAACCGACAGACAGACAATGAACTTTATTGAGACCCTGAGTGGCGGCTAGTGAAGTTCCTTTATGGGGAAAGAGCCGCCGACAGCTTCGAAAAAAAATGGTACAAAGCTGACGTAGTATAAGGTGTCTCTTTCACGCATGTAATGTTGACTCGAAGGACACCGAATGGCGCCAGGTGCGAGGACATGTAAATTGCATGACTGAGGAGCTTATAGGTCCACCCATTACAACTCCTCGGGCATATTTAATTATGATTGTCAGCTAAACCATTCACAATGGGAGCGTGTGCTCGCTGCCTTAAAAGATAGGTTACATGCGTACATAATTGGTCAATCGAACTATTTCACTGATAATGAACTCTGAAACTATAGTGTTTGACGACAGAATTAATAGTGCAGTGGTCAACCCCCCGCGGCTGCTTCATAATATTACTCATCCAAAAATAAGAAGGAAAAAACAAGATTGTGTAACCATCGGTGAAAGTTCAGCGAAAAGAGATGTGGCGAGTGAACCTCATAAAAAATTCAAGCCTGAGCTTGTGAAAGCTGCTCGCAGGCACTGATACGCAAGGTGAAGAAAAATATTGCAAGAAAAGCCAGAATAGGACGAACTTTCAATTTTCTTTTATTACTTGAGAAGACAAAGTTTCAAGCACACAGTGTGGTTGAAAAGCAAGATTGCGGCACCCCGCACCAATCCTCCCTGTCGCAAAGGCCGCATGGTCGCGCGTCCGCTAAAGATTGATGAGCTACTGGAAAACACGCTGCGCTTCCCATGTCTTGTCTCAGGAAACAGGGGAAAAATGCGCACCGCAAGTGCAAAAAACAGTGATCTCTTCCGATTCTCTCGGCCCCTCAATATCGCATCGTTTTTACATTTTTTTTTACATTTAGCTGAGGCAAGGACGCAGAGAAAGTTATTCTTGAGATTCGCTGAACGAAAGAAATCTACTGTCGCGCATAACTTGCGAAGACTGCGTAGCAAGCTGTGACAGCGTTTTTGTTCAAGTATATCTTCGCGGTGTAAGGATTGGTTTCGTCATTACTAACGTACGCATGCCGTGAAACAGGAAAAAAGAAGCAACCTTGCGTGGGTCAGCAATGGTGATGATAAAGCGAGTATACTCGAGTTGACAGGAGGCCTTGGTTGCTCCCACACACTGGCATCCTTGTTTTTGTGCAATACCATCAGAATCTAGTCCGTTTAAAGCCGCTCTCGTTTATATCAGGCCGAAAAAGATGTTTCATGACACCACTCTTGAGTCATATTTTAAGGAAGGGTCATCGAACTTGGGTAACTGACCGCAAATTACAACTCACGGGAAAAATCTCTGAGCAAAGAAAGATATGATTTGTGAAAAAAGGATTGGTTCGAAATTCTTTTGCAATCGCTCGGAGTACGAAAGAAACAATATTCTTTTCTACGAATGAAACTAGGTATAGCTGTGAGTAGCTTACAAAGCACATTGAGCTTGTGAAGTGATGCAGAAGTGGTAGGGGTGCTAGAGAAACAGAGAGAGGGAAAGAGAGAAAAAGAAAGGAATATTTAAAGGACATCATTCAGGCCTTGCAAAACACTCGCTTTGAAGTAGAAGTGAATATAGCTGCAAAAGAAATAGCGTGAAAGCAGAACATCGATTCTTTGCAATTCATTGACACTTCACTTCTCTCGCTTCGTATATAATAGTTCAATTGATCAAACGTACAACACAGACTGCACACACAGCTGTCATATGCCTTTGCTGTGAGCATCATCTTCATCCGAATAACTGGTCTGGCCGCTCCACTGAATAAACGGCGTCGAGACAGCAGGATGTCGACGCTGTCTGGTTTCAGAGTGGTGGAAGCTGCTGTCGATCCTCAAGTCCTCTCTGACCTCAAGATCTCCTAGAGCTTCGTTGGGGTCGCCGGTTCTTCCGCGCGTATGACACCATCCATAAGACGACCTCTGGCTGTCATCTTAAAGTTATAGGCCTCACCGTGTACTTTCATTGAACTATTTCCGATATAACATTCATGTACATCAACGCTGACGAGGATACTATCGTGCCATTCGTGATTTGCGTACAATACTGATACGCAGCGCGCCACGGGCTGTTCACACTTCTTCCTTGTCTACGGCTGTCAAACGACATCTCCCTTCAACGTCTGATGTCCCCGTCGATTCGTCGACGCCAGGGAAAAGCAAACTACTCTCTCGCCTTGCAGCTTTTTGTCACCGCGCTCGCCTAAATACCGAGTCAGCAGGGTCGGAAGACTCGCAACGATGAATTTCATCGCATCGTTGTGTTTATTCCTGGAGACAAAGTGTTCCTATGGACCTCAGTGGGAGTGCCCGACCGCTCCGAGAAGTGTCAGTCTCGTTTTATAGGCCCCTACGCTATTGTGGAGCGAACTTCTCCAGTGAACTATCGCATAACCCTCGCTGTCATGCCTTCCGACGACCGTTGCCGTGGCACGGAGGTTGCCCACGTTCCTCGGTTAAAACCCTTTGTAAGAAGTGCACCACCACAAACAGCGACCAAGTTGGCCACTTCTGCGCGAGGGGGAAATTAGTGCGAGCACAGCATTCACTTCATTTGTTCGTCATCATCTTCACCTGTGTATAATCATCATCACTGTCAGCATCTTCTTCGTCGAAAAAATTGGTCTCTTGGCTCCGCTGAATGAACTACGTCGAAACAACACTATCCCCGTTGTATTGCAATATAAAAAAGGGGCAATTATGGAGTCACTAGTGTTAACTACTACATATTTTTTTAGAACTTGAATGAGAGAGAACAAGGTTTCCAGTTGCACCTGCACATGCATGTTCATGCACGGCAAATGTGTGATAAACATGAGGACCCACTGACTCGCAAAATCCTGGCAATAGTTTTTTTTTCATAGGCTCTATTAACTGTAATGAAAAGCTCTTCAAATTTGGGACCAAAATCACAGAACTTTAGTGTTCGTATTTGCTGAATGACACCGGCTAAAAGGCTTCGCTATTGATATGTCCAGCACGGTGACTGGCTGAAAATTTCTTCTATGAACAATTCAAGCGCAAGACGCATTTTTTAAATACTGGTCCCAGTGTCAAATCCCCAAGGCTTCTCACATATGAATGCACTTTGTCATTCGCCGGTCATCTCTGCTAATTGTTTGTCCAGTATAAGTATGGGCTGAAATATTCTATTACGAGCTTTTCTCTTACGATCATGTTCTTTTCGAGCATGTTTTTTTTTAATACAAGTAATATGCTCATGACACCAAAGATGTCCTGGGCTACGAAAATCTGCAAGGTAATTTTTAGCGAATCGTGATAAAGTACAGGACACATAAAAAGCCAAGCCCACCAGTCACTAGCGGAAGTAAATTACGAAAGAGAAGGCGTGTGAAATTATAGTCTGGCTTATAACTGTTTTGTTGCAACTACAATTAGTATATTGTTCACTACAAAACGCCCAGTGGTGTAGGCAGCATCATAGCGGTCACTTTCAGGTTTAGTTACCGTCTATCATTTCCAGAGCCTAAGCATGTTAGGGTGAAGCTCCCCTCTCTACGTAATTAGCTTTTCCACAGGAAACAGGTTATGGTGCTCGTAACGTCAGTGCAATTACACCATGGCCTGGCTGCGTTCGTTTGGGTGTCATAATAGGCGCGCATTATGAAGAATATATAAGAATTGGCACAGTGAATAATAGGGCGGAAGCACTTGGGGCAGAGGTAAATGGTGTGAGCGCTTAGTGGAGCTGACAAGGTCACATATTTTGGTGTTTTAAAGATAAGACCATAAAGTATATTGCAGATGGTTATAAAGGACAAAATTTAATGTCAGGGAATGCGTCAAAATCTATGCGAGCTTCAGATAACGATACCACGAAAGACAAATTTTTTCGCCACGCGTTTTTCACGGGGACCAACTTCACTGTTTGTTAAACTATCATATAGGCCAATACCATTTACTGTAAAGTAATTTCTGTAAGCATACACTGACGTTTCTCAGCACGTTATTGTTTTCATAAGTGATCCACTACACTTATATTATCTTGGTCAACCAAGGGTATGGTATACTTCACGTATATAATTTCATATGGCTGTGATTTCATTCAAATCTTGAAATGAAAACCGTGGATGTGGCTCTCTTGTTCAGTCTCCTGATGCTGCAAGTGTTATCTTGAGCACGAGGAAGAATATATCAGAAAGGACGCATGACTTTGCTCGATAAGCAAATAGAGTTACCACCTCGTAAGTTTTTTTTTTCTTTAGCTGCTGTTCAGTTATGCTCAAACTTCCTCCATCAATGCCCGGCGTCTTGTCTAGATCGAAAGCCCAGAAAGGCGCTCTCGCTGTTTCTATCATCGGGAACAGGATGGTAAAAGACGACGATGTAAGCTTATCTTCCTGTATCACTATTTTTTGAGCCACAATACGATCGTAAGACCGCACATGTTCTCTCAGTTTACAAATATTTCAGACGTGATGGCAATGTTTGTTCGCTTTCTTCTCGCCATTGCCGACAACCTATACGACAGATTAACGCACTCATATTATTGGCTGCGTTTTCACCATACGATCGAAAGCAGTGGCATTTCGCATACAAAAAAAAGAGTTATAATAAATGCCAAATAGTCATATATAGACATGCATGTGCATACGGCCAATGTTATATTACGCATGGAACTATACGCAAACAGCAATCAAGGCGAAGCGCCACAACAGGTATCGACTAGGCAACACTGGAATGCTAGGACAATAGGTATGTTTGTGTGTGTCTGTGCGTGCGTGTGTGTGTGCATGCGTATTTTTTAGGAATATTAATGTCATCACAATAACATGGCCAGCTGTCATGGCCTACTTTACCATGTTTTTTTCATATATGAATAAAAATATAAAAACGTACATCGCTAAAAGAAAATAAGAGAATAGTTTTCAAGTAAGTAAGACCCTTTCAATGATACACAGTGATACAAAGAAGGAACTTGTTGAAACGCTGTACTGGATATTAAATTACTCTCATTTGCGATGCCAGTACGATTAATGTTGTTATGTTAGCCCAGTCATCGAGTGTATAGGAATGCACATTTTTCTTTGGGCATCCACCAAACCTAGGGAAGCCGCTCTGGCGCGTGGTTCACTCATGCACGCATAGAAAGAATCTCAGCTCGAAGCACCGACTCCAAAGTGAACAGATAAATGAGCAATCTGGTAGTGATACAGCAGAACTGGTCCTCGCTTTTGATATCCATCAATCAGCGCACTAATCGAGAGCGGAAATGCCGCTCTATACGAACTGCGCAGTTCCGTCGTCAGCACGGCGTGAGGCACGCCCGAAAAGCAGCGCGCCCCTTTGTGCGCCTAATGAAAGGATGCGCATTCACACGACAAGTGCATGCTCGTTTCACTGCGCGATGCGAATGTTCACGCCAGCACCACCTCAACGGGATCTGAATTGCTGCACGAAATAGTTTCCCATTGTATAACGGGCAGTTCCTCAATATCGAGCCGTAATTTCACGTGCCACTTTTTTCCCAGCGAATGCGGTGATATCGCTCTTTTATTCGCCCACGCTGTAAATGCCAGTTGCTGCGTTTTTTGTTCACGTATGATCCGTTTCTCAAACGCATTTTTCAGAATTTGTCACGCCATGCAAGAGTTGCAAGTTTGATCTGCTATCGATACACTCAGGAAAATAGAGCGCCAGCCAATCAGATGCGTGCGAAGATTTTCTTCTTAGCTATAACCAATTTTTTTTATCGATGTAAGATTTCAGGACGTATTTTGCGAAAACAACTGTTAAATCTCAATTCTCCCAGAGTCAGTTCGTTTTATTCAAGCTCTTATCAATACTTTTTATTCAATTTCGATACGTATAGTGCCAACAGTAGCTTCCGAACCTCAGAATAGCCTACCTAATGTGAACCTACAAGCTGTTTCAGCTCACTGTTGCTCGGAAAAAAACATGTTCCTGGGACATAGCATCACTAATGTTGTAGGCGACCGGAAAATACCATAAAATAGGGCGTCTCGGGGGAAGTAAGGCTCTTGAGAATGCAGCTGAAAGGATGACTTGAAAGAAAGAAACATGACATCTTTTTTTTTTTGCTTCGCTTCGTGTCACCCTGCTTTGTCAGACATGATGACAGAGGTGCCCCGGAACAAAACAACCGCACACAGAAAGACAATCGACCAACGACGCCCACACGCTATTCGACGCACGAAAAGCCCGAAACAGAGAAACAAACGAGTAAACAAATAAGCGCTCGCGCGCGAGACATCGACTATAGTGATCGATGCATTGCGGTGAACAAAGCGGTCCAATGCAGACGACTCCGACTGCCTAGCGACACCTCGATATCCTCAATCCGACTGAGTCGTATCAATGATCTGTAAGGCTTTGCCTAACTCGTCTTTTTCTTCCTTTTTCTGTGTCTCTCTTCATCCGATTCACCTTTCTGTCCCGTTCCTTTCTTATATTGTTCGGCGATAGACACACATACCTCGCTGTGAGATCCGTGTCTCGCGGGGGGAAAAGCCACATAACCTTTGTAAGGACTAACCCTCCCCTCCCTCTCACTCACTCGCTGCCCGGGATAGCTTCTGGTCTCGGTGTATTCACTCCTGACTCGGTCGAGCTTTCGGCATGTTCCTTGCGTGCGCGCGTGTTTTGTGGCTGCATTGTCATCATCTCTTTTTTTTTCTCCTAATGCTGTTGCTGTCGTCGCTATCTGTCTCGGTCGATTTCTTCCTGCATTCTATCCCGACGCCAGAGCACTGTGAGCCAAGGGACGGCAATGACGACGACAATACCGATGTCTATGCCATCCGGCATGCCTGCGCCGCATTCTCGCATCGTGTGCCGGAGAGAGCTGGTATTCGCGGTATTGATTGAGCATTGCGGCCGCCTGCAACGACAAATCTGCTCTCTTTTGTTACGCAAAAATTGTCAGGTTCACTCAATTGCAACAGTGATGGCTTTTGCATGTTTTTATTTCTCAATTTGTTCTCTATTGTGCGAGAAACGCTTGTACGCGCAGTATTAACAAAGGGAAGAACGTCTTTTACCTCAGTGGGGACAACCTCGACGTCAGCATAGAGATGAGGGTTTAAATTCGAAGCCACCGTTCCCGAGTCTCATCACTAATTAGTGATATGCTTCATGAAGCATGTCACTAGCTGTACAAGCTCCTATGTAAAGCTCCTATGCTGTACACACCACGATTAGACTCCTGTATATATATATATATATATATATATATATATATATATATATATATATATATATATATATATATATATATATATATATACACGTGCTGTTGTGTTATAGTGTTGGCCCTGATATGTTTTTTTGTTTTGTTTTTTTTTGTGCCGGTAAGTAAACAGAGTTTGTGAATTAGCGATAATTTCTAAATTTCTATAGCTAGTCTCATTTACACAGATTGGTGGTGGTGGTGGTAGTGGTTAGAAGATGAGAAAAGGCACCTAATTTCTGCAGCCCGGTCGGGAGCACGGCGCAGTGCCTGCGGGGAAGGGAAAAAGGGAGAAAAGTGGAAAGAAGAGGAAAGAATAATTGAGCAGTGGAGCGGTCATCATCAACAGAAGCAGCAGTCCAGAAGCAAAGGTAGGGGTGGCAAGGGCCCCATCCTCAGCGGTAAATTCGGCCTTTGAAGATCAGCCTTGGCTACTACGATGGGCAGAGATGATGGCAAAGGGAAGCGGATCCCTGGGGCAGCCACCCCTATAATTTGTGATGCCTCGTCTGATATGATTACACTGAATATTTGTTCTTCATGTTCCCTAAGGGCCGGCTTATATAACTTTTTTTCATTTCTGCGGTCTTAGCGAGTGCTAGAAGGAATAGTGGGCGCTTAATAGAATCTCGAACACCTGCTAACATAATTATGAATACAGAAATTATCGGACACTACCATAATGAAGAAAATAAAAATGAGGTTTAGCTATAACGTACACAATCTGCGCATTGAATGTCTGTTCACTAAAGGCTGCCTTTTTATACTATTTCACATTTATCAGCTACGTTGTCGCGTTCATCATTTAAGCCATTTATAGAATCTTTTATGAGTAAAAATGGCACATTTCCTCGTGGTTCGAGGTGCGCTACTGTTAAATCAAACAAAATCTACTAAATCGATCGTTTTGCAGATCTTCACGAAGCCTAATTAAATCTTTTTGGTATGAGTACCTTCCCTCCAAAGCACGAAAAAAACTTACGCGAAGCCTAATCAGTCGACCTTATCTCGAAGTATATATGTATATGAAAAGGAGGCACCATATCGTCTTCGCTCTATCTCTTTCGTCCCTCGTGACCCAATTCATTCGAAGCCCTTCTTCCCATTCTCGCGCGCTGCCGGGTGAGATTCGCTTCGCGCGTGTCGGGGCCTTCACTGCATGGCTTTTCTGTCGCGTTATGGCTTCAATAAATAGGATTTCGCGAAAGATCATCCCCAGATTTACTGCGACCTCGCGAACCTCATTTCTAGCGTGCTTAATGTCGAACTTAGGCGACGAATGGGATACCCGCGAAAGCGCCGTTGCGAAACAACCCTTAGTTGTTTTTCCCGCTTGTTTCTCCGGAATCATCAGGAGAAATGGAATACTTGTGAAATAGCATAGAAGGGCTGTTAACGGGCTGCAGAAAAAAAAAAGATTTTTTTTTCTTTGAGCGGGGATAAGGAACTCAGGCATGCCAAATATTTCGTGCACCAAGAAATGAAGTGTAATTCAATGAAGGGACGTAAGTGAGAGCGACAAAAAAACGCAGATGATGTAACAGTTTAGCTTCCTTTAATTTCCCTGTTCATAAATACACGTTATTCATTGCGTAACCAAGCCAGCTGAGAACCATCACTCACGCTATTTACGGTCATGCTGACCGAGAAAGGCCATCATGATAGGAAATTGAAATTAATGTAGCGTGGCAACGAGACATCTGAAAACTGAAACATCAACACAAAAGAGAACTAAGCATAATAGTGGCAAATCATTTTTCTACGCTTTGGCCGATGTGATGGGACGGTTCCAGTAGTTTTCTTAACGACTACGAGTGGTCTATTCAAGTACGCGTAGTTTTCCAAATTTCAACGGGCAAGGAGCAGAAGTCAAGTTCCTGCTTATAACAAAGTTAGTGTATTCATGTGGGAGGTTTTACTATGGAGAAAGGTGTATAACATGTGCATCTTACCAGCACTTGCCTACGGGGCAGAAAAATGGAGGCTTACAAAGAGGCGTCTACTGAAATTGAGGACAACGCAGCGAGCAATAGAAGTGAAAATGATAGGTGTAACTTTAAGATACAAGAAGATAGCAGAGTGGGTCATGAAACAAACGGAGGTTAAGACTACCTTACTTGAAATGAAGAAGAAAAAATGGGCATGAACGGGCATGTAGATAACCGCTGGTCATAAAAGGTGACTAACTGGCTTCTAAGAAAAGGAAAATGCACGAAAGGGAGATTTAACAATGATTGGTGAGTTGAGATTAAGAAGTTGGTAGGTATAACATGGCAGCAGAACGCACAGGAAAGGGTTGATTGGCAGGGCACGGGAGAGGCCTTTTCGTGCAGTGGACGCAGTCAGGCTGATTACGATGGCGATGATACAACAAAGTATTGGAACTGCCAACTCCTAAAAAAGAGAAGGGGAAGGAGCACAACTTTCGTTAATCTACTACTCTATATGTATCTTCATCTATGCTTAACTTCAAGGCATACAGCTCTGATAAAGCCAATTTCAGCCATAACAACTCCTGTACTAGTAGAGCATGCACGGCATTTAGTTTTTCTAGACAAAAAGAGATCGCATCGAGCAGAAAACTTTGTCGCCTGTTGTCTTTAATATTGTCTTAGTTTACACGTCTTCTGCTTCCCAAGCTCAAATCCTACAAAAAGAAAACGGGAAGGTGGGGAAGAGGCACAACTTTCGTTCTGCCTACGTGTGCCTCCACAAAGTTGATCACTCTTGTAACTAGACCATGCTTAGTTACCGCCTACGCCTGGATGTGACACACCAAGGCGAATGAGGGCGCACCGATCAATATTTGAAAGCGTGGAGGTGAGCATAGAAAAAAAGAAGAGGGTCGCAGCACTGTAGGCCTAAAGAGCTTGATTACTATCGAGCAGTTACTAGGGCAGCGAAGGGTTGCACCCAATCAAAAGTTCGTGACGAGGAAAACAAAAATTACAATCCTTATTTTGGCGAGCCAACTAAAGTAATGATGAGTTTTTATTTCTACTTTTAATCAGCAATTTGACATAATTCGCTTTATATAGGCTGATGTTATTGGATATCTCTGGAGAAAGTATTCTAAAAAAAGTGTAGAGTAGGTATATTCTGTTGTTGTTGTGTGCATAAAGAGAAAATTACTTCGCATTTTGCTTTGTGTTTTTGTACAAGTGCACGCAGCTATACAATGCTCAATAATGAACTGCAGCGGCCGCATTTCATACGCCGCCGTTCTGTCAAACGGCACCAGGTGGCCACTAGCCTCACTTCTTACAACATGGTTACAACTTACTATTTGGTTGTCAATGGCTATCACATTTACTGATGCTTTCTTGTGGTGCGTCTGTGACATTTATTTTCATATTTTTAAGGAGAACGTCATATCCTCACATGTACTGCATAAGAGCAAACTAAAAACAAGCTGGATAATCGTACATAATTGAATTTTACTGCTTGCGAGGCACCTGGAAACAAGATCATGTTTCGATATGCCAGTGCTCCACTACCAAAACTTTAGCCTATACTTCAAGAATATTTCAACGTGCCGTCGTCACCACAAGCACCAATTGTGTGGAAATGTGCGGCGTGGGAAAATAACTAAGCGAAAAAGAAAACTAGTTAGGTCAAGATGTAAGAACCGACAGGCCGTACAGTTTATTTTGCGTAGTAATGAATTAAAGGAGGCACACAATCTGAAAGCTCGTAAGCGAGGGGCTTGGACAATTCGTAATGGCATGTTGTTTTTTCCGTCTTTCTTGATATTTCAAGCATGCAAGCAGAGCCATGTTGCCTCAGGCGAGGGTGTGCGATTTAATTTCTTGCAAGGCGTCCAATAGCCAGTTTAACTTCATTTTTTTCTTTTTCTCCCCTTATGCCTATCAAAGATGTGAAGTGTTTGCCATTAAGCTAAACCAACTTACATCACGGGAGGCCAGGGCACGTCAATCTGCTTGATCAGTATGCAAATCAACGTTTCGTAATCAATGCATGACGCTCAGCCACGTACCCAACCAGCTTCTGTTCCTTCTTCCTCGTGCTTCAACAACGTCATATCTTACATAAAAAATCTATCGAAAAATACGCACTGTGCATTAAAGTGTTTTTTAAGACAGGTTTATGATTTCGTGTTTTTATGCATTGAAGGAAGAAATTACCCCAAAAAGACAGGGATTGTGGATACAATTGTTAGTGTTTTCATTGATGTGGTATCGCTGACTCGAGCATCAATATATGTTTTCTTTCATTTTTGCCGCTTGCTCACCTGTATGTAAATTATAATATAACTTAGTTTCTGCTCACACATACTAATTAACATGATCATGTTATTGCTAATGATAATAGTTCTATATTTTTGTGCTACAGTAAGAGTTAGGCCAAGACCACTTTTTTGAAAGTTCAGTTACTAGTCTGAAAACAAAACATGGCTGATTCCTCCGTCCTTTGGGAGCCCGTGTAACATGAATGTGAAACGTGTCTTCACAGAAGTGGTTAATTGCCTATTGCTTGTTCATGCATGAGAGCTTGTACAATGCATTTTGGTGTTCGGCAGCTGTAACACCACTTGGCTCCGATGCACCCATATTGACTCCTACAGACACAGCTTCATCCCGGTGACTTGCGCCGAATAAAGTCGAAGTCTGGGTTAGTTTGTATCAAAAAACGACCTACTTGATTCTGGCGCTAGGATCTCGGCTTTTGAAGTAGGTTGCTTTATTTTTTTTTATTAAATGCGAAGCATTTCTTAGCGAATTTCAGCGACTTAAGCGTATCTATCTATCTATCTATCTATCTATCTATCTATCTATCTATCTATCTATCTATCTATCTATCTATCTATCTATCTATCTATCTATCTATCTATCTATCTATCTATCTATCTATCTATCTAGCCGCCTACGACATTTAGCTCTCCTTGCTGTTTCGATAATGGTATCGATACCAAACTTGGCATAGCTTAACATGACTGTATGAAAAACATATTTGACTAGTCGTAACATGAAAATCAAGACATGTATGTCATGAATGTCATGACTTACATTTGATAGACCTGCCGCTATTGCGGTGATTTCGTTCACATGGCATGTTGCAAAACTGGTATGGAATCACATGATTGCATGGTGAACACAAGCGACAGACCCTAACATAAAAATCATGACGTGCGTGTCATGTAACAACATGGCTACATGCAACGCTCATGATGCGCTCACGGCCGTTTCGGTAGCGTCAAATATACCGAATTTGTTATTACAGTACGTGAATGGATGAAGAAGGTATGTGACTGGTGCAAACATGATAAACATGAGATACGTGTCATGTAACAACATGACTACATGCTACGCTTATGATGCACTCGCGGGCGTTTCATTAGCTTCACATTTACCAAACTAGGTATTACGTGACGCAAACGGACGACATAAGTATATAAAACATCCAAACATGATAATCACGACATGCGTGTCTTGTAACAACACGACTACATCTTACACTCATGATGCGCTCACGGCCGTTTCGCTAGCATCTCATATGCCAGATTTGATTTTACTTGACGCCAATGGATGACGAAGGTATGTGACTCGTGCAAACATAATAATCATGAAATGCGTGTCATGTGATTGATTGATTGATATGTGGGGTTTAACGTCCCAAAACCACTATATGATTATGAGAGACGCCGTAGTGGAGGGCTCCGGAAATTTAGACCACCTGGGGTTCTTTAACGTGCGCCCAAATCTGAGCACACGGGCCTACAACATTTCCGCCTCCATCGGAAATGCAGCCGCCGCAGCCGGGATTCGAACCCGCGCCCTGCGGGTCAGCAGCCGAGTACCTTAGCCACTAGACCACCGCGGCGGGGCAATGCGTGTCATGTGAGAATATGACTGAATGTCACAGTCAAGGCGCCAATACATTTCTACATGACGCGGTGCGCATGCTCACCGGCGTTCATTTCGTCGCGTGACGCCGGCGTTGCCACGCCAGGCGCCGTACCTGCCATATACTCGCAGGGGCGCGCCGCGCTGCGTTACGTTGCTTTCACGCATGGGCGTTGCAGCGCGTCCGGCGTCCCTCCGTCATGAAAAGAGGGAGACGCAGTGTTTTCTGAGTAAGCAACGCCTCCCCTAGAAAGATGCCTGAGGAATGGCTCGTGCCATGGCGCGCGCTTCCAGCGGAGTTGGTCTGTCTTCTGTTTTGAGCAAGCGCTGCGTGGTGGCGCTCGCGACCGACACTATCATCACGGTGGCGGGCGGTACCAGCTAAGCGTTGTTCACCTGCGGCCCATAGGGGCACGTCAGTCGAGAGTTGTTCGATACATCACTGTTTCGGAGGCTACGCAAAGTGTTGCGTGTTTGCACCGTCCGCCACAAGTGACGCTAGCGACCGACAACATTCTAAAATGAAGGAGGAAAAGGATGTTGCAGCTGTTTTTCTTCTCATGCGGCAGGCATCTAAATAGAGGAGACATTGGAGTAACGCACGGCATAGAGTAATGTTACTCTATGACATCGGCGTTAAATATAGCATGCCACTTTTCGTGCCGGTTGCCGTCGTTCCACGCCTACGGACGCTGGTGGCGCTTGGCGTCAGACTATTGAGTGCTCGCGTTTCGCTAACGTAGCGTCACTGTGCCCAGTGTGCGAGCACGTCAGCTCTACATTGGAGTATATTGGGCCCTTCATGATGCACTCACGGCCAATTTGCTAGCTCAACATATACCAAATTTGGTGTTACGTGACGTCAGTGGATGACGAAATATACGACTGGTGCAAACATGATAATCCTGACACGCGCGTCATGTAAGAACACGACAACATACCACGCTCATAGCGTCCTCGCTACCATTTCACTAGCTCCACATACACTAAATTTGGTATCACGTGACGTGAATAGATAATGAAGGTAAACAACACATCCAAACATAATACTCAAGACACGGAAGTCATGTACGGCATCATTTACCTCCACCTCGTAACGTTGTGCTGATTTTAAAGTGACATATCAACATTTCTCATTTATGCTTTGCATATCATCGATTCCCGCTGTACTTAGCATCTGGCCATTTTTTGCTTTTTTTATTATTTTGTGAATAGTACATGCGCGTTTGCTGTCCTAAGATATGGTGTTAGGCGCACAGTTGCTAGCTGAATGTCCTTGTGTGTCACTACCCTCCCTTGTCCGCCATCTTCTTGACTTGTTCATGCTTTAGCGACTAGCGGCCATGACCATGATCTAAAAAACAGTTTTACTACTCGGTGCTATCGCACTTAAAGCCGTAGGTGGCGGAGAAGCATTGTTGGTGCATGTGAAGGCTACACTACTCCGACAACGAGCTGCGACTTGCTAACACAAAGCGAGTGGCAAAGAAGGTAACTTCGTCTAAGGGTGACTCCTTAATGCTATAGTGCAGCCAGAGTTTTTTGTTCGCATCGAGGTGCCTTAACTACGTTGTCGCCGAATGACTGTCAGCGCTCTATAGTATCATGACAGAGTACTTTATTTCACCTCTCACAGATGGTGACACTGCCTCGCAAGTCAAACGCATCGTACGAGAGAGATTGTGTGAGCAATATAAGACGCGTTTGTGGATCTTCTTATTGTGCTTCAGTGCCGCAATTAGTAAAACGTTTTCGCCAGCGCTTCTTCACCAACCGTGAGTTTGTGTATTTTATTCTGGGTGATGGAACTCTATCATTGAACTTTTGTTTGTCAACGTTTAGTGTGAAAATACTAATGCTACTTCCAATACAAGAACAGGTCATTAAAGCATTGGTAGACCCTGGCGTAATGCAGATTTGCGTTGGAAATACCAATTATGAAATATTGTTTATGTCGCCTGAGATATCTAATCTGGCTCAAAAAAAAACTGTGAAGCTTTATTTCACTAAAGCAGTGGCACTGCTGCAACTGCATAAAACAGGAAGCATAATGACGAAAATGAAGGAAGAGAGAAATCAGTCATAGATAAGCGTACAAAGGAATTAGAGATAGCTCCAGGTGGCTTTACTGCAAAGGGGATGAGCAGAAACACAAAATATGAAAAAATAATGAATGATATGGATGAAGCACAAGGACACGTAACCACCAATGTTTGTATTAGGCTTGGCTTGGTATGTGAAAGGATATGTTTGTAGTCATGGTGATTAAAAAAGGCCACGCCACTGAAAACAGCAATAGTATTAGCGCAACTTGCTCTGAGCTGCACCAGGATGGGTTACAGCAGAGCTAGTCGTCAAATTACAGCATGTTTTAATAACCATCTGTACAGAATGATTGGCTGGCCTTTGAGCACACTTCATTTTATAATGATACTTTTTTTACTAAAAGACACGACAAACCTCGTCAATAGCACATTTTTTTTCATAAAACAACTCCTCAGATTTCACCAGAGTTCCACAAAGTTGTTACCAACCCCTAAATTCACCTAAGTGTCGCCGCAAACAGTAAAAGAGATCAACGCTGTCTGTGACACGCAAAAGAAGATGCATGAAACGCCAACCTCCTCGTTATCAACTCATGTTTCTTGCCGTCTTGTTCACGATGAAATTGCCTAGTTAATCGCTACAAACTTTGCTCCTGTTCAAGCAACTGTTATTTTTTTTCCTTGCAGACTCATCAAGACATCTCTCGCCCTCGGCCATGCTGACACCGGCAGTTCGGCAGACGACACTGACTGCCACCGAACGCGGGGACGACGCCACGGCCGAGGTCATTCGACAGCGCAAGGCTGTGACTGACGAGAGCGATGCCAAGATCAGCGACGACCTTTGGCCTCCCACGAGTCGCCTGTTCCCGTCCTTCGACAACAGCACGGAGCGCAATGTCACCTCGCAACTCGGCCAGACAGCCTACCTGCACTGCATCGTCAACAACCTCGGCGACAAGACGGTACGTGCATTTCTTCATTAAATATCCAGCTTCATTAAATTTCATTGAGCGTTTTTCTCGCTGCAACTGTAAAAAGGAGGTCCAAGAGCAAAAGGTTGCTATGTTAGCAGCTTGACGATGCTGCTATCTTGTTTTGTTTTTTTTTTTGGTATCGTAATCGACAGAGCACAAACATTATGCGATTTCACGCTGATATGTAGGCTTTAGAAGGTCAGAAAAGATAACTATAGTATGTCAGAGTTTAAGCCTCACGTAAAAAAAGCTAAGAAATAACAGGGGACAAAATATTACGGAAGCTTTAAAATAATGGCTACATGCCTGAAAAAAGACTGCAGCTCGGTAGCCTTCCCTTATCCTCATTCTTTTTTTCTTTCGTTCTTCTGTTTTCTCTTTGTTGCTTGCGGATATTTTAATCAATTTCTTTTCATTCGTTTTCAATTTTGTACTCTTTCTCGCTCTTTCTATAACTTGCTCAGTCATGAAGGTCGTCTCTCTCCTAACAGACAAAGGCTGTCCCCCCCTTTCGGCGGAATAGAGAGGAGAGAAAGAAATCTCCTCCAATCTTCCACAGTAGAAAGTGCAAAGTGTGTTCATTGCATTTACCTATAGTGAGGTCTTTTCCATCCTTGTTCAAAGAGCATGGTTATTGCGACGAAGGTTTATGACGGTAATTGCAGCCGAAGGCTTCGGGTGTTGCATGCTAATAACTATTTACGTCCTGTTTTAACTCCTGGAATGTCGCGAATCAAAGGCATGCAGACCATCGTGAGAAGCGCATCACTACGTCATCGCACTGCGTCGTCGCACTGCGCGTGCCTATAGGTACTCCTGCACTAAGAGTCTTCGCAAGAATGCGCGTTTAACATAATATAAATTATCCCGATAATACATTGTCGTAATATAATTAATTTATCCTAATATCTACTATAAACGCTGCCTATCTCACCACTGCAGTTCCCTGAAGCAAAAGAAACTTCGATTCGGCGTGCCTAAATACATCGCTGAATTCGTGGGTCTGCCCATTTTTTGAACCACTCAGAATGACGTGCAGAGGCCACGCGCAGTAAACGATCGATCGCTTATTCAGCCACTTCAAGAGGGCTCAACCTTGTTATTTACAAATTGAAGGATAGAAGGACTAATGCACGTCGGGCGTGACAGCGCTTATATTAGGTGCTTCCCGCTATCTTGGCAGATAAGGCGTGATCTCATTACGTATGTATATAAAAGTGAGCAGACATCCGTCGCCCTCTCTCGTCATCAACTCTCGCAGGGAAGCTTTTCGAAAAAAGTTTATCTAGCGCATAACGCCTAATAAGCGATAAAGAAAAAAAAGTGAGAGCTAGCGTCGTTGGGGCTGACTTCCATCTTTATCCTTTCGTTTCACCTCTGTCGTTTTGTACTCTTGCGCTTTTTTGACAGCTCAGCGTATGGAATTCATCGACCTGCCGCGAAGGGCGACGTCCCCATCGATCACGTCCGCATTCGAAGCACGTGCGCCTCACAACAGGAGACGTTGCTGAGAATAAAAAGGACTTGGCGAGTCACCTACAAGCTCATTTCATATTTTAAAAAAGCTTACATGCATCTACAAAAATCGAAAAGCAGAATGAAGAACACGAGCCTCAGAGTACCGAGTGATAGCAGGCCTCCGCTTTTGCGTTTATTATGTGGAACGTATACGAAAATGTATTAGGGGAAGTGTGATCTCGGCCAAAACGCAAATGAGAGAGTGCATTGATTTTTGCAACAACCCTTTTTCGAGGAAGTTAGACAGATTCATGCGCGCGTCCTTGAATGTAATTTAACATTTATAGACCTCGTGCGAAATGCGTTTGTGTTTGACGTGAACATATTACTAAAAAAATTGATTGAATTGGAAGGTTAGAGCACTTCAAACCTATTTACTCCTCTTGATCTCACTGAAACTCAGCCAATTGACTGTGTAGAGATATTTGAAGTGCCCGCCAGCTGTTACATTCCTTTCTGGATCACGTGAAGATACCAGTAGCAGTCTTGTCATTTGAGCTCTTTTAAATTTGTAATTACCACTACGCTATCAACCCTTTGTCTCCCTTTTATTTAATTTATTGCGAGTGCTAGTGCCTCAGATAGTGCCTCTTAAATGCAGGAGTTTCTTGGCAACGCTTGTCAGCATTCGCGTGCCTCATCTGATTCTCTCCCCCCCCCCCCCGAACCAGTTAATCCGAATGATTAGTCAAATATTTTATAACTGCGACATGAATGCAGCTTTTTAACAGTTTAGAGGGCTTTCATTGTTTTATTACAAGATCTCGCATATGAGATGAAGACGGCCACAATACTAGTTAGGAATAAAAATGTACGTAGTTTATACGCAATACGGTTGTAAAACGCACAAGTTGACTCTTCTTACATATGTCACAAGGATTGTATCGCTATGCAACGGTACAAAACCCGCTAAAAAACCCGAACTAGATTTTTCTTTTTTTGTATGCGAGTTTTTAAAAGTGAGCCCCGCTGTGTTGGTCTGATTTATTGATTGATATGTGGGGTTTATCGTCCCAAAACCACCATATGATTATGAGAGACTGCTGTAAGTCCGTGTGAAAATGGTGTAGGCCCGTGTGCTCAGATTTGGGTGAAGGATAAAGAACCCCAGGTGGTCGAAATTCAGGAGCCTAGCATTATACGGCGTTTCTCTTAATCATATGCTAGTTCTGAGGTGTTAAACCCCATTAATCATTATTACGAGTAGAAGTGAGTGATTAAAACCTCTCAACTCGGGCCCTATCTTTATGTAAATGCTATCTATAGGAGGCTTATATAATTTCGTTGAGCATGTACGTACGTGAAATTGCATTACATTTGATTCTCTTTTAACGCTTTCTAAGGGCCCAACCAAAGCATACCGCCACGAGGTCTAATATAGCCACACTTTCAGCCTCCTTGGACGGTTTTCCGCAATCGAACTGACGCCTTCTACAGATCTGTCACCATGTTGCCGACGCAGGCGTTCAGTTAAACCTCAGCTCAGAAGTAGCGCCCCGGCTACGCGTTCCACTGCACTACGCACTGTACAAACACACACACACCCACTTCCCGACGAGAAAGCGTGGAGTGGTTTGCTCGTCAATTTGTTGCTATTGGCGCCAAGAGGGAATGTCGCCGAAGGCCCCATTGGCACGGGGCGATATTAAGACGGCGAGGGAAGTGGCGGCCGAAGACGAAGTCAATGCCACCGGAGAGTTGCGTGGACGTCGGGCGGCGACGACCGAAGAGAGAAGGCAGCCAATGTGCGTCTCGAGCAAACGTTGCGGTCAGCCCGGGAGAGGAATTAGTGGCGTTCCCACAGCGTCGTCGTCCGCGGCGGCTTACGCAAACAAAGTTACGTGTCCCCGAGAGTCGCTTTCGGGATTAGGTGCTGCTGCGGGAAGCGCCTGCGAGGCCGAGATTGGCGCCTGCTACTGAGTGTGATCTGCGGTGCGCGGGGATTAGCCGCAAATTGGATCCGCTGTCGTCGAGCGCCTGCGCGCAACCTGCGGAGCACGAAGGCGCGCGCTGGGCGGTGTGCCGACCCTGAGATGCCATTCTTCGGGCGTGGGCGTGTGGGCGGGTATTGAATGAGTTCTGGGTCGTGGTCGCCATTGGCAGCAGCCAGCGAGCGCGTAAACAGGCAGCGCGCGGAACAGATGAGTTGCGGCTGATGGGAAAATAAGGTTTATCCACTAGAGCCTGAAACATATTTTTTTGTTTGATTGGTGGTTCCTCCTTTTGTTTCAATTACAGCTCTTGCCGCGAACAATTTGCAGGCAATGAACTTGTGTGGCCGCTCTCAGTGGAGCTCAATGCGAGCAGCGCAGTGTGCTGCGTATTGTCGCCAGCAAGAGCGCACGTTGCGGTGCAGTTCGTGCGAAGTGTTTGGTGTAGTGAATGGCGTTTCCCGGAGCTCAGACAGCTCACTGCTGGCGATGACGAGAATATTGAAGGCTCGAGAACAAAAATGAACAAAAGGGAAATTCACAAGCTTATATGCAATACAACGAAGCTTCTTACGTATTCAACAGCGCTGAAAAAAAAATGAGTCACTTGCAACCCTTTACAGATTAGTTTGAGAAGCGATGTAGTGATATCACCTCATTATACAATAGTTATTTTTCTCGGGTTGAAATGAAGTCTTAGAGTTCTCAGACTTGACTAAAAATTGGGTCGATTATGCATCTTGCTGCGATATAAAAAATGCATGTTTCTTTTAAGCCTTTAAAAAAGCAGTGACACCAATTTGATGCAAGCCACGTTTTTTCGCCAATGGGGAGTTATCAATTCCTTATACCAATAATTAGATACTAAAAAGCCAACATAACGACGAATAAATATATCTAATATCAATTAGTCTGACCAGTATAGAACACAAATCAAAACAGATGCGAAGCCCACCAACTTTCAGCGCTTCCAACGCTGCCGAGTGATCACCCCTCGCGGTACCGCCCCGTCTGATTACACGGCCACACGAAATGGGGATGCGATTTTTAGTTGACATTTCGTCTGCTCGGCGCGCATGTGTATATGCATGTCTTCACCACCCCCATTGTCGTCACCTTCTTCACTGTTCTTCAATCGACGATGAAAACCCTTAAGAATATGGAATAGCGGTTATTCGAGGCTTGACGAATCTTTTTCGGTTCGATCCTTTTTTGAGTAGTGATTCTGAAATCTAGACCCGACAGAGAAGTGACGAGACAGCTTGGGACGCATGCCTGGGTCACGCTAGCTGTTAATACATTCGAATTCTGCGTGCGTGTCACCTATTTGCGATGACTGTAGCTTCAAAATATTACATTCGCGATCACGACTCCACGACGAATCAGCCGAAGCGGCACATTGAAAGCGCCGGATTCACACGACTGCGCTGCACGAAGCAAGCGAAACAAAGCAAGCGAAGCGGTTTCTAGGCATGCAGATGTCGACACCATATGGTACTACGTGTAGGCACCCAGATGACAGCGCTAAAAATGTCGATGTCACCGTTGCTCGCACATCGACGCACTGTTCCTGAGGCATGGCCTAGGATTTTGCTGAACACGTCAAAATACTGTTACGGGGAAGATACTGTTATACTGTCGACGTCTCATGGCCGGGAATGCGCCGATGAGGCTTGGTCGCTCATTGCACTCGAAATAGTATAGCTTCTACGTAACGGATGTCACTGATACTTCGCTAAAAGAATGAGTGCGTACCAAGCAATCAAATGAACGCCACATCTAGAGTTAAAAATTTGGTGTCACTTCTTCTTTTACTTTATTCGTGGTAAGCTAAAGAGACAAAAATAAATGAAGCACAAAAATGCGAAATCTGTCTATCCTCCCTTATTTTTACATTGTACCTTATTACTACCAAAGAGCAGAATGTAGAATAAACAGCATGCATGTTTGTTTTCTCTATAGCCCACTCACCAATGGTTCAATATTGTGCTGTCTATACAATGTAGATTGAGAAAGGAACGTAAAGAGTCGCATTGTGAAATAACTGTAGCACATTAAGCAAACATAAAAAAAAACGTTTTTCCTAAGGATAGCTTACCACGTTAACTTGCTTGGCTATGTACGGAGTCGCCTGGCACACAGTAGCCTACACTACCACAGGCTATGAAAGCCAGGTAACGTAATAAACTGCATTCACCTCAGTTATATTGTTTTCTTCAAAAGTGTAGTAAGCAATGCGTTTTCCTCGACACACTTTGTTTTATGGTTGAATAATTAAGTGTATAAAGCGATAAAAAGAATATTGCGGAATTCCGCCGAACTCATGTGAAAAAGTTGAATGTAGCGCACAAATGCCAGATGTCGTAGTTGGGCATGTCATAAATTATGCACTACAACTAACAGAATAGACCCAAAACAGCACGCCCATTCATTTCCTCTTAACCAACCATTTATTGCTCAACATCATTCGACTGCCTTCTGAGCAAAATAGATTAAACATTCAATACCACTGATTAAATGTGGGCCTTCTCAACATTGGTAATTCCATTTAAAATCTAATTATTGATTCTACATCACGCTGCATTTTTAATAGCATGTGTTTTGGTCCCATATATGACTTGCAATAGTCAGCTTTTATGCTATCCCTGAGAGCGTTTCTAGCTTATTTTAATGTTTAATCTTTAACTTAGCTGCACTACACTTACACACAGACTTTTTGGCCGGGCTGCTCCAAGGGCGTTCAATATTTGGCTAATGGCCTTCTCGAAATTTAGAATGAAGAGGTACGTTAAAAGCATCTTCACAGGGAAATTATGTATGTAGGGGGACATAGAGTGAGGCAATTATTCTCACTGTCTGCTGTAGAATTAGCTAAAGTTGAATATTATCTTTTTAGAGACTGCAGCAGGTGGACTTGTTTATGCTCAAACGTTTGATGCAGTCGCGGTTTTACACACTTCCCCTCGGAAGAACTCTCTTACCACGTCTGTGCCCCGAGATATCCAACTGAAAAGTTTAATTGTCGGTTTCATGATTATATGTGCAGGGTGGTGAGGATGGGCACAATGTTTCTGCCCTAAGGGACGAAGAGTCATTGCTTTGTATCGCTAAGTGACTGTAAAAGGGTAATCGTCATCATATTTGATTGCGCCTTCGTCTGTCTGGTCGTACGATTGAAATATAGACGCTACTGACATGCTACTTGCCAGTTTTTTCTGTTATTACATGGAAATGCCTCGCGATGTTTCTATGCGGCCACACTCTAGTGAATGACAATGAGTGGGCCAATGTGTCTGTCTGTCTGTCTGTTTGTCCGTCCATCCGTCCATCCGCCCATCCATCCATCCATCCATCCATCCATCCATCCATCCATCCATCCATCCATCCGTCCATCCGTCCATCCGTTCGTGTGTTCGTTCGTCCATAATCTTTACGAAATTGTCAACTATACGAAAACCATAACGCCATGTAGTGATATCTCCAAGAATGGATGGATGGATATGGATGTACCCTTTAGATCGGGCGGTGGCTAGCGTCACCAAGCCGTAATACTCAATGAACGAAAAACTAGTTTATTTATTTTTTCTTTCAATAGTGAGGTTCATGATTCGTACTTTGCAGTGAAGGGTTTAATTTTCACTCGTGCCTTGACTTTAGCCACCAATCAGATAACCTCCTTCTAGTTAATTCTACCCGCTTAAAGTCTATCTTGCCCTCCCTGTCCCGAAACCCAAGTGCTTTGAAAAACTCTGCGCCATCATCCCGAACTATAGGGTGAAGCCCTTTACAGAACACTATTAAGTGTTCGGTAGTTTCCTCTTCCTCTCCACACGCAGTGCATACCGTGTCTAACCCTTCGTATTTGGCCCGATATGTCTTGGTTCGCAATACTCCCGTCCTGGCCTGAAACAGTAGAGAACTACCCCAAGTATTATCATAGATGCTTTCCTTCGCAATTTCCTGCTTAAAAGTTCGATAGATCTCTAGTGCGGGCTTCTTAATCATGCCGATTCTCCACATATCGTTCTCAGCTTCCTTCACCTTCTTCTTAACCGATAATTCTTTTTTGTTTGGCCCCCTGCTGTTTTCCAAGTATTAACCAGTCAATTTTCTGGTTCGCTTCCTCCATTTTGTATCGACATTCTTCATGTACAAGTAGCTGAATACCTTCCTAGCCCAACGCTTCTCCCCCAATTCTTTCAAGCGCTTCTCAAATTTTATCTTGCTGCTAGCTTCCCTGCCCTCAAATGATGTCCATCCCAGATCACCTTGTACTTCCTGATTTGGTGTATTCCCGTGAGCTCCTAAGGCAAGGGTACCTATTCCCCGTTGTTTAATTTCAAATCCTACTTGAAGTACTGATCTCATGCACAAGACCGCATTGCCGAACGTCAGACCAGGAACCATGACCCCTTTCCATATTCCTCTCACAACATCATACCTATTGTAATTCTACAGTGCCCTTTTTTTCATGACCGCTGCATTCCTGTTACTTTTAGTCGACACGTACATTTCATGTTCCCTTAGGTACTCGGCCCCATTGCTTATCCATACGCCCAGATATTTGTATTTATCTGGTATCTCTAGCGTTACCTCCTGTATTCTAAGCTCACTACCTTCATTGTATTTAAAAAACATGACTGCTGATTTTTCCTTACTGAATCTGAAATCTAACCTATCTCACTCATTACCGCAGATGTCCACCAATCTCTGGAAATCTTCTTTGATGTCGGCCATTAGCACTATATCATCTGCGTACATCAATGCTGGTAGTGCCTGATCAATGAGTTTTGCTTGTTTGACGAAAGGGAGGTTGAAGCCCAGTCCACTTCCCACTAATTTGGCCTTTAATCCTTGCAGGTACATCATGAATAATAAGGGTGACAGGGGACACCCCTGCCTAAGCCCCCATTTTACCTATGCAGGCTTGGATACCTGTTTTCTCCACTTTATATTTACCTTGTTACATTAGTGACTACATCTTACACGCCTAGAGTGTCCAGTGTACCCCACAATTACTTTTGAACCATGCTATCGTACGCTCCCTTGATATCCAAAATGCTAGCCACAGGGACCTGTGTTCCTTTTCTGCTATTTCGATGCACTGCGTCAGTACGAACAGATTGTCTTGCAACCTCCTGTGTTTCCGAAACCCATTCTGCAGTTCCCCCAGCACCCCCTCATCCTCTATTTACGCCTGCAGTCTTTCCTTTATAATATGCATCGCCAGCCTGTAGACCACTGATGTCACTGTTATAGGACGGTAGTTGTTTACGTCTGCTTTGTCCCCCTTTTCTTCATAGATCATGCTCATCCTGCTAAGTTTCCATCCATCGGGAAATTCTCCATCGATTATTATTTTGCTCACTGCTTCTCTCAAAGCCTGCTTAAACTTCATACCTAATGTCTTTATCAGCAAAATTGGAATGCCATCTGGGCCTGTTGATGCACTACTAGGAACCATTTTCTCAGCCCTTTCCCACTCTTGTTGCGAAATTGGAGCCATTGCACCACTTGATTCATCCTTGTCTACTGTGGTGCATAAAGCTCTTTGTTGAAATTTTTCTGTCACTCTTGTTTTTATATATTAAATAGCTTTGTCCCCATCTAGCCTAGCTCCTGGAGATGTAGTTATAAACCTCTGCTCTAGGCTCGTCTAATTTCTTAGGGAGTTTATATGGTTCCGAATTTCGCATCTGCCTTTCTATCCACCCCGCCGCGGTGGTCTAGTGGGTAAGGTACTCGGCTGCTGACCCGCAGATCGCGGGATCGAATCCCGGCTGCGGCGGCTGCATTTCTGATGGAGGCGGAAGTGTTGTAGGCCCGTGTACTCAGATATGGGTGCACGTTAAAGAACCCCAGGTGGTCGAAATTTCCGGAGCCCTCCACTACGGTGTCTCTCATAATGATATGGTGGTTTTGGGACGTTAAACTCCACATATCAATCAATCAATGCCTTTCTATCCTTTTTATACACTTCTGCCAGCCACTGAGCTCCCTTTGTTTTATTATTTTCATTGATCAGAAGGAATGCATTTCTTCTACAGCTTAGGAAGATTTCCCATTTTCTTTCAACCTCATCTGTCGGTTTACCCCACTGCTTAGCATGTCTGTGTTCCCTAGAGGCTTCCTGATGTTTTGCTATGGCTCTGTTAACTTCCTCATCCCAACAGCTTTTGGGTTTGTGTCCTTTTTTTCAGGGTGACTTGTCACGTGCCTTAGCAAGCTTTAGCTCAAACAGTCTAATTAGATTCGTGTATGTCCACACTGTTTTATTATCCTCACTGATTACTTTCACAATTTGCCTCTCTGAATAAAAATTTTCCTGTAGTTGCTCATCTTGTCTCCTTCCCACTTTCACTGCTCTTCCAAAATTTATCTTGATACGTTTCTGATTACTACCAGACTTCTGGACCCACATTCATCTATGTGCATTCCCCTGAGCTCATCATACACCCCATGTTACATCAGTGCGTAATCTATCGTCGACTGCAGCCTTCCTACTTCCCATGATATTTGCCCTTCACACTTCTTGGTACTGTTGCAAATGATCAAATCAAGACTTTCACACATATCCACGATCATTTTGCTTGTCGGGTCGGTATACCCATGTATATCTTATATGTGCGCATTCATATCTTCTAGTATAATTATCTCGCACTCTCCTCCTAACTCCTGAATGTCATTTGATATACACTCTACCATTGCCTGGTTTTCCTCTTTGGCCTTTGCTCTCGTCCACAAGTACACGAAACCAAGGAGTGTCATTTGCCCTGCCACTTTCCCTTTTAGCCACAAATGTTTCTTGCACTCCAGCTTGACCCTTTGCCAGTCTGTACTTTTATGAACGAATGCCCCAATATCACCCCCCTTCCCGCTGCCTTCTGTTCTATTACAATATTCCCACGTGTAGTCCGCATTGTTAGGAGGTTGTTCCATGTCCCTGAGATGTGTTTCTACAAAACCGTATACCATCGGCCTCTCCTCTCTTAGCTGTTCTTCTACCTCTTCCCACTTCTGCCTGTTCCTACCATCCTGCATGTTAATATACCCTACGTGTGAATTGGCTCGGCGCTCGTGGCGACGTCTATTTCTGCCCCGGACTCTACCTATCTTACATACTGGTGCCACTTTGGAATTGCATCTGTCCATGTCACCTGTAAAAGAGTCTACCTTGTTGTTTTCCTCGTTACTAGCTATCCTGCACCCCGAAGGGCCCGCTTGTCCCCCAAAAAAGCTACTGCGCATCCTGCAAGTAGCCAACCCACCTCTAGACCTAGCCGCCCATCGAAGTGAATTCTGTCTCGTTGAAAACCAACCCGCCTATGCACCTATCTGTTTAATTCCACCACTTCAAAGCCTTTCTCTCGACTCATCCGCCATATCATTTGGTTTGCGTTGACAACCACTCTTTTCGTGTTGCTATCACGCACCGGTACCTCCGGTACCGTGCACATCACTACCTCTACCTGAGGAGAAGTGGCGCGCATGTCATCGACGCCTTTCGCCAGTGTGGTTACTAGTCCTGCTGTATCTTCATTTAAGACATCGTTTAAACCGCCTGAAGTTATCACGAGGTTTCATCTACCAGCAGTAGTTTTGAGTTTTGCGCTCGCTCGCCTCATGACTTCTTCCAGCTTGCATCCTGGGAACGCCCCTACGGCAACCCTCTTGTCACCTCTTACCCTCTCTTTGATGACTTCTGTGCATCGATGTATACTCGCGTCCCCGGCGATTATCACATTTTGTGACTTTTCAGCGGGAGCGTCCTGCACCTGGGGGTTACTTGCACCTGTGACGCCGGCTGCTTTGTCCCCTCCCAGCCCCACCACTACTTCGCTGAAGCTGGGCCTTGCATCAATTGAACCGGCTGAATCTATTTTTTCCCAACTTGCTTGCTCTTTCTTCTCCGAGGTTGTGGTTACCGGTTTCCTACTGTTCTCTCCGTAGGCCGATCCTCTGTTCACCTTGGCTTGTGCTTCCTCGGCAGACTTCAGCCTTTCTCCCATAGCCCTCGTTTTCTCTTGCTCTGTCGTCTACGCAGTCTCGAGCTCGGTGATTCTCATCAGCTGGTCACTCTGGGTAACCATCATTTTCTCCATTTTTTCCTCGACCTCACATTGCCTACACTTCGCGTCAGCCTCTTCTCTTTTCGCTTCTACACTTGGGTCCACTTTCAAACCAACCCCATATCCTGAACACTTTACAGTCTCTTTAACCATGTCTTTGCGACATAAATTTTTGCTATGACTTGTCTCACTCGGTAATTACGAAACTTGAGCCCTGCCCTACAAAAAACAGAAAGTCTAAGCTCTACTACAAAAATTTGCGTGTTCAATGTACGTGCACCTCAAAAATCAAACACACACACACACACACACACACACGCGCGCGCACAAACTAATAAATACCTGGTGACTGACCCACGAAAAATTCGTACAATAAATGAAGTGCTACAAGGATTATAACTGCTGCTTTATAATTATAAAGACAAGCTCAAAACATGCAAAAAAACTCATCTGCCCAAGCCCACTACGCACTACGCCACTCAAGCACATAACCCAAGCACATATACGCACGACGCCATCCAGCGACCAATTAAAAAAATAACTAGAAGTGGCTGCATACTACTACTAACTACGTCCACAGAGGAGAAAGAAATGAGCCACATTGTAAGAAACTTCGCCCTTAAAAAATGGGGAAGTTTACATTTAGATTGGGCAAGGCTAGAAACAGCGAAGCGCTGGGCCCTTCTGACGTCCAATCTTGTTGCTCGTACATCGCTGGTAGGATTTAGTTTGGTGATGCTACGTTGTTTCTAGGTTGCTCCTACGCTGTTGCGAGGCTTCAGCTGTAGTTTATACTAGATGGTTTCTAGATAGCAGGCCCTTAGCTATTGGCGATGCTGGGTTGCTTCTGGGTAGCGAATAGGCTCTTAGCTATGCTGCTTTCTTGGTTTCTTTCAGGTCAATCCTGGACGTTAGCTAGTTGTTTGTATGTTGTCTATAGGTTATTGGCTGTTTTGTTAGACTTCAGTATCGCTTAGCTTCACTGTTTCAAGACCTGTGCTGCTCGGTGAAGGCTTCGTCATTTTTTCCCATTTCCTTTCTATCGCTTTCTTTTTCTCCTTTTTTTCTGTCTTTCTTTATCTCTGTAGTTTTTTTCTATCTTTTTTATTTTCTCTCTCTCTCTCTCTCTCTCTCTCTCATGTTCTACGTTTTTCACTTCACTGAGCAGTGCTTTCATTTAACGCTCGCATATGCTGTACTAGATAGTGGGGCTTGCCGAATGCCCGTGGTGCATTACCACCTGAGGAGTGTTGCATGATGAAGCAAAAGTTACCGATAGCTTAAACGGCTTCCTTGTAAAAAGACTGTAGAGGCCACGTGGCGATTCATGATCATGACAGTTTTTGCACACTGCACTCACCAAAGTTTCTACGACCTGCTTAAAGGAATTCATTCTTAAAGAAAAATAAGTCGCAACATGCGTAGAATTAAAGATTAATAACTTGTGTGTATGTGCTGTAGAATAGTATGTGCTGTAGAATTATTAGGCTTGGAGACTTGGACCTAATGTGCTCCATGTCAAGTACATGTAAGGAATAAGGGGTAGCCGGTGCCCTTATCATGCGCATACATCCCCTTACATTAGGTCAATAACAATAATAAAAACCGCCAATTGCTGCCTGTCTATAGTGAATGGATGGTACGAGAGACCCCGAAATGAACAATACCAGCACGTAAACGAATATGGCCATAGGAGCCTCGAGTCATTACAAAAAATTGTGCGCTGGTAAGTTGTAAAAGAAAAAAGCGACGATAATTGCATACCGATGCAGCCCCCAAACAAAGCAGCTTTCATTTGTCATTGAGAATGATGCAGAATGGTTCTTGCGGCTTTTTTTTAGATTAGTGATTATGCGGTGCGGCCATTGTAAACCTTCAAGCGCCCTAGACGGTGTTGGGCTATTGCGAAGATGAGAAGATTAAGCGTCTGTACACAAATGATGAATGCGGCTCTCTTGTTATAACATTGAAAGCAGAACTTTGGCAATCCGCTTGTCTCGATCCGAGGAAAACCTTTATGAAGGTCTGCGATTGGGGAGCGCTTCGTACGAACACTCAATTCGAAAGAGCAATCCCCCGACCCCATCTAACTTACAGCAAGAGAATATGAAGTGGTGAAATGAAATTCAAGTTTTTCTGTTTCTGTAGAACCGTATTTGAGCAATCTTTTAGTTATGTTGCTGCCGACATACTAGAATTTCTAGAAAATAGTAACTTTCGTGTTTCAGAGATGTTTACGAGTACGTTTCTGGAAGATAATATATATTTAACGGTAATTCGTGCCGCAGGCATTAAACCACGCACCGTGTCTCAAATAAACAATGAGAGAAAACGATACCATGCTAGGTTATTGCTAGGTTACCATGCTAGGTTACAACAACACTAGGTTATTGTATTTCACACGAGCCTGCACTTTTTTATGTTTATTATTGCGCATTCACCAACGCACAACGTGGTCGCGGTCACTGTAAGCCGAAAGCATTTATATGTGTCGCTAGTTACTTAAATATATTAGAATTTAATTGTTTCACCTATTTTACGACAAACTGTGTTCACAGAGTAAACACTTGAGAACTTGTATTCCACTCAACTAGTTGATGATTGTATGTTTCTCTTTGTATCAAATATCTTATGTTTCTTCATTTTTAATATTATGATGGGCATGGAAGAACATATAAAGAACCATTCATTAGAGAACTGCACAATCGTATCGCTCAATTAATAATTCACACCTAAATATATACGTTAAGTTATTTTGAGTGATATGTGGGGTTTAACGTCCCAAAACCACCATATCATTGTGAAAGGCGCCATGGTGGAAGACTCCGGAAATTTGGACCACCTGGGGTTATTTAACGTGCGCCGAAATCTGAGCACACGGGCCTACAACATTTCCGCCTCATTGGAAATGCAGCCACCGAAGCCCGGATTCAATCCCGCGACCTGCGGTTCAGCAGCTGAGTGCCTAAGCCACTAGACCACCGTGGCGGGGCCGTTATGTCATTTTCATTCAAGGAGTTTTCTGCACCATAATTCCCATTCATTGCATATTCAGTCTGAAGAGCACATGTTTTTATCTCTCTTAGACGCTTGACCACGTATTAGTTTTCTGACCGCCGCAGTCTGGCTAATCCAGTGTGTGGCAAGATTATCAATACCACCATTTTCATCAGCTGTCCACCTGCCTGGTCGTTGAGTGGTTATGGCACCTGAATGCTGACCCTAAAGTAACATGGATTGAATCCCGGCCATGGTGGCCGTGTTTTATTTGGAGGTGAAAGTGCTCGAGATCCATCTGCTTAGAGTTAGGTACAAGTTAAGAACTCCAGGAGGTACACATTTTCGGAGCCAACCAATATAACGTTCCCATATTCATGTCGTGACTTTGGGGAAATAAAACACCTTATATATCTTCAGTTCTGCTTTTGAATCATGGCTGCTTTGTTGCGCAAACACAGTTGGTACAATTTCTCGCATGTTATGTGGTGTAAAATATTTTAATGACAATGCAAATATTTCTAGCAGCTTTTACATCAACTGACGTTAGTGACGTATATTGAGGCATTTTGATCAGTTAGCTTTTGCTACACTTCTTCCTCCACTTTTACCTTTATTCCTTATTCCCTATCCGTATATCACGTACAAGACTAGATTGGGTACCTTTCGCTGTGACGCATCAGCCTTTCCCGTGACTAATCCTCTTTACAGCCCGGTCAAGCACACAGTCGTCTGGCTTGCAAAAGGCAGGGCTTCAGACTGGGCACCCATGGCAATGTCAATCAAACAACTCCTTCAGCCGCAACAGTGCCAATTCCCTGTGAGGCTATGGGAACACATGAGCATGTCTACCTGGTGGGAACTCACTGACGTTGCCTTCTAGATTGTAGAAGAGTTTGTGTGGCTTTCTGGGCTAATGTACTGTAAGACCATGCACCCAAGATTTTTTCCTGAGGAAAGGGACCATCATGTAGTCTCCTCAAGGCACACTGCAGAGCCCCGCATTCTTGTTCGAGATCGCCTGTGAAACCCTGCACTTTGTGATGATTGATTGATGCGTGTGGCTGAACGTCCCAAAACCACCATACGATTATGAGAGACGCTTTAGTGGAGGGCTCTAGAAATACCGACCACCTGGGGTTCTTTAACGTGCGCCCAAATCTAAGAACACGGGCTGACAACATTTCCGCCTCCATCGGAAATGCAGCCGCCGCAGCCAGGATTCAATCTCGCTAACTGCTGGTCAGCAGCGAAGTACCTTAGCCACTAGACCACCGCGGTGAAGCCCCTGCACTTTGTGTGCGATGTGCACTGTGTATCTCCGTCTCTCTTTTACTGCATAATTCCCCTTTCTACGTTTAAAGCAGCAAACTGGATGTAGTCAAGATGACCGCTCTACTTTACTTATACTCATACTCCCTGTCTTAATAATGAAAATCTGCCCAATAACTTTTAACATGCTTGTCCATGTGATCAGTCTGTTACAAGTATTTCTTTAGACCACTTGAACAAGATGAAAGGTATAGAGCTTGCCAATCATTCTGTATCCTCTCAGGTTAAAGGGAACTCGTCCAACGTCTCGTAGCCCGTTATAAAACCACCGCCCCTTTCTATTCTGTCATAACCATTCAAGACAAAGGGCCCAGAACAATGTAGACATTTACAAGAAAACAGTGAGCGCGGCATCCGCTGAGGGCATTAGACGACAGCCGCTGCGGACGTTGCCATTCCCAGAAAAGTTTCTACAACAAGTCTCCACGCCCTTATAAGCTCATTTGAATTCGATGGTGGGCGAATCCACTGTCAGTGTTTCGTAATGACAAATGAAAGCTTGTTTGCCGAGGCGGCGGCTGCATCGACGTTGCACGATCAAGACAGCCTTTCCCGTTTCGAAGGATTGTGCCGAGGCAATTTTGATAATGACTCGTGACACGCAAGCCGCTGCCGAGCGTTTACTGAAGCGTGATCTGAGCATTTATTTTTCATGTACCCCCTTTCGGAATCAGACTGGCTTTATTAAATATGTCATAGTGAGTCTTTCATCTTAAGTTGCGCCTCTCTTTCTAACCCATAATGGCCCACTTGCAATGCATATGAACTTCATGTGTTTACATCCAACCAGTTCGTAGTGATCATCTGATTGATTGATTGATTGATTGATTGATTGATATGTGGGTTTTACTGTCCCAAAACCACCATATGATTATGAGAGACGCCGTAGTGGAGGACTCCGGAAATTTCGACTCCCTGGGGTTCTTTAACGTGCATCCAAATCTGAGTACACGGGCCTACATTATTTTAGCCTCCATCGGAAATGCAGCCGCTGCAGCTGGGATTCAAACCCGTGACCTGCGGGTCAGCAGCCGATAACCTTAGCCACTAGACCACTGTGGCGGGGCGTAGTGATCCTCTAAGAGGCGCATGCGAAGCGATATGATTGATATGGTGAGATAAAATGTGCGTCACGGCTATATATTCATTGAAATCTCAATAAAATCTAACAATTGGTGTCAGTATGTGAATACAAGAGTACTCGAGTTCAGTGACAGGCGGGAGACGTGCAAAATTATTTACTATATTAACTGCACTGTAGAATGTTGTATTTATACTTCATACGTCACTTCTTTTTTGCAGGTATACCTCATCGCGAATGCGTGAAAAAATTAACAAAGGCTGATTTTAAAACAGCTGCTTTTATGTGGTCTGATTCACTGCTGTGTGACATAAATGGTGACCCATAGGAAACGCTTTCTGTCCACTAAACATCGGTAGCTCTGCAAGCTCCATTATGATCATAATCCTGACGCAAACGCCAATTCAGTACTTGACTTTGAAGAAGAGCGCGTCAAAATATGGCTCAGCTATCAAGAACAGATAAACAGCAAGATCTTCTCAACTGCGCTGAAGAGAAGCGAGAGTACTGTGTAGTTACATTTTATGCGCACCATTTGCATTGCAGCCGAATTATGATTCATCCCTCTGTACTTATCGACATATTCTAATCGAGCTCACTTTCCTATAAGGATCGATGGTATTTATTGTCTTATTCGCAGCGAGCAATGACAGAGGTTTAATGAAGCAACTTCAACAAGAGGAAAATGTGCCCCGCACACAAGGTTTGCATCATTGTTTAATTTTTTTTGCCCTTTAAGCCTTGCACACAACCTAGGCATTAATAAATGTTGATGTACTTCACTTAAGGATCTACGAATTTCATAAACATTATATATATATATATATATATATATATATATATATATATATATATATATATATATATATATATATATATAATATATATATATATATATATATATGTGTGTGTGTATATCACAGAAACAGACAAGCAGAATTTTATTACTCCTCTTGATGCACGAAATGAAAGGTTCTTTTTTTATTACAGCTTGTTTGATTACCACTGATACATTTTAGTCAGACCTTCTCACATCATCGGGATCATTTCCGAAATGTCCCAGTTGTGGCACACATCGTGTGAACATTTAACTTAGTTTCATGGTAAGTAAGGTACTTGCTGTTGATATTATTGCCCTTTTAGAAGTTGTCATACATTGAGCTTTCACGACGACATAAATTACATTCGCCTTAGTGTCCCTTTAAGCCTATGCACACAAGTGCTAAAGGAGTCAGTTGTAGCTTTGAAGACGGCGAGTGTGCTTGTTGAAATGTCGGCTTCAGCACACACACCGCCTTTTTATAAATTTTTCATTACGAGCTTCATCCCTTAGCCTTTCTCGCTTTCTCTCTCTCTCTCTCTCTCTCTCTCTATATATATATATATATATATATATATATATATATATATATATATATATATATGCTCATACTATTTGCTTATACTATATGCTGATACTAATGCTCATTACTATTTTTGTGTATGCTTGTAGCAGCTCCTTGCACCTGAAATTCTGATAATAATATGTGGGGTTTACCGTCCCAAAACCACCTTGTGATTCTAAGAGAGGCGGTAGTGGAGAGCTCCGAAAATTTCAACCACACGGTTTTTTTTAACGTGAACCCACATACGAGAACACGGGCCTACAGCAGTTTCGCCTCCATCTAAAATGCAGCCGCAACAGCTGGGACTCTATCCCACGACCTGCAAGTCAGCTGCTGAGTGCGTTAACCAATAAAACACCATGGCGGCGCGCAGCTGGAATTCTCAGTAGAAGGAATTTGTCAGGCTTAAAGTCACTGTGATGTCACCTTAGTCTTCTTGCCTAACGACAGCCCCCTACGTAATTGGTTATTTCAGATATACTGGGGTGAATAAGGTCTATAAATATTGAACATAGCGATTGATAGCGCCATAAAGTGTGCACATTCTCTCGTATTAGCGGCAGTGCGACCCCCACCCCTCATGACAGCGATGCTATTAGGTTTTCTTTAGCTCCTGAATGCAGGTTTCACTTAGTTATTTTTATGTTTGGAGCTTGTCACTACTGCTTTGTTCTTGGTTTACACTGCGAATAAAATGAAAACCTTCGGCAGCAACCGAATAAAAGGGACTTAATGGTGTGCGTAATTTTGCAATCCTTTAAAAGAACGCTGTACCAATTATTTATATTGCGAAGGAATGCACTTTAAACCGCGGCATCCTGGGTGGGCGTAATCGAATACTTTACAATTTTTTTTTGTCAACTGAAGAGGCAAGAGGCCATTAAACATCCAATATCAGCGTTTTAACGGCCTTTTGTTTCTTCTCAACTAACAGTTTTTTAGAGTTTCCGCAAGCCATTAAGGTTTTATCTGCGTTCCACTCGTCTTTACATAATATTGTGGAAAAGTTTTTTTAATAAGATGCAAAGCACGAACCGACGAAATACATCACTATTTTTTGTGGAATAATTCTTCCATGCAAAGCATATGAAATATGCGCATGTACGGCGAGAGCTTTAAAGCATGTCAAGTTGCTGCTACAAATTCCCATATTATTTTCGACCCTTAAACTTAATAGGGTCCGGTGATTCTGTTTATCGTAGTTTTGTCTGCTGTATCTCAGACGTAATTGTATAAGAGCCGTTGGTTCAAATTTTACAGCATGGGTTTTCCTGCGCGGTATATAACGTGATGCAACTCCATGGAAAATTTTAAAACTGGAGAAAAGCAACAGACTACATAGCGACAAAAAAAAGCCCCCCTCCCCGAGAAAAAAAAAAGAAAATGCTTTCAAAGCTTACAAAAAATTTCCGCTGGTACAGCCACGGATTGTTGACGAGTGAGCAGCGTTGCTCTAAATACAACGAAAATCACTACCACATGAAGTGCTTAAGCACAGATTTTTCCGAGACGTGACAAGACGAAGGAAACACACAGGGACGCCTCTGCTTGCTTCCTTATTCTTGTCTCTTTTCTAAAAAACCTGCGCGTAATCACTTCATATATGTCGTACCAAGAAGGCCAGAAAACAGCTTTTATTAAATCCGCTATAGCATGTAAAATCTAATACCTGTGTCACACGTTCATTTTGGATCGTGACTAGGGTTGATTCTAACCAAATTTCTTCATTGCAATTAACAACCGTGGCTGCTGCACAGTGCAAACTAACCTGGATTACGTTTGGTGCAAACACAAGTCACAACGTGATCTGGCAGACATATTGCGATGAGAAGATCGCGAAAGCCATGAAGCTGATCTAGCATCATCTCGATTAAAGGGCACCGCGTAGCAGTGTCTGATTTGAATTGATACTAATTAGAATGGGCCCTAATCGCGATCGGAATAGCCTGTGTGACACTCGTAAACATCAGGCAATAAATACTGGAAGATAGAGTATTCTATTCGACCATATCACCCCACGAAATTGTGGAGCATTTAGCATTTCAGAAAAAAAGAACATTGGCTGCAGGGTCCTAGAAAGGCGCACCTGGTCTCCTACTTTAGCTTTGTAAATGGTGATTTTATTCCGAATTAAACTGCCTGTCTGTCTGTCGATACGGTCTCGAAATTTTTGCACCCACCAATGGTTCACGCCTGCGGCTGCAAGTGTCTGCAAGTTTTTAATCATTATCATGGCCGGCAGCACTCATGCAGGTGGGTGAATGTAAACGCCATTTTAAACCGAAAAGAGAATGTGATAGGCTAGATGGTGTAGCACCACGCATACAGCGAAGCACAATAAAACATAAAAGGAAACTCCAGCAGACGGTGACGAAATTAAGCATTACAAGACACATTCTCAGCAAAAAAAAAAAAGAACAGTTCACCGTGCTTTCTGAAGCACCCACATGTCAAGCACACATGCGCGTTCACTGTCGCTCATAAAATAGACCTACTCAAGGAGACAGATGCTGCTATATCGTCGTTTGTTATGTGGAAGGGTTTGTCTGAGGCATATTTCTGCTGCACTATGGCAATAAGTATGTAGGCGAAGCAAGACTTAATGACAGACTGCGGATGCATTAATGTGAGGTTGAGAACCCCTCCATGTCGGGTCCTGTTGCCGGGCATTGTGTCCCTTACGGATGCAAACCCCTGCTCTGTCGCACTTGTTCACTGGCCAAAAACTCTGACGAGCACATTAGGGGTATGTGGGAAAGTTAAGAATAAAATCAAAGTCTGCCTTAGTTGTCTCGTCATCTTGAGTTAAGCGTAGCCTGTGTGTTTCTTCGCAATGCGGCACACATTGTGTATTTTTGGTTGCCGTATACTCTGAATGCTTGCAAAAACAGATTGGGTTTCACACTAACACACCTACAGTGAGAAGCGTCTACTCCGTGTAAATAGTGAGCAGATAAGCATGAATGCTATTGTATTCTTCGGCCTCACTCGTGACTTTCTGTATTCGCTTTTTTTCTGTTTTGTTTTTACGCTGTGAGCATGAACGAACGTCAATGCAGTCAATATTTCTATAAGCTTCGACTCGAGTCGAGTGGACCCTTGAAGGATTATGTTTATCACAGATGCGCGACACTTTGCGTTGTATTCGCTGGTTGCTGACTCTACTGTCACCCCCTCCTTTATTTCTGTTCTTTCAGTTTGAACTGACTTGCCAGGGAAAGAATCAGCTTTAAATCACCTTGTATACTTCATTTCTATAGGTTCTTTAATAAAAAAATTCTCAAATATAAATACGAACAGTAAAGAAAAACCCTTGTAGAAAACTAAAACAGGCAAAAAAAATCATACAGTTGGCTTGCAGGAGTGAATTCCTGCAAGTGAACTGCACGAGCTGTAAGCATTGCAGACAAATATTCCCAAGCATACACATCTAGCTCTACACACATTACACGAACTTAAACATATTCTCGTATATAGCAACAAATAGCTGTTCATTACATGTGCAAATCTAGTTGAATGCCCGCTAAGAAGTCTTTCAAAAAGATGTTTCGCTTTAACGTCAGATGATTTTCAGGCCATAGTGCGGGCCAGAGGAAACTGTTTTAAACTTACTAGTTTCTTTTATAAAACTTTTTTTGTCTTTTGCGCACTCTACGCATTGCAAAAGAATGTGCCTAAGAGTGTCATCTTCATGAACACAGTGTCAATCCGGTGAGCTAGATCATTTATCTTGTAGAGGAAGCGTCTGCCACTATTCAGAATTTCTTTTTGCAGATTAACTTCATATAGGAACGATTGATTGGATTTAGTGTAATGAAACCACCTCTCCATAAAATGGTGGTTCGCTCTGTGCGTTCTAACAATATTAATATCTGCCCCAGACATGGCGATTAGGCAATCCCGTTCTTTATTCAGGGGTTTTTCCCGTTTTTATTTGTGAAGCATTTATGCCTCTTCAGAGTCCTTTCTTGAAATGTGGCTGGGTACTCATTAATCCTGCTCTCGGGCATAGTTTCTACTGTACATTAGACTATTTCGCCGTTTGAAGAAGATGGTGTCTCATTTTTGATTATGTGGAAGGTGGTTTAGCTATTCGTCCTTACCATCAAGTGTCATGTCTTAGAGCTGTCATAGATGAATTTAGCTGCTTCACTATAGCCACTAATTTTGACATGCACAATGCCAAATTCTGTGATAATTTTTACATTCTGTTCTCTTCAACTTCTGGAATAAATACCGCAAAGACTGAAGCTTCTTTACTGCAGGGCTCGTTTGCATACTATATAAATAAATAAATAAATAAATAAATAAATATATATATATATATATATATATATATATATATATATATATATATATGCGTGTGTGTGTGTGTGTGTGCGTTTGTGTGTGTGTGTGTGTGTGCGTGTGTGTGTGTGTGTAGTGTCACTAGAGGTGCCATTTCAGCTTTCTCGCGTATATAATTTATATTGTAGTCAAAGTTCAGAACCGGTACGTCCAAGGTGGTTTAAACGGTGACTATGATTTATATATTGGTACCTAGTATTACTCGGAATGATGATACGCTATTGTCCAGTCGCGTGACATTGCTATGCGTTAGTTCACCCGACGAAGAATGAACATCATGCTGGGATAAGATTTTGAATCAATGTCTGGATGTTTCTCTTGCTCGGAGTACTATCAAACATGGTCCATGCCTTGCGTCTGTGCACATCGAATCACTATTTCTTTTTCTGAAGACTCGTAGAAGATTTAATTCTCGAGATGAGGTTATAAACTGTTTTCTTAAAGACTTTTTACATGTAAAATCTCACCTCCCAAACAAAGATACCACCTATCCTGCGTGTCGTATATTTTCCGTCATGTGCAAATAAAAATTCGAGAAAAACGATATGTCTACCCCTTTGCTTAGGTGCCATATGCGCCGCACCTACACAAATCCCCTCTGTGCAGGGACGGAGACAGGAAGAAAATTACCCGAATAATGCTTATGTGATATTCGAGGGACAGTAAGACCAACAGAATGATTTCCAAGATATGGCAAATGACAGTCGAGGAAGGCAGAGAGTCAGATGAAGTGACTAAATCAAGAAGTTCGCTGGTATAAGATAGCGTTAGTGCGCACAGAATAAGGTAAGCTGGAGAAGACTAGGAAACACCTTCGCCCTGCAGTGTACGACATCAGTCTTAGAGTACTTATAGGAATAATCTAAAAATAATAATATGATTATAAATGTCAGAACAATGTTTTCGTCTAGCTATGCTTTGTATTAAATATTATACATGCAGTGTAACAAATGTAAGAATCTTTTTTCTCTCTCTATTTTGTAGCGATGTGCCTATGCGATATATAATGTTTTTCAGAACTGCATCCAGAACAAAGGTCATTAGTACTTTTTATTAATTTTAAGCTGAAATATGTCTTTACCACAGAAGATTGCATCAAACCATTTCCGAGAAATATTTAGTACAAGGAATGAGGTTTGGGGACTGGTTCATACGATATTGAAACGAAAATAAAGTAGAAACTTGATGTATTTCAGTAACTTCAGTTGCTAGTCTACACCCATCATGTCAATTTATACTTGTGTTCTGTCACCCGCACAGTTTTATTACAGTTTTAGTATTTACAAGGTATATTCCCTCATGTAAAGATATATAATAAATAGCGTTTTTCAGTTAGTTCAGCCTGAAATATCATCCCGTTCTTTACTTTAGTGTCAAAGCTAGAGCACATCCACTAGTTTCGCAAATTTGGTGGTGGACTTCTGTCTTTGAAATTTCTAAAATGAAATTCGTAGAATCAAGAATGTTGTGTTCTTATAGCTTCGTGGTCAAGACCATTGTGTGAATCGAAATCTATTAGTGAGTTGTTAAAAATTACGTGTTTGTGTCTGTCTCGTAGAAATACAAATTTAGGATAGCAAGGACAATCAGAAATCTTACAAATTTGTGCAGGTAATATCACCTATAATGAACGAGCCGGTTAAACACTACGCAAGACATGAAATGATCCTGCTTACAGAACGGTCTTCGCTACTCTACTGCAGCCTACGTAGTTTTCAAATGTCGTCATATGTGGCATGAGTGTTCTCTCTGAATTTGGTCGGCGACGCCAAGAACTGTCGTTAAATTTTTATGCGCAGAGAAAACATCCAAGAATTGAGAAATCACCTATTTGAGAGCCGGCCCTGTAGCTCTTGAGTTCGCGTGGGTTGCTGTCAGCGGCAGTTGCAGCTCCTTTCGGGGGCACCGTTCAGGAACTCTATATTTGCTCCGTGCGTTCGTAATGTCTTCGTATGGCCTCGGTGCTCCGTTTCGAGCGAAACGTTAAGCACTGAAAAACTGCTCGTAATATAAGATGTTACGCATGTCAGAAGAACTTTGCATGTATAATTAAGTGACTACGCAATCTTCACCCTGCAGGTTTGCGAGCCTACGGCTGTGCTTTCGCCCTTGGTTGCTGTTGTCGTTGCTCTAGGAGGGAGAAAAAAGACAGGTTTCGGGAGGTTACACATGGCACAGAGGATGAGTTACTAGTGCCATTCTAAGCGAGTCTCTTGGCATCATACTTGCCAAAAACAATTTAGGAAATTTATTGCATTATAAGAAACCCCGGGTGATGCATCTACGGCGTACAAGCCAGTTGTGAATAAGGAAATAGATAATGGCGAAATGTATAGACGAAATGTTCCTGCAGATTACAATACTTCATTCTAGCATAATGACACAAATGCTCTATTTCGAGTAAGGCGATTTCGACACGCGCCTTAAATGCATGCGTTGTGAAGGCAAAACCATCCTTAGTATTTAGTAGAATATTGCTCGTCGTCAGGAAAATGCCATTGGTTGAAACCCTTTCCATCTCCCTGTCACCATCGAGCGATAAATGCAAGCTGCCATGCTGCCCTTTTTATCACCTGTGTTTACCACGTTCTCAAAACAGGAGCAAGATATTTGCAAGGTTTTCTGAAACGCTACTGCTCTTGCTCTTGCGTTTCCAGAAATAGAGCAGCTGTGAAGGAAATATTCGCGTTGCCGTAGTGAAAAGAAGTTGGAAGAGAAAACCAGCCAAACACAGGCGCTCTTACTGAAAGAAATTCACAGAATATCCCCGCGATTCTTTATTTCTATTCCAAGAAATTTTCTGAGAAATAGGACAGTCGTGCGGGTGACGTGACAGAGTTGCATCGACAAACAAACAAACAAGCAAAGGAACAAAAAACAAACGTACACATACAAACACGCACAGGAATGCATCCCGAAGAGTCAACAAGCATGCTCACGCACAGGCCAGGAGGCCTCGAATAGTGTAAGAAGGTGGTTCTCACAATTCTTGACGTCTGAGCCAAAAAGTTACAGAAAGAGCGCTAAGCATACTTTTCTTATTTTCTTTTCTACTTTTTTTTTTCTTATTTCTTCTAAACATACATTTTTCATTTAGAAAAATATCTATGACACCTTTCTATTTTTTAATGTGTGTGTGCGTGTGTGCGTGTGTGTGTGTGTGTGTGTGTGTGTGTGTGTGTGTGCGTGTGCGTGTGCGTGTGCGTGTGCGTGTGCGTGTGTGTGTGTGTGTGTGAGAGAGAGAGAGAGAGATGGTCTGAAAACCAGTCTGACTGTTCGTTTTTGAGGCAGAAAGTGTGGCGAACATTACATTCAAAGATCGCAGTTGCTTCTAGTACTCTTGTTTCCTTTTTTTCATTCTATGAAACAAATATTGGACAGCTGTCTTCGCCAAGGCCCCACAACTTTATGTACGCGATCTTTCACAGCCGCCCGCCCAGTGTCTAACTTCTCCAATGCGCCCTACTCAAATAAAACAATCGTGACAACAGGGCTTGCAGGCGAACAGTTATAGCCGAAGAAAGCGAGCAGACGCCACTTCCCTGCACCGATAATGCATTCAACAGCTAAAATCTTGCGTTAGATTTTTGAAAACGTCTTGCATAGTCGCAGGCGTCCACGCCATCAGCCGTGCACCAGGTGCTTTAAAGAATACGGGGTGGTGAATCGGGAGGAAGGCCACGCCGACCACTACCCCCGATAGTCAAGGTGACGGCTCTTGTACGATTTTATATCGGTGCGCTTGATCGCAAGGAAATTGGTAGGGCTTCCTATGTCCTCACACGAGGCAGCCAAAGCCCCGAAAAGGAAGAAGAAATGTTTCAAGAGTCGAACACGTGAATGAAAAACACGAAGGAACTGAATGAAGGGATGCACGAGGAATACCACCGCTTGAGAGAATAAAGATAACCACCTCAGCCCGTACATATAAGCAAAAGAAAGGTGATGATGTCAACAAAATGCGGGTAAAGCGGATGGAGGCCTGCCTCAAAGGCGGAAGAAGGTCTTTCGCGAAAAAGGTTCGGTCCTCCTTTTATATCCCAGTTCCAGCCTCATGGAGGGAGCAGCCCATCGCGGCTCCAAAGCATGGCGCACGAGACAGCTCTGACAGATGCCCCATCGATGCCCCGAGGCTGTGGCTGCTGCCGGTCGCACTGGAACAGACGCTTGTCAGGCGGAACGACGGCCAATCCGCGTGCAGGAAATGGGCCAGCGATGGAAAGGCATGCATGGCACAGGCGCGAGAGTTTCGAGCGAAACAAAGTTTGCGGTTCCCGAAAAGCGAGCATGCTGAAGCAACGGCTTCTAGTGATAAGACGATGAAACAAAACGCTAAGAAAGGGCGACGTTCGCGGTTTTTTTTTTGTTTGCTCTGCTGTCATGAGATGACTGACATGATGGCGCGCTGCGTACTTCGCGTTTCTGTGTCCCACAGCCCTCGATTTAGAACTGCGTTTAAATTGACGCTCGCACATAAAACTCAACAACGAAAGACGTGCACCTTCCTTCAATTGGATGCTCTTTTCAAGTTGTTCGCATCGTTTGAGGCCTCTCAACGTGTCTGCAGTCACCAAGAATGCTTAAATGAGCATGCAGGATGTCGGGTGGCACTAGTTGCCTAAACAAAATTTAAAGACAAACGTGAAATTCTATTCGTGATGTCGATATGTGTAATACCTGCAGAAGTATTCATTCAGACAGACCTCTACATAATATTGTAAGATTGGTGGCCCAGTATTATATGTCAAAATGTATTTATATAGTTATTGTAAAAATATTTCATGCTTTATGCTTGATTTATTCTTGTGATATTTTTATCTAAACTAAAAAAAATGCCAGAGCTCACGATTACGTTTGTGCATGCGTCGATGTATCTACGCGTGGAGTATTGATCTACACTTATCTGAGACTGAACTCAATCTTATTTCCTGGGCAGCTAATAATTTTGCTGACTTGTTTGTGAGCCCACTCGCGAATGGGCGATGGTCAACGTGCTTCAAGGAAATAATCATATCTGCAGCTTTACATCCCCAAAACACGACACGATTGTGAAGGATGCCGTTGGGGAGGGCTCTAGAAATTTCGACTATCTGGTGTTCTTTAACGTGCATTGACATCACGCAGTAGATGGACTTCGAGCATTGTGCCTCCATAGATAAGCGACCATCGTGGCCGACATCGAACCCGTGGCCTTCTGGTCAGCCGCCAAAAACCATAACCGCTACACCACCGCTGCGGGCGACAATGTGATGAAGAGCACTCTTTTTATCTGTTGACACAGTTCTTCCTCAAAAGTTACATGCCTGTTTGACAGCCGAGAAAATTGTGCTTTGTCTTAGCAGCAACTTTCAGCGTCATTACTCCTTGTTTGTGGCCACAGCTAGGCCCCGTGGTATGTCTAAACAAAGCAATGTTTTCATGAAGACAAGGAGGTATAACAGTTCGTGTTTTTTTTTTTTTGCTGGTCCAGTGTCAGCAAGAGAAGCTTCTCGCAAGGCCTGAAAGATGTTGGCCAACTTTGGTTCCATTTTCGGTTTCTCGCGTTATTTCATCTCGCCCGCAATTCCTGCTGACTCGTTGTCTTCCATCAGCACTGTGGTAGTGCGCCGGGTCTCCTGTCCAGCTGTAACGAGATCCTAGCAATATCAGGAGCAGAGCTTTATCATTCTTTTTTCTGTTCTCTGTTATTGTCTTACAATTTTGCGCGCCCTCATGATATTAAACTTGCGGATGAGGGGGACACAATGAAAGCAACAGATGAAGCGGAAAGCCAGCTTGTTGGCAGTATGAAGGTTGGCACAAGAAACGCCAGCAGAGAGTCCGGGAGGAAACGCTAAGGGAATGGGACGGTCGTGTGGGAGACGAAGGGGGAGACGGTTGTACAGAATGAAATAACAAATTGCGTGGTGAACGCAATTCAGCAAACGAGAAAACGCCTGGGTGGAGACGATAAGAGACTTTCGCTGTCGTCACACGCGATTGAACTTTTCGACGAGACCCGAAGAGCGTCGTCACACCGCCACCCGAGTGCATCGCATCACAGCCCCACAGAGGCGGCTGCGGCAATCCGCGGACGGATGCGAATCGTGTTTCCCGAGTTGTTGACACATCCCGCGCTAGTTAGATGGTGCTGACGTTGCTTGATTCTACGCTGGCGTTGTTAGCGGCGGACAGAATTTTTCTCCTCCCATTTTGTACCGGTTCTAGACTCGAGCACAAAGAATGAAAAAAAAAGCTTTAACCCAAGAGTGTCCCTATATACTGAGTAACAAAAAAGCTTTTAGGGGGCCTCAAAACTTTGCTTAACTTTAATGTTTAGTGAAGCGTGTGCAGTCATCCAGTTCAGATTAACTATGCCATAAGCGTTAATTTGTAAAACGCTCGTTTTTGTTTGTCCGCTTCGTCGTAATAACACATAATTATAAGATAGGCGTAGGTCATACATTTTAGCGTAATCGGAAACCGCCAGTTGTATGTCACTTGCACCGACAATAATTAATTGTTCCTTCTTAACGTTCTGTATTCATGCCTAGCAACAACTTGTAATTGATAAAAAACTTAAATGTATAGATAAACAACGCTGTGTCGTAAGGGTACAAGCTTTTTTGTTAACAATGATGTACAACTTATTGGCCACTGAATATATGCAGGTCTAACTAATAGTAATTACATAAACAAAGCCCTAATGTTGGTAACACGTTATTACGACAAAAAAATGAAGGTATTATACGCTCTTGCAAAATATCGTCTGCATTTTATAGACCAAGAAGCATATATGAGACGCCAGCATCAACGAATTATTTGTTGACTTTTGCAACATTGTACCTAATATTGCTCCCATATACACAAAGTATTTTGCTACGCAAATAATGAGTTTGACTTTTGCGAATCTCTGCGACAATTTTAGGAACTTTCAACACAGTTTCGCTACAAAGTAAAGAGCGAAAGGTGGCGGCTTTTCATTTTACTGTGATTCTCGGCAGAGGTTTGCCGTCGCCGTCGCTGTGATGTCTCGTATATGTATGTGCATGTATATATCAGAAAAGCACAAAGAATAAACGTCAGGCCTGCGCGGAACTGCAGCACAGTCACAGCGAAGGCTAGAACAGCGTTCTTCTAGAAGCTGCAGCTTCTGGGAAATGCTTGAAACACTCTTTCAGCAACTACTACAAGCACACTTACAGGTTGCCCACTATATACCATAAATATTCATAGTTACTGTATAGCAGGCACGCATTCTTTTTGCCATGATTCGTAATTCTTCGCTGAAGAGTGCTACAAGCTTGCACATTTCCAAGGAATTTCGTCATGATCATGCTGTGGCTGGCAACGACGAAGAATTATGCCTAGTGCTGTTCTAATGAGGTTGCACCACTCAATGGCCCACTCTTTGCGCAATTTGCGTTTTGTGATGGCTGGTTGTCTTTTTGCTGCTCTAAAACGCTTTATTATTCATATAACACGATACCGTTCCCGACATCAAGCCTACCTAGAGTCAATTTGCAACGAAGTTTAAAAGCGCAGGCGGGGTAGAATGTGACCCTTGTTTTGATCTCATAACAGCTTTCAGTGTAAAATCAATATGAAGGACAAACCTGGGAAGCACCCTTAAGCAATTCTTTACACCATCTTTAATGAATTCCTCTGATTTCAACCATTTTGTGACAACCTGGAAAATTTCTTCTTGCCATAACAGAGGTCTGGAAGTTTCAATCACTAATTACGCTGTAGTATCCCTCCTTTAAATTTACATTTATTCAGAGCAGGCTTGACTTCCTCTCCGCTCTCTTCTTTTTGTGAAGAAGAAGAAACTGTAGAACATTTCTTGAGCTATTGTTGAAAGTTTTCAACATCAGGAAGATATTTCTATAAATAAGCTGTTACGAATCCTTAATTAGTATTGAAAACGTCAAATTTAGTATTCTTATAGGTGCAAGTAGGAATAATGTTTGTGAAATGTCAGCTATGGTTGCCGTGCTGACAGTTTTATTAAGAGAACATATGTACTGGCACCTTTTTTTTTAACCTGAACATGCGAGCGTTCACTACTCAGTCGATAAGTGGGATGTAACGGATCACAACGGTAAAATGAGCGACAATACGTGCATGTCCGCGATGAGCAGTCCTGTGCAGCTGTTTAGTATTAGGCTGTGCCGGGAACTGGACACTGGAAGGCCCGGAGCAGGCGCTTACAGACTCGGTTGTTGAAGGCTCCCGCATTCAAGTTTAAAAAAAGGACACCTTTACTAAAGTCGGACTAACGTCACTTTAAGTGGATCTGCTTAGTACAAGCCAAGGATACCCTCCTCGCGAGCACAAGCGCTATATATCAGCTGACCGTTTCTGCCGTTTGTAATACCTTTGTTGCTATCGGCATCGTTACGCAGCTGTAAAATACCAGTGACCTGAAGATATGCGACTGTTATACACATGTATGTGAGTACACTTTTACGTGCACTGAGCAAAATTTTTAAAACTTTTCACTCGATAAAAATTTACACCATTGTCCACTTCTCACTCCATGCTTCACATAACATCATTTGCCATGGTACATGGGACCTGGCAAATTTTTATGTTTGTCTATATCCTAACACACATGCAGTTGAAAATTGTTAACCACCTGATAAATATGCTGACACATTGTATGAAGGAATCAAGAAACACGAGAAAAAGTAATACGAACAAAGAACACTGGAAAACTGAACCAATCCTGGAGAAGGTGTCTACATGCAAACTCGCTGTGTAAGAGTTGATACACGTAGTTACCAAAATATTCGTGTTCGTACAAAACATGAACGCTATCAAACAATTTAATGCTGTAGAGCTCGCAACTGCTACTTGACAACTCAACACCTTCTTGTGTCTGGTAGCATTGCTAACATTATTCAATGAAAATGATGAAGTATTGGTTCATATGTTGACTCCAGCTTGTGCGTGGTATATTAGACATTTGTATAAGATAAATTTAAGTGATCCACTTTTTTTCATTCCCTACAAAGTAGCGTATTATAATCAGTATATTACATAATGAACGCATTTGTGCTTATCTAAATATAGTGACGCAGTCCTGTCGAGAAAACATTGTGGCTAAAGGGCTGCGTCGCAAAAGTCGGTGCCATATGTTGAATTTCTACCATGGCTGTCATATTTAGTAAAGGAAGGAGCCTGAAAATGCGTGTGCACCATGCGTAATGAACATGTTAAAAAAACACGCACAGAGCTCCCACTTGAAGTCCACCATATTGCGTGTGTTTCGTAACTTTCCGGTTTGGGTGCGTAAGGCTTCGCAAATATGAGAAAAAATAACAACGGCACGGGAAGTTAGACACACCGTGATAATAAATAAATCAGACAGTAAAAGAAGGCAGGCGCAAATAGCGAACAGCGGTGGGCGCCGTCGAAGCAAGACAGTCACAGCTTCGCGCAGTGTTTCCTATTATTCTCAGCGCCTTGAAAAATGTATAACTTGTCGACTTTCTCGCGTCTGTTGTGGCAAGTGTAACCCCTGGCTTCGCATCGCAGGCTATAATGAGTAATATTTAATATAAAATTAAGCACGTGGAAGCTGCTGGTGTACATGTACCAAGTATAGCTTCTCTGAAAGGAAACGTCATCATGTTCATTATTGCTGAGAATAAAGAAAAAGAGTTAGAATGTTTCTTGTCACACTTTTTGTGCCAATGAATAAAACGAGAGTAGCCAATGGCAGTGCGCAACCATTACTGCAACTGGCTGCTTGCTGTAGCGTTGTTCTACGCTGTTATCCCGGCAGCTACTGAGAAGCAAGGTGCTGAGAGCAGTGGCAAAGTCGAGCTGCCTACGGATGCAGCCGCTATTTCCGGCAGGAATCCCTCGCGGGAGATTGGGCACTCAGAGCACCAGCAGCACAGACAGCGTTGGCGTTACAAGCTCGCGACGTAACTTGGCGGCACTGGGAGGATCGCCTCAATAACATATGAACGGGTATCTACGGCGCGAAAGTATCATCCATTATTTACGCAAGCCGAGAGTCTCGTGCGTTGCATCATTCAAGGATATTATTAGAAGCGAGACGCGTGAGCCCTTACTAATGGAAATTTTGATGAGGCACAGCTAGGCAACGCGTCGCTTTCCTTGCTTACGCCATGCGCAGCTATGTGCGACTGCAACTGTGCGACCCTATACAGGCGTGTTGATTGAGCCGGTGTTGATTAAACTGCGCGTCCAGTGACACTGTAGTGTCGACGTGCTGGAGAGGCTATCCAAACGATGGTGGCAAACACGTCTCACTCCACCACTCTCGCATCTCCCCGTTTTTCTTCTTTTTTTGTATCACTTTTTGTGGCTGTGAAAGTGTGCCCTTTGAAGTTCTTTTCTAGGTGTCTTTCTCTCTGTATTTTTTCTATAAATAGCACAAATAAGGTGGTCGATTAGAATGTAATACTTAGAGTAATTATAAACATAAGAATGAAGCAAGAAAAAAGGGTATGTTGCAACCCGCAAAAGGTCTTCACTGTTCATTAGCCGCTGGCATGTTTTAACACCCGCGTAGTCGTTTGTTGAGCAACCATTCTGGGATTAAGCAATAACCAACCGGAGCCTGCGGAGCTGCAGTCGTTTAGGGAAGAGCGCATGGTGGTGGTACGCTATAGACGGGAGAGTCGCAGAGCCATCGACCTTGCTGGAAACGGTCGTTCATCAACGGTTCTCAGGTTTATCTTTCCCACAATTGGGAGAATAACGCAACCGTAGGAAGAAGTTTTTTTTTTCGGTTTCACAATCTCTGACTCGCGTTTTCTTTTTCCTTGTTGAGTCGTCTCCGTGGAGTATTGTTTCTTGTGGCGAAAATCAATGGACCAGCTCCAAGACGCAAATGCTCACGATTGCCAAACTCGACAATATGATATACGGGTGCGTGCACCTTCATACGAAAGCCTGCTCTTGCATAACATAATGATAAACATTTTATTTCAACCATACTGTATACCTTAGTTCCCACCTTCACGAAAGGCATGTGCCATAGCAGGATATCCCGAAAAATTCTCGATCCATCGAAACGGCGCTCAGCGAAGCCCAAGCTTTCACCTGAAAATGTAATCTTGGGTTGCAATAGTTTCTAATACAATAATAACACTACCGCTTTTGTGTTTGTAGAAACTAAGTATGATGATCTGGATTACTTCGGTGTTTTGGTCTGCTATCTACAAAACATGAACGTGGCCGAACGAACGTTGTCTGTGTTGGCATTCATTAAAAAATTGTGCAACAAAGCAGTTATTTTGAAATTAGTTTTATTCTCTTGATTTTTTTAGTTCTTTTTGTTTAAAAAGGCAGCGTAACATGAACATGCGCCTGTGTCGTCATAATTTATTCCTTTGCCCCAGGGGTGCACGTTAAAGAACCCCAGGAGATCAAAATTTCCGGAGCCTTCTAACGGCGTCTCTGATAATCATGTAGTTGTATATGGACGTTAAGACCCACATATCAATCAAAGCAATGCTTTGCCCCTCTTTGTGAAAATACCGTATTTGTTGCAATAAGATGAATGAATAGTAACAAGCGCAAATGGTTGTTTTGATAAAACACACTAGCATCCAACTTTGACAGCGCAGCAGATTGATAGACACGTGGGAAAAGCTTAGAAATGTATAATTATGTGACAATTTAAGTAAAAACATGGACAACAAAAAATAATATTAAAGAAAAAGCTTCAGCTTTCCCAGCGGATGCCTTGTTCACAACTTTCCTGTTCTTACGAAAAATATCGCTAATGGTCACCTTCTTGCAGTTAAAAAGCAAGGAAGCCTATTGTGAGATGGCTCCGAATGTCTCGTGTGGTCTGCGCGTGTCCGTATTTTTCTCAGTTAAAAATTGTCGTGGTAACAGTATCTTCACCTGATAACTGGCACTCTACAAATGCCTGCTTCATTCGTAGTTCCTTAAATTTCTGTTCGCCTTTCCCTTTTTGTCGTACATTTTTGTGAATTGGTTTGTTTTTTTTTGTTTTTTTGCATACTTCAAAGCTTTTCTATCCCCGATTCACCGACTTCACCAGTACATCGAGAATTCTTATGTCTTTGTTTTACTGCTGCTTAGACTATATAAGGAAAAACTCTTATACTGTTTTGCGGTGTACTTGTCGCTTAAGAGAGATTCATTCGAATATCCTTTCAAGTACCCGCGGAAGGCGGAAGGCCGGAGAGAAGTGTCCTCAACATGACTGACACAATTCACGTAAAAGCAGCTCTTGAAGGGCTTTCGTCTACGAGCACTGAGTGCTTTGAACGGCTCAAAATTACAACAACGTGCGTGTCTATAGGCATAAACAGAGCTGGCGCTTTGGGACTTCTTATCACCTGCCTGCGCGCCATGCACCCGCCGGTCACCCAAAACAGCGATGGTAATGGTTCTCCGAAGCGCTCGCCGAGCAACAAAGAAAATACTAATAAGTATAATAAAAACAACCAACCCGCTAGCTGTCTCCACGCTTTATAAGGCGCCTTTGTTTCGGAAGCTAGGAAGGGTGGTCGCCGTGGCAACTAGCTCGAACGCACCTCATTATGCAGTCTCTTCGCTATTCTGGGAGGTTCTGGCTGACGTGAAAAACCGGTCCGGGTCCCGACTTTTTAACTCGCTCAACTTTTCCGCACGATGGGTGGGAAGTCTTTTAGCCGCTGATCGGGCTGAAAAAAAGTTTGGCTTTGTGGGAAACTATTTTTGCGCCGATCAAGCAAGCAGACTCCTTGTGGCCGCTCTTTCGTAGTTGGAGTTACTCCACAAGCTTTAGCGCGTGTGTATTGACGTGATCGATATATATGCACGACCTTGATGTGAAAAAACAAAATAAAAAAAACGCTTGCTGTTACAGTACCGCTTGCACTTATCTCAGCTTATGACACTGAATTTCTGCAGTATATCTTCTGGCTACAACATATTTCATACCACATACAGTAGACGAAGGTACAACTTTTATATTAGCACGCCATTCATTGCGCTCTCAGAATTTTTACACACCCATACAGGGGTTGTTCCTTCTTTCTTTATTGATGGCTAATATCCTATCCCAGAAACTGGTTCGGCCTCAATCTCGAACCGCCCCTGCTAGGAAAGAAGTCATCAGACTTCCTATCATAATCGTTTATAAAAGGTAGTAGTGATAGTTTATTTCAAGGAAGTTATTATGTGGTCTTTGCAGGCTCCTCTGATAGTGGTAGTCGTTATGAATTCCTGGCTTTTACTCGAATTTACTGCGGTGTTTGAGTTGCATGCCATTTTTCTGCGCGCTGTAGCTTAGAAAGCATGAACGAGGGTCTTTCACATAATACTACATACCTGCATTGCTATGATTAGTATACCACACGTTGTTAGCTGAAACTTTATAATTTAGGTTAAAAACTTCAGATTGAGTAGAAACGACGAAATGGCCTCGTGCACAAAAAAACATAGATGTTCAACTAGAAGATGCCATGCAAACACACATCCAAACCCCACGTATCAATAAAATCACCAATTGTCCTTTAGAAATCCCAGACATAAAATTTTATTCGAAAAGGTCACGCACTTGTAATTCGTGCATTGCGTGGTTGAGCCCACGTTTTACTCAAAGTTAATAACGGGCTCGTAGATTTTCAGAATTTGAACAGCGTTACATCGATGAAAGCTAGCCCAGTGGCTATGATACCCACACCTTTCTCATTACTCAATTTATGCCATTTTTTGCTTAGCCATATCCTGGTTGTATTTTCACCAATTATTTTCACTTACACTTCATGCACACCTTATTGCGCTAAGTAACTTTCAGTTACTCCTGTTTACTGATAATAAGCTCATTTTCTTCTTAACTCATATTTACTGATATTTGAACTCATTTCCTTCTTATCCGTCCTAAGTTCTTGTACAACCATTCAACTCGCTTGTAATTATTGTGCATTATTTATTGATGTTTGGTGTCTCGTATGCACTCTTCAAGTTTCTGGCACTATTGGTATGTCGACGGCTACCTTTAGAGTTCGGTGAGACGTATAAATATTTAGTTTTAGTGATGGCCTGTCTGCTCTGTGCAGACGACCCTATAGTATTGAGGGCATTACCTGACTGCGCCTTGGGGAACAGCGAGTATATGTAAACGAAGAAGATGTTTCATTGTTCTGCCAACTTCAACATGCTGTTTTACTGTTATAGTACAACCTATTTGTGTCTCCTGTTTCCGTTGTCGCAGTACAACGCAAACATGAGAAAAGAACCGATATAAAGAGACACTCGTGTCGATATATTGCTCTAACCCGGGCCCCTCAAGCGGTGCGATAGAGAAGAAAAGCTATGGTCTTTTGGTAAAACTCGTACTTCCGTATATGGGTCTTCACGTTGTCTTCCTTCTGTTCTACGACACATCAACATAATCCTTCGCGAGCATCGGAACTTCACGTTTGGGAAATGACATAAATGTCAAAAGCAGCCCTATATAACTTGTCTACGAGCTTAAAGGCACTAACTAGAAACGCGATTTTTTCCGTCTTGGTAAAGTAATCTTTCACAGTACCCAAATCAGCGTGCTTTCCGCCAAAAGACGCTTGCAAAGTGACAAGGGAACAGAGAGATAATAAAAGAAAAACAAGAAGGTCAACCAGAATTGTAGCGCACGGTTTACTACCCAACACTTAGGCAGGGTAAACAGAAAAAAAAACATAAATGAAATGGGAAAGAAAAGCAGATGCACTAAAAAAAAAGCGAAGCTTTCACTAAGCACTCTGTCACGCGAGCCTTAAAACAGCAATACTGGATGACTCTGAAGACTAATATGGTTGTTTTCACCTTGTTTCTAGGCCTTAACTAAATGATGCATGTAATTTAAATATGAAAATTGGGGTTTGATTATCTCTTCTGTAGAAGAAGCTACCATAGTAAAATTAACGACAGTGGAGTTTCCAACGAATAATGTATAAGTCGAAGATTATTTCTTCTTTTTTTCGAGCTTCATTAGGCAAAGTTTTCACAATGAGACGTTCCAAACACAGTCATATTACTCTGTTCCAAAAATTTTATATACCGACGCCACCCGACAACGCATATAAGTTTTGCTTTCTATCCTTTATCAGCAATGTCACCTTGCGTTCACGAAGGCATTACGCATGGGAAGCACAAAAACAACAAGAACAAAAAAACAAATCTGATAGGACCCACGACACTTGCTGATGAAAGAAAAGTGATCCATTTTTACTTACTATCGAATTATGACGTACTGGAAGATCATTCAGCCACGCTTGCAACGCCTGTGATACATAATGCGATTTCTCAAATGGTTAAACGATAATTGCTTTTTAGTTCCACTTTCAGCTCGTTCGAACATTGCATCTGAATCTTTTGTACTTGCGCACAGCTTGCATTTACACTTGTCTCTTCTCAAGGCCATGATTTGTTTTGACTAGTTTAGAATCATTCGCCTTTTACTTGTGCTATCTATTAATGCACTTACCTGGGTAACTAATGTGTGCACTCTGGGCCAGAAAAAACACAATCCTGAGTGTCACAGCTTAAGCGTATGCAGTGTGATTAAAAGTGATATTTGAGAAAATAATGATGTCACGTTTCAGATACCGCCTTAAACTTTTTTAAAACCTTCTTAACTGCTTTATTAAAGTGTGTACACGAAGCTCTCTCAGATACAACACTTCACGTCAATAAATTTTTTTTCATAGGACATCATTGCTTTCCCACTGTTTGAGCCTCGACAAGTAGGAGACCATTAGGCAAAAGTACAGAAGAGTATTGCATGCGAGAAGAATTTAAATGACAAAAGAACTTGCTAAACTAAATAAACTTCCAGACTGTATTTGATTCACGCAATGAAAAAAATTCTCTTCCCATAGATTCACTTACAGTAGTAAATCTCTGGGTCTTTCGGGAAGCAAGAATGTTTAGGTGGCGTTGAATTTTCTACGCATCTAAGGCAGTACTGAAATTGTAATCGAACCTCATTGCCATACGTCAGTCCGAGCATTTCATTATTCTGTGAAGTTTTGCTAAGCCGGAAATGTACTGTTCTTGTTTTCTTTTCAACAACTGTGTTTGTTATAACATAGTGTAGCATATGGTACACCAGAAGTAGACACAACACACTCGCCACCAACAAATTTATCCAAAGAAACATGAAAATAAAACACGCAAAAAGTGACCCAAAAAACTGCGCAATCTTCATCACGTGATAATCTTGCCAAAGGTACAAAGGTAAGAAAAACAAGCAAATAAAACAAAAATCCACTATCGGTTAGCTGTTTTAACGCCAGATATGCAGCCATAACGTTTCACAGCAGAAAACAGAACAAAAAACACAAAAGCCCACGATATATCTACCCCCCCCCCCTTTCCTAAAAACTAGATGAGTGTTGCAAGTGTCTACTTCTTGTCCTCCAGTTTGAGCTACTTTGAATAATAGGTGTTTGTTAAATTTGGTCATTTTGACTATTGATTTGTCCATCCGGAGTTCATTTCCATTTCAAATCACATTTTTCTGTGATCTTTGCCGAGACACATATTCACAAGTTCAGTGGGTACAAGAAGTAAGCTATTATCTATTTTAAATTTAGCTAACAAACTTAAATAAAATAGGTAATTGATGATTGATTGATATGTGGGATTTAACGTCCCAAAACCACCATATGATTATGAGAGACGCCGTAGTGGAGGGCTCCGGAAATTTCGACCCCCTGGGGTTCTGTAACGTGCACTCAAATCTGAGCACACGGGCCTACATTATTTCCGCCTCCGGAAATGCAGCCGCCGCAGCCGGGATTCAATCCTGCGACCTGCGGATCCCGGTAAATGATGATAAAATGCAGCTGATAAAATATTTATTCACCTACCTATCAATTCCGAATCCTTCCTTGTAGCAGTGCTGACATATGAGACCTTTGTTAAGGTCATGAACTAGCGTTGTGCTTTTTTTTGCGATTGGCTGACAGTGTGCTTGCGCTATAATGTCCATGCGCAGGTTCTGTGGATACGCAGGCGCGACTACAACGTACTCACTGTGGGCCTCGACACGTACACGGCCGACGATCGCTTTCAGGCGGTTCACCTGGAGCGCTCGTCTGACTGGGCCTTGCAGGTGCGCTACGTGCAACTATCGGACCAGGGTCTCTACGAATGCCAAGTCTCTTCAGACCCGAAGATCAGCTACTTCGTCAACCTCACCGTACTAGGTAAGTATTCATGAGCGCACGTAGGATGACGAATGTATTGAGGGGCCTGTTTTCTTGTTTCTTCTTAAACGCTGCCGTGAGTTTCTTGTTAACGCTTTCATACACACACACACACACACACACACCACACACATATATATTATATAGATATATAGATAGATAATATATATATAGATATATATATATATATATATATATATATATATTATATATATATATATATATATATATATATGCATATTTACTTTTACTTATATGTATATAAGTAAAAGTATCACAATCTCATACATATATTATTATAAAACTAAAATTTCAGTAGGCTCTGTTAATCTTACGAGGCCTAACGACTGCCTTGACCTCTGCTGGCGCCTTGTTATAACTTTAGGGACCCCCTTTCCCATCACCGATACAAGAGAATTCTCGGCCTCAGCCAGGGAGCGCTGGTCACAGCCCAATCGACACTGCCCCCATTAAACGGGATTCCGCGAGCAGCCCGAGGCTCTTCCTGCTCGGGCCCTACGCGACGAACCGAAGATACGGATAAACACAGGACACGGCTGAACAGAACAAAAGCAAGAACGCACCGACCGGCAGTGAGAGCGAAGACACGAGGAAATAAACGCAGCTGCCGAGCGGTTCTCGGGGCAACACGCAGGAACCCACACACTATCGAGACCCAATGAAAACAAAGAACCGGTTCATTAGCAATATTGCCCTCCCCGTTCGCCCCCCCTTTCTTCTCTGTACGAGGCGGATAACCCGTTCCTTTTGTCTCGCGGCAATGCTTGCCCCGACTTAGTTGGTCGCCGGAGGCCCGCACCGCAACGCCCTTGCCATCTTTATTATCATTCTTGCACCCCGGTACTTGATAGTTTACCCCCACCCTCATCATTTCTCTAGTCGTTGCGGGCCTCACAATGACCGCTGGCATTAGCAGGGTCATAAGCGCAAGCCCACCCTCGGAGGCTCTGCTCGACAATTGGGAGACCGACGCATCTGTTAATAGGCTACCGAGTTGTCGCTTCGCCCGAATGATCACCGTTCATTCGCCCCTAAAGCTGGAACCTCTACAGCACGTGCCGTAGCCATTATGACCGCGCATCCAAACGTTCTCGCTGAAGCAGTGCTTTACCTTTGTACAAGTGTTGTGAGGTGCACTGGCTAGTCGCTGAGCGACACAGGGTGAGAGGGTGCTTTATTTGCAAGATATAGAGGGAGTTCTACGAGGAACAAACGCAGTTACCCAGTAATAATATGCAAGGCACGTTCGCGGCCTGATGCGGCACTCTTCTAAGCTTCGATCAAAAGCCCAATTCCAGAAACCTGCTTAGGGAGCACAGTAATTATTGCTTTCTACTGGTACGTGGTCAAGCTATGCGGGAGTAATTCTTCAATACTGCTCAGTGAACACGCAGCATCCAAGGATGTTAATGTCGTAGAACACGTTTACCGGCTTTCGGTCATTAACTGCCTTGAAATAATTTCTTTAATCCTTTACTGGCTTATTCTTATGGCCATGTCTGTGTGTTTGGTCAAGATTTTATTGTGAACAAGTGGACAACGGAGTGCCGAGTGAATTTCGCATGATGTGACATTCAATTCGCTGTTTCGATAAGTTCTTTTTTTTTCGAATATATTCACCGTGTTTTCGAACACAGCAAGTGATCACTGTGACGCCAGAGTCACGGCAGCCACTGTGGCTTACTTCTCCAAATTTCGTGTACTGCCGCACATTGAGCGTCGAAACAACCGTTGGCTGCTGCGACCATTCGACATCAATCTTGTCTTTTTTATCGCAGTGGCAAAAGCAGTCATCGAAGGTGGTCCGGACCTCTTCATTCGCACGGGGAGCTCCATCAACCTGACATGCGAGATAAGCCGAAGCCCTGAGCCGCCGCATTTTGTCTTCTGGTACCACAACGATCGCATGATAAACTACGTGTCAGCCAAGGGAAGAGATCACGCTGCACAAAGGTGGACCCGACAGAACCATTAGCCGACTTTACATCCGCAAGGCAGTCTCACTTGACTCAGGAAACTACACCTGTGACCCGGCCAACGCCGAGCCTGTGTCCATCAGCGTCCATGTCGTGAACGGTAAGGGCATGTCTTGTTAGCAGAGAAATAAGCGAGGTGATAGGTGTCACATGAACGCAATACTAATGCCAGGTCATTATTGTACGCGAGAATGTATTCCATGTTCAACACGTGTCACTGACTTAATTTTCTGGTCTATTCATTTCACTTCTCTGCTGGTAGATTTTATACACAATACAACAAGGAAAACAAAAACAAAAATGCAAGGTCGCCTCACAGAGCTACATTTTCTATTTTCAAAAGGTCATGCGCTTTACCGTTTGCTTCCTTCATATGCATACAGAGTGAATGCGACATTTATGTTACACAAATGTTGAAGATAGGGCGAGTTGGTTCGTCGTAATTGAACTGGTATAGCGCATTACGGGAAAGAAGAAATGGCCGAGCGAACCGACGCCAGAGGACAGAGCACTAAGTTATAACTGAGCTTTATTGGCAAAGTGCATCAGATATGTGGAAGTGCGCAAGCATACAAAACCACTCGAACATAACACCAAGATTAGACAATGCTATCGTAACGTCACAGACCAAGGTTTTAGAGATGATTCACAAGATTTAGAAAACTACACCCAGTTTTTTATGCTTGTTGCATTTTTCTAATAAAGCTCCGTTGAAGTTAGCGCTCTGTCCTCTTGTGTCACTCTCCTCGACGGTTTCTTCTTTTCCGTAATGCGCTGCACCTGTTCAAGCAGAATTAGGTTAGCCAGGCGTACTTTTCTTGAATATTTGGAAGTGTTTCTGGAGCTCAACTAAGTATATACTATTGAAACGATAAAAACAACAACATAAAACAACGAATGATGAAGAAGAGAGAAATGACAGAAAGTTAAAAACACCTGAAAAGAATCACTTAGATATATGAGTCTATATATTGTTACGGGGAAATAACTTTACTTTATAAAACGAGGAATAAACTCGGTGGTGGACAAGATGGCGCCCAGTTGGCTCGCGGATCTGACAAATCGTCCTCCTCTTTGTCTTCTTCGTCGTTCTCATCCTACCGTTACATGATTTCCCCGGCGGCTGGAGCACCGACCCGGTGCGAATCAGGAGGCACTGGAGTAATACGGTTTGAGTCGCGTAACATGCACTACGTCAGTGTGAGGGTGAATGATGGCGGGGTCCGTAGGGGTGATTTCGTATGTGACGTCAGTTACTTGGCGTAAGATACGGTAGGGACCTGAATAGCGTGGGAGTAACTTCTCCGAAAGTCCAACGCGGCGTGAGGGGAACCATAACAGAACGAGATCTCCGGGTGTGAAGTGGACGTCACGATGGCGGGCGTCGTATACGCTCTTCTGATTGTCCTGGGAGTCCAGTAAGCGTCGTCGAGCAACTTGGCGTGCCGCTTGGGCCTTCATTATTGCATCACGAGCGTACTGAGACTTGTCATTTAGTCCGGCCGGCAGGAGGGTGTCGAAAGGTAGCGCAGGGTCACGGCCGAACAACAGAAAAAAAGGAGAGAATCCAGCGGTGTCGTGTCTGGAAGAATTGTACGCGAATGTTACAAACGGTAACGTAGTGTCCCAGTCGCGGTGATCGGTGGAGACATACATGGAGAGGTCGGTGAGAGTGCGATTGAGGCGCTCCGTTAGACCATTTGTTTGTGGATGGTAAGCAGTCGAGAGCTTGTGTTTAGTGGCGCAGGAGCGGAGGAGGTCATCAACCACTTTGGAAAGGAAGTAGCTGCCTCGGTCGGTAAGGAGTTGTCGAGGGGCGCCATGATGTAAGATGACGTCCTCCAAAAGGAAATCGGCCACGTCAGTTGCACAGCTGGTTGGAAGGGCCCGTGTGATCGCGTATCGGGTAGCATAATCGGTTGCTACTGCAATCCACCGATTACCGCAGCTGACGTAGGAAAAGGGCCAAGCAGGTCCACGCCAACACGGTAGAATGGGTCTCGTGGGATGTGCAGTGGCTGAAGACGTCCGGCCGGAGGGACATTTGGTTTTTTTCCGTCGTTGACAAGGGTCGCAGGCTGCAATATAACGGCAGACGTCGCGGTACATGCCAGGCCAGAAGAAGCGCCGGCGAACTCTGTCGTAGGTCCGTGACACGCCGAGGTGACCCGCTGTAGGTGCATCATGAAGCTGGGCGAGAACAGTGTGACGCAATTGAATGGGAACGACGAGTAGTCTTTCGGGCCGTCAGGACGCATATTGCAACGGTACAATACACCATCATGTATTTCAAACATTCGAAGGGAAGGGTCGGGCCTCACCGATGTGAGCCTTCGGATAATACCGTCCAAGAAAGTATCTCGTCGCTGCTCGATTCCAATGTCATGAAACGCGGATAGAGAGAAAAACGTCGACAGGAAGGGTGGTTTTAGAGGAGTCGCCGTCTGGAGGGTCGACAGGATACCGGGACAAGCAGTCCGCATCTTGATGCAGGCGGCCGGTTTTATACAGGACTGAGTAATCAAATTCTTGAAGGCGCAGCGCCCAGCGGCCAAGACGGCCTGAAGGGTCTTTAAGGGACGAAAGCCAGCACAAGGCGTGGTGATCTGTGATTACTGTGAATGGCGGCCGCCGTACAAATAGGGACGAAATTTACCGACTGCCCAAACAAGTGCCAAACATTCCCGTTCAGTTATTGAATATTTTCTTTCAGCAGGCGAAAGAAGGCGGCTTGCATAAGCAACAACACGGTCTCGTCCTTGTTGTTTCTGGGCGAGGACTGCACCGATGCCATAGCCACTTGCGTCTGTACGAACTTCTGTTGGAGATGAGATATCAAAGTGGGCGAGGATAGGCGGAGACGTAAGCAGACACACTAGATTTTGAAACGCATCTGCTTGCTCAGGGCCCCAGATGAAGCCAGCGTCTTTTTGAGAAGTTGAGTGAGAGGGCGTGCTACGTCGGCGAAGTTTTTAACAAAGCGGCGGAAGTAAGAACAGAGGCCAACGAAACTGCGAACGTCTTTGGTACAGGTTGGTACAGGGAAATCTCTTACTGCGCGTATTTTATCTTGATCAGGGCGAACCCCTACAGAATCAACGAGATGTCCGAGGACAGAATTTCACGACGGCCGAAGTGGCACTGCCGAATTGAGTTGCAGGCCCGCCTACGAAAGACAGATAAGATTTTCGATAGCCTTTCAAGGTGCGTTGCAAAAGAAGGCGAAAAAACGATAACGTCGTCCAGGTAGCACAGGCAGATGGACCACTTGAAGCCGTGCAACAGAGCGTCCATCATACGTTCGAATGTGGCGGGCGCATTGCATAAACCGAATGGCATCACTTTAAACTCGTAAAGGCCGTCGGGAGTGATAAACGCCGTCTTCTCACGGTCCATGTCATCAACGGCAATCTGCCAGTACCCAGAGCGAAGGTCAATGGAGGAAAAATATTTTGCGCCGTGAAGGCAATCCAGGGCATCGTCTATGCGTGGTAAAGGGTAGACGTCCTTCTTCGTTATTTTTGTTAAATGGCGATAATCGACGCAAAATCTCCAGCTGTTGTCCTTCTTCTTTACAAGTACAACAGGGGACGCCCAGGGACTGCATGAAGGCTCGATGATATTCCGAGAAAGCATTTTGTCGACCTCCTGTTGGATGATGCGCCGCTCTGCATGGGAAACACGGTAGGGTCTCCGATGGATGGGACTCGTATCGCCGTATCAATCCGGTGCTTAACAACGGACGTCTGGCCGAGTGGGCGGTCGCCAAGGTCGAAGATGTCCCAAAAAGATGCAAGCAGGGAACGCAGGTCGTTAGCTTGTTCTTTCGGCAAGTCGGGGGCAATCATCTTGGTTAACACACTTTGGTCTGATGGAGGAGTAGACGAAGTTTTTTCGGCACTCGGGATGCTGTCATAACTTAGAGTGCAATATGGCACTCTGCCGCCGGCACGATTTCGGCTAGAGATATACCACGAGGGAGGACTTGTGTACATAGTGAAAAATTCACTAGGGGTAGGCAGGATGCATTGGCCGTAATAGTGACGACGGTGTGAGGAAACGCAACGTTGTGCGAAAGCAGGACGTCAACATTGGGGGACACAATATAAACACCGTCTGGGACGGTGGAACAGGGGAGACGCCTATGTAAGCTACTGTTCGTTGAGGGAGACGCAGGTGTTCTGTAGAACAAAGCCGACTTGGAGGGCAACTTGGAGGATCAACAACATTAGGTAGAGCGAGTTGCACTATACCGGCAGAGCAGTCTATCAAGGCCGAATGTTCAGACAAAAAGTCTTGGCCCAAAATTATGTCATTAGGGCAGTGTTCTAAAACATAAAACAGAACTGATGTGTGGTGTCCGGCGACGCTGACGCGAGCTGAGCACACACCAATTACGGCGACTTTTCCACCATCGGCCGTTCGGACCACAGGAGTTGGGCCAGGAGTAAGGACTTTCTTCAGCCGTGCTCTAAGGTCAGCGTTCATGATGGAACGTGTGCGCCAGTGTCAATGAGGGCTGTAGTAGGTACACCGTCGACGTCAACATTGATAAGGTTCTGATGTGCGGGCAAGGTCAGTAGAGGATTTTGGCATCGGGTCGGTATTGCAGCATCACCTCCAAGAGCTGCTCCCGTCAGTTTTCCGGAGGTGAACGCCGGAACGAGCTTGGGGACGGCGATCGGCGAGATGGGGGCGAGCGGGAGAAACGGCGTTGCGGCGAAGGGGAGCGGCTGGATCGGGCGCGAGGAATTCTCAGGCGTTAGCGGCTCTGTTTTCGGTGATGAGCGTGAATTCCAGGCAGGTGGGCGATGGGGCGGAGGGTGAGGCCACGGAGCAGAGCTGGACCAAGCACGGCAGTGACGCGAAATGTGGCCTATACGACCGCAATTGAAGCATATCGGCCGGTCGTCTGGGGTGCGCCATACCGCCGGGTCGCGATAATGTGGGGCTGGCAGAAAAAAGTCGGTTGGGCGGAACAGTCACGGGTGGATTTGGTGGGGCGTAGTCTGGACGATGAATGGAGCAGACGTTTAAGCCGGCGTTGGCCAGTTCTTGCCTCACGACGGTCTGTATGAGAGAGACGGTGGCGTGATAGCTTTCGGAGTTGGGGGAGGCTGACACGAGTGGAGCTGCGGCTTCTATTTCCCGACGGACAATACGGACAACGTCACCGGGACTTTCCGTAGAAGGCAGGCGAGGGTCTTCGCATGTGGAGTTGCAGCCGTGTTTGGAAGCCGGGCAAACTGGTGGAGAACACGGCGGCTCTTCGCTTCTTCAAAGCGCCGGCATTCGAAATAATGTCGTGGACCGTAGATGAATTCTTGAACACAAGAAGGTGAAAGGCGTCATCTGCTATGCCCTTAATAATATGGCCAACCTTATCAGCTTCGGACATCTGCGAGTCTACCTTGCGGCACAAAGCGAGCACGTCCTGAATGTACGTGAGGTATGATTCGGTGCACGTCTGAACTCGACGTGCGAGCTCGTTTTGGGCGGCGCGTTGACTTCCCACAGGCCTGCCAAATAGCTCCCGGAGCTTTTGCTTGCATAACTCCCAGCTAGTCAGTTCTTCCTCGTGCGTCTCGTACCAGACCTTTGCGGTACCTCTGAGATAAAAAATCACGTTGGCCAGCATGAGCGTTGGATCCCATCGCATACGTACACCCACTCGTTCGTATGACTTCAGCCAGGCTTCTACGTCAATGCCATCAGTGCCAGAAAAGGTACCTGGATCTCTCGGGGGCTCCAAGATGAGGGTTGACGGTCCAGTTGGAGAAAGCACGGACGTAGTTGGAGAAGGCACGGTAGTCGGGGAAGGGTCGGCATTGTTGACTTCAGTCGCCATGGGGGAGACCACTAGGCGCCCGCTACGAAGCTCCGTTTTGCGTGAAGTAGTAGTACCCCGCACCTCCACCAATGATGTTACGGGGAAATAACTTTACTTTATAAAACGAGGAATAAACTCGGTGGTGGACAAGATGGCGCCCAGTTGGCTCGCAGATCTGACACATCGTCCTCCTCTTTGTCTTCTTCGTCGTTCTCATCCTACCGTTACAATATCTT